>CAJNOP010000326.1:72815-114282 GCA_905250075.1 Rotaria sp. Silwood1
CGAACATGTGCCACTTTTTCGCTCAACAATACACACACCTCCATTGTTAGTATATTTATATGATATAAATAAAGAAATTATAGAAATTTCCTAGAAATTACCGAAATTTCTCAGAAATTTCCGGAGTAAGTTCTTCTCATATGTTAAGGTAGTTTGAAATTTTTGTTATCGTATAATTGTAAGCTCAGTAAATTCTCAGAAACTATTGAACGAGAGCTAATTAATTTCGGAAATTTTCTGGTAATTTCGTCGGCATACACTCGTATTTTCCGTAACTACTGAGAAATTTCATTCTATGGAGTTAGTATTTATGGAAATCATCTGGTAATTTCGTTCTATAGTATGAGTAATTACCGAAATTTCCTGGAAATTTCTTTATTTTGGTCATGGTTTGTTTTGAATAGTATTGCGGTAGTTACGGTAGTTTCTGATATTTTCTGAAACTTGCATTTTGTATAATTGTAGTTTCTGGAATATGAACATTTAGCAGAGAAATTTCCTTTTTTGGAAATCTACCCACTTCTGGATTTTTGATGAAAAACCTCTGTGTCCATCTGGGATCGAAAGCTCAGTAAAAATTTCGACAAATGTATTCGATTTGATTCGGCGGAATCAAATCAAATCGAATCGCATTGAGTTGGACCGAATCCATCGAAACTGTCCTGTTCAAATTCATCGCTTCTGTTATATTTTAAATACAAATAAAAGATTTAAATGTACTGACTGCCGTTGCAGTACAAGATCGTTATTCGAAGTATGAAGTTTGTGATTTCAACCTGTCACATAAATTGTCCACATGCCAGTGTGTTCATCTTAGACCATTAGAATACCCTGCCGTCATATCAACAGTGTGAGTGAAATGGCTTTACAGAGATACTCGAAAGAACCGAAGAATACTGTAGAGATAAATTGTTACAAGCACTCTCTATCTCTTTCTCTCGCTCCTCTTGTTGTCAGACAGTTTGAATATTTACATTCTTCTCTTAAGAAAGAAACCTCAAATGGTTGATACAAGCAGGCATAGCCTCCAAAATAATAAGCCGTATCAAGGGCATCCCGTCAATATGCATTCTGTGCTTATTATTATTTTCTGAGGCGGTTGAGTCAGCGGTGCTACAAGCTGTGAAATATAATTTACATACACAGTTGCATTACTGATCATTAGTGGTATTTTCATTCATTTCAATGGCTAAAGCACTCTTGAGCTCTAACGATTACTTCGCCACAGAGCCAAATGATCAGTCTTCAATTTCGTAAGGTTAGTCATTAGAAACATGATAGAGAGTATCATAAATGCGTTTTCTTTCGAGTTAGATGTCAATCGCAGTTGTTTCGAAAAAAGGCTGCCAAGTGAACTCAATATTCACTAGACTCAGCCGACTATACAACGAAAACTGTGAATAAAGAGAAAGGTGGCACAATATAATTGAAGTGCTCTTATGGAGATCCTAACATATGACACGTTCTACAGAATCGATTCAAATGATCAATTGTTCAATTTGTTTCGATCTCTGATATACATTCAAAAGTTCATTGCGTCTTCATGCATTGCTAAATATAACTGAAACAGACTCTGTATTTCAAATTAATGGATATAGTCCATGAGAAGAAATGAAATCTTTCTTCCAATGATTACAATTCGTTTTGTCTCTGTGATGCTTTATTTACTTTTTCACAGGCTCTTCGACTCTTCCTCGTGGCTCCTACACCAACATGAACTACATATGTGAGGATGTGTGGACGAGGGAGAAGTAACTTTAAGAAAGATTCGGCTTTCACTGGAATCTGTAGATTACTGTCTGTTCTCTTACTTGTTATCGGTGGACACAGTTGTCGATTGAAACTGGGCACCGGATAACAAACAGGAAGATTATTACATCGAGGATGATGAACACATCTATGGTTAGGTTCACGACAAAGGTTGTTTGAGCTTTCGCATGTAACTAGCTCAGAACAATCCACGAATTCATCGACACAAATGCCAAGATCAATAGCACCTGCTATATGGAAACAGGCGCACGCACTACTTGGCGAACATCGATCATATTGAGAAATCCCATGGCATGCTTGAGATTTCACTCGAACTAGCGACATACTAAATTAATAGCAGAACATGTAAAACAAAACAACAATCAAACCTGCAAAGCTTAAAAGGAAGATTGTGCAACATTAGATGAATAGGAAGAAAAAGATTTTATAATTACCTGAATAGAACGAATATGGAACAAAGAATTACTGTTGAAACCATCGCTTGCATTGAAATGAGACAATATAGTGGCGGTACCCGTCTTTATATACAATGAAGCAGTAATGTTTTTCACAATCGCCGAAAGTGAAGAAGTGCACGGCGCGATCTTTCGATAAATAGAAACTCGATATTGCTCCGCTGCTTTCTTAAGCACTTAATTTTTCTCCGAAAAAGTAATCTTTATAGAAGAAAAAAGCGTCGTAAAAGCAATATAGGATTGCTTCTGTGATATAAGCATTTAATAGGCTCGTACCATCATTCGAAACATGCATATTGTTATTGTCAATCATCGACTCACTGTGTAATGACGACTTAGAACAATTGCAAGGACAAATTTCGTTTTTAATATTTGTATTATTATTATAAGCAGCTTACAGAAATTTGCATCTTGATCAAATCATAGTCCCAATCTGTAGCCAGCAACATTCATTTGCACTTTGGTCTGTGTCTTCGTTGCACCTCAAAGGTTTAATTGTTCGACTGCCATCTTCACATCTTATTTTTCACATAAACATGTCCAGTTTAAGAAAAGATCTTCTACAAAAATGGTGACGTGGCTACGAATGCGGCAAAGCCTGGGATAGTTTGCGAGCAAACAAGTGATTTCAAGGGTGAAGCAGATTGCTGCTCCCTCGGCAGAAACTTTTCTGACAGCTTGTGCCCTTTCTGTGAAGAATTTTCAGTCACGACACTATTCGAAAATCATTTCCCCAGCAAAACACTCATGCTCAATCGATTCAGTCACTTTCGACTTAAGATCGCAGAGTCATTTGTCGCTCTCAAGTGAATGATGTTTAATTTTTTTCTCAACATCCTCCTTTCAGATCAGAGACTTGACTACAGAAATCTTCCTTTAATCTCACCACCATCATTCTTGTTGTTATCATTGACTATCAAACAAAGTCCAAATCAAAGATGCGGGTTGGCGTGAGATGATGCGGGAGTGCCTATCGTTGTAAGTGTGTGAGTATTGGCGTGAGTGAGGAGTTTTCTATACATTCACGCCCACATGACAGTCAGAATTACTCTTCTGAAGCTTTTTTCTTTTCCGCTGTCTAATTTTTTTGAGATTGGAAAGATTTTATCGTCATACAGAGAGATGAGTAAGTACCCTGCAGGTATCCTGAGCCACTGACATCATGATCGGTTCGTTGAATATTTCACTGTCTATTCTAAATATTTTTCTGCAATGAGTAAGTGTGTATCAGAGCGCGAAAAAATTGGTAAAAGTTAGATTCGGTTCGATTCGATTCGACTGAACTTGGGTTCAACTCGATTCGATTCGATTCGCTTTTCCAAAATGCCGAATCGATTCGATTCGACTCGACAAAAGGTCTGCTCAATTCGATTAAATTCGGATTCGTTTTCAACTTTTAATATTCGATTCGATTCGATTCGATAGAGAAAAAATTTCAATTCGATTCGATTCGATTCGGTTTATATTCTATGAAAAAAAGCCACATTATTAATTTTAAATTTCTATAGCTTTTTCGACAATATCGTCTCCCCGTGATGATAGATGATTCTCACTCGTCTCTATAAAAATATAATTTTGATAATCTCCAAATATATCAATAATAATTATTTATTTTTACAAGAAAAAATATACATATAGTGAAGCATATTTAGATAAATCAAAAAAAATTTAAGAAAATTTATTTTCGATCGAACGAAGAAAAATAATGTCATTGCCTGTTGATGGATCAAGGCTATTTTTTGTGTTTGATTTTTAGAAAAATGATTTCCTGATCGAGGAGAAAGAATGAATGAACTAATACTAGTTTGATCAGATGATTCATTTCGATGACAACGATGACCATATAAATTAGCTGTGCTGGAATCTATATATTTGTATGTATCAAAACATGTTTTGCATGAAACGAAACCGGGTATAACTTCATATGTTTTTACTTTGTCATTCTTTACTTTTGCCGGAAATCGAACGTATTCCAGCAAGATGCCGTTGCTTGCTTCCTTTCATTACAAATTACTTCAAAATTTTCATTATCTTCAAGTAATGCATGTCGAATAGAAGATGTTGAATAAATTCATGTTGTTGAAGATAATGTACGAGTTGGTGTTGCACAAGAAGAAGTAGATGATGAAGTATCGTCAGCGTTTAACATAGTTATTTGTGACATTTATCTAAAATTTAATTACTAACATTAGACCGCCGTTTAGCCTGAACGAGAAAAAGAAATGAATGAGATAACACGTTCTTTGTTACGGTTATCTTTTATATCAATTCATATGCACTCGTCCATAACTAAATATAAGAAAAACAAAAGAGGGCGTTGTCAACCGAATGAGTGAGAAAAAATTTGATTCGATTCGACTCGACCAGCATATTGGTCAATTCGATTCGATCCGATTCGCTGTTTTACTGTCTTTATTCGATTCGATTCGACTCGACAAAAAAAAGGAACTATTCGATTCGATTCGATTCGCCTATGATGATGTTCAATTCGTAATCGATTCGATTCGGCTGGGACAAGCCGAATAGGCGAATGATTCGATTCGATTCGATTCGTTTTCGAGCTCTGGTGTGTATGGATGGGTGCTGGTGTAGAACTTGTATGAATCCACACTCACACACCCATGACTCGCCGATTCTCGTTATCGCAGATAATGAGACTATCTGTTTCTTTGTCTATCAACACATCAATTGGTCGATCCAATTGATACAATTGATTTCCTTGTCCATAGCCACCAGCTACAATTTGTCCATTCGAATCATCCATCTTCCATTGGACGAGACGATAATTGTACCAGTCAGCGAAGACCATCGTTTGATCATTATCAACGAAGAGATCGATAGGGCTACTAAGTTGATCGGTTGCATCGTCTAGTCTATAGCCTCCAGCAACGGTCACCCCATTCTGTACTCATTGGGCATTGACTGGAATATTAGGAATACCTGCAATGAACGAAAAAATAAAGGAATCATCGTTGTCAAAGAGATCCCCTTCTCTCACGGGAGCAAGAGCTACAAATGAGACATCCGTCTTCTCTGAAGGAAATTTGGTAAAACTTTCAAGAATGTTCGTTCTGGAGATAAAAATTCAGAAGCCTTTTCCTAGTTTCCTATAAAAAAAAGTATTTCGTAGCGATTCTTACATCGATGTGACTTCTAGTTCTTGAGAAGATCTTTTAGATTCCAAAAAGTAGAATCTTCGGAGTGGATGACAACTACACCTGGAGATTGCTGTAAGGATTTTTTTCCGAAAAAAAGCAATGCTAATTGGATGCAAGCTTTCGATAGGAAAACATTGGGATCTGAGGATTTTATGCGCAATTTCTAATTCAGAATCTTTTGCGGGATAATCATTTAAATGAACATCAGATAAGAATTTAAGCAATAAAATAATGAACTATGTGAGACTCCTAAACTGAAAAATCCTTAGAAGATTCTACTTAGGTCATCCAAAACGTTCTGAGAACTTCAAAAATTTATTCATGAAGAAGGCATTCCATTGATCTCTCTACAGCAAATGTTCGAGGTAGTAGCCATGATACTCGATACAAAGCTCCGTCCTTTCAACCCCTTATTGAGATATCTTTTCATATCCAACAACATGCATTGAATTTAGCTCTTTGTTTATTACGCTAGTTGAATTGTTGTATCTGGATACGTAGATATGTATACAGTCTACCGTGAACATATCTGAGCAAGTAAAAGCTTGGAAGATCAAAGCGAGATGAGTATTGTGGGTAAACCGTAACTTTAATTTCCCTCCGTCAAATTAACTATTTACGATATCTTTCACTTGTTGTTCATATTGCTGTGATGGAACTTTATACGACTTGATGATAGTGATTCTCTTTTGTTTGATAACTTTTTGACTTATGATTTTGAACATTCATCATCAGTATAAGTATGACTAATAGCTACTGCGGAGGACACTACATGATAAGTAATGGCCTAGCTGCCATAAAAAGAGTGACGAACATCGTTAGTTTTGCTATCGTTACCTGTGAATGAAAAGTGGATGACTTTTTTCTTCTGATGCCCATGATTTCCATTATGGTTTGGATCCAGTATTGTGACAGTGAGCCCACATCTAATAGTCAGTGATGATATCACATTGAAGCGCTGCACCACTTTCAAATCTCTGCCAATTTTTCAAGACTTTATGAACGAGTGTGACTATAGAAATAATCAAAGAGCTCAATTCAATGAATGCTGTTGAATATGAAAAGATATTTCAATAATAGATTGAAAGGATGAAACTTTGATCGAACATCATGGCAACTACATCGAACATTTGCTGTAGAGAGATCAATGGAATGCCTTCTCCATGAATAAATTTTTGAAGTTCTCAGAACTTTTTGGATGACCTAAGTATCTACATCTTGTTAGGAGGATGTTGAATCCTTGAACAACAAAGGTCAAAATGTAACTTCTATGTTTTTGTAGAACTTAAGAATCAGTATGTTGATAGAATCTTAGCAAGATCATAAGAAGGTTTGCATGCATGCGAAACTGAGTCATTTGAACAGAACTTCAAGTGCATCTTTGGAATGTGATACCTTGTACATTTTAGATACTGAGTAGATTAACGCTGATCCTATCTGGTCTCTGTATAGAAAAAAATTGAGATATATGAATATTATGTGTAATTTAGACAGCGTGGTTCTTCATGAGATAGCGAGAAACAGTTATACATAACTGTGATAGGTTCTGGTGAAAATGAGCTTCAAACCATTGTATTAGGATCGTAGAAGAAAATATTGATGACTAAACAATATACTCTGTCAAAATCTGAAATTCTAAAACATGAGACAATATTTTATCAGAATGTTGCTATAATCCTAATGTAATACTTGTTCTGAGTATACTTCTTTGAACTACGATGTCATGTTTACTGTAATGAGGTATCAGGAAAAAGGATTTTGGAATGCTTGGTACATAGATGTCGATCTAAATTAGTGCCCATCGGGCATTAACTGGAATATTGGAAATCACTACAATGAACGAAAAAGAAAAGGAATCATTGTTATCGAAGAGATCTCCCTCTCTCTTCAGAGAAAGAGCTATGAAGGAGGCATTCATCTTCGAAGGGAATTCGGTAAAACTTTCGAGAGTGCTCTTTCCAGAGATAAAAATTTAGAAGCCTTTTCCTAGTTTTCTATCAAAAAAAGGATTTCGTAACGATTCTTACATCTATGTCACTTTTAGATCTTGCTAAGATCTCTAAGATGCCAAAAAAGTAAAATCTTTGCGGTGGATGAAAACTGTACGTGGAGATTGCTGTAAAGAGGTTTGCCGAGAAAGAGCAATGCTAATTGGATGCAAGCTTTCGATAGGAAAACATTGGGATCTGAGAATTTTATTCGTAATTTCGAATTCAGAATCTTTTGCTGGATGATCATTTATATGAACATCAGACAATAATCTAAGTAATAAAATAATGAACTATATGAGACTCCTAACCTGAAAAAACCCTAAGAAGATTCTATCTGCATCTTGTTAGCAGAATTTTGAATCGTTGAACAACAAATGTGAAACGTAATTTCTATGTTTTTTCGGAACTTTAAGGATGGATCTTAGCAAGATCATAAGAAGGTTTGTATGCATGTGAAATTGAGGAAATTTGACAAGGTTCCACGTGGATATCTGAAATCTGACGTTTTCTACTTTTAAAATGGTGATAAGACTAATGCTAATCCTATCCAGGTTCTCCATGGGAAAAGATAAGGATTTAGTTAGCTATCTACAGACACGAGCTGAGAATATTCTTTTTGTGACTTGGAAAGTAGAGGCTTACTCAGAGAGGTCAAAAGAGTAACGGTATGATATTATCAGATTTTCGAGCAAATCTGCTACAAACAATCATGTGAAAATTTTAGAATGATTTCTATGAATTCTAGACGAGGATCTTAGCCATAAAATAAAGAACAGTGTCACAATCCAAAACTAAAAAAATGCTCAGGTTTTATTTGCATCTTACTAGAATGCTGATGCTAAATATTTGAGCTACTATGGGTGTGGCTGGATATGAGTGTTCGTATTTTTCACTTGCACCTACACCCATATTTACACTCACACACACTTTATAAGACTTCAATGTTGTTACAATTTTGCAGCAAATGACTTATTAGTTTAATATTGATCTGTAAGAACGTATATCAAATATAAAAAAACTCAAAAGAACTTGAAATTTGATATAGTTTCCTATGTCAGCAACATTCAACTATAATAAGTCATTTTTACAAGATGATAACAAGATTTATATAACTAAAAATTCATCTAAATTATATTTCAAGTAACGCTGATCTATGGAATATGTTACAGATCTCTCTATAGATGTATTCAATTAAAAAAAACCGTATGTTTACTAACATGCAAAGACATACAATTAAAATTATGCTACGTTTACGAAGTTCATTGAACTATTTATTGCGCGCGCTGTATACAAAGATTGTTTCATAGATTTTCTGCCATTTTGAGTATTTTGTTCTATCGTGTCGAATATATAAAAGTTTAACAGACATAGACAATATATATTCGGAACGTGTGGACTATGATCAAAAATCCACTATACTCTCAGTTGACATTATTATAAAGAAAATACTTTATTAGAAAACATGCAAAAATCTTTTTTACCAAATTTATTTTCTACTCGTTGTTATTTTGTTAGAATGAGAAAATCACTATGATTCATTTTTATCATTTTGTGTTTTTATGAATTCTAATGATAAAATCGGTTTAGATGTTGTTTTTGTTTTACATGTTTAAGATAAAAATATAATGATAAATAAATTTGGTAAAATTTATTTTTAATACTTTTACTAATAATTTATCCTCTGACTAAAGATATCAGTCGAGTGCAATAAATTTTGAGCGATAACTTAAATATGACATTTAAAGATGTATTTTTGTATGTCTGCTCCACTTGGTATAGTCGACAAATACAAAAACAAAATCAAAATGGTCTCGAAACTTATGAAATATAGATATTTGCTTCTTCCTCATCTGTGTTGATACGTAAGTGAAGTTAGCACCAGATTCGAGTATTTCTTGTCCCGATTCGCTTTCTTACCTATGTTACCTCTCTAAGCACTTGTGTTAGGTGCAAAATTTTATGCTCTATCGAATGGTGCTTGTTTCAAGGTGGGTCATCGGGCAAAAAACACCACTTTCCCCCGAAATACTGGTTTTTTCCCTGTGTAACAATAACAAATATCCTGTATTTCTTGTCAGGATTCGCTCTACAGCTTGTGTTAATCTTCTAACCAAGTGTGTTAGATGCAGAATTTCATTCTCTATCCAATGGTTGTATTTTCAAGTGGTATTATTGGCCAAAAAAGGCGACTATACCCCAAATACTGGGTCCGAGACTACAGTTTGGGTGTAATCCTTGTCCTGATTCGCTACACAACTTGTGTTAACCTTCTAATTGAGTGTGTTAGATGCAGAATTTAATTCTCTATCGAATGGTACTATTTTCATGTGATGTTTACGAGCAGAAAGAGGGTTACACTCCAAGCATTGGGTCTAGGGCCAGATCCAGAGTGTAAGCCTTGTCTCGATTTGCTGTACTAGCTGTGTTTACTTTCTAATGGATGGAGTTGTGTGATAAAGTTAAGTCAATATGGAAGGGGAGAATATTGTAGGGAAGAACGGACGAAGAATATCGCTGTTGCCCAATATGTTCGGACTAGCCGCCTTGTTTTGGAAGGAAGCTCTCGCTGGTTTGTTCCAACGGTGTGCATTGTCTGTCGAAAGAGAAACGGTGTGTGAAGATTTGGTTTTTATGTATTGGTGGGTGTTGAAAGGAAATTTGTTTGATGAAGAATGGTTTTCTGAGTTTTCATCAGCGTTGCTGAGCAGACCAATTTTTTATCGTTGTTAGCAATTTTTACTATGGAAAGGTTTATTTTCAGTCTATCGATGTCGAAGTTTAGTTCATTCGTAATATATTGATCTGGTGAGGAAGGATGTCGGTGGTACGAATACTAGGCGTCTATAGAATCTTCTTCCCTCATGCGACCCACCGATGGTAAGAAGCTATACAGAATATCTATGAAATCGGTGACATGTGCATAGGCTTTTTGGACTTTGTAATGTTATGAGAGCTTCTCGCATATTATTGATGTATTTTATTCGCCTTTGTGTTTTAAGGTGATGAACAATGTTCATGAAGCTGAACAGTTCAGATTTCGCTAAGCTTTGAGAATCACATGATAGTGCAGATTGATTGTTATAGCCGTATGCTTCTTTTTTTACCGAAGAAAATTCACAAGCTCCGATGGCCTAAGCGAAAAGAAAGTATTTTGTAGACATAATGATAGTGTAGAAGCATTGTAGAAAACAATATTCATGTAAATCAGTGATTTTGAGAAGCGGTAACAAGATCAAAAAATCAAGTTAGAAAAACAAAAAAGTAATAAGCGTTAAGTTTAAATCAGTTTATGTATAAAAGGCATGCACAACAGTTACAATAAGTAGCATGAAATATCAGCAGCGAGAACAAGAACAGTAATCATGCATATGGAACAATAATAACGTTGTACGTACGCATAAAATCGAATAGCATTAGGTTATTGTCAAGAAAAAGTTCTAAACACGCAAAGTATAAACAGCAAAAATGACTGCTAACAGTCTACCGTGTGGAAAACATCCTTGTGGATGTATATCATTAAAACGAACATAAGTATCGTCATTTGTTTTAATAATTGCAGTGAATTGACTGTGCGTGTTATTAAAGCCGCTAGAGAGATGGTATCTAAACATAGAAGTTTTTAGAGAAATTTGTGAAGCTTGGATAGATTAACTTACTCATGTGGACTAATGTATAATGGATCAGGCAGTTTCACCATTAGTGGTTCATCTGTTTCAACGTTAATGATCACAAAAGGTGACGCATACTTTAAATGTTGCATATATATGGTGCGTGATGCTTGACATATATATCGCTTCCTAAGTTCATATATTTCATATATGAACATTTAAAAAAAGTAACAGAATTCTTACTCGATGTGGGTAGTATTCGTTGTTACATCAGTAACTGGATAATGGTCGTCAACAATATAATCGTCAGGATAGTTGTTAGGCTCGTCAGGACCAGCATTAGCATCACAAGAGACTATAGAATCATTCGTGAAGGATTCAATATAAGTCGGATATTGCTTGTTGATTTTACTAAATATATTTCGAAAATGTTGATAGTGATAAGTTTCATAATTGAAAAAGAAAAATTAAAACGAAGTTGTTATACAAGAAGAGTTTCTAATGGTGTAACATATCGGATCTATGGAAAATATCTAATTATATAACAAAGATTTGAAGCTTCTCAAGTATTTTTACAAAAGACTAGATTTTTACAAGACTTTGACAAATTGAACAGTTAAGTTTTTAATATGATTCCTGTGGTAATCTTCTGTATTTATAAGGTAAACATAGTTATTCATGTTCTTCCGTCGTCATAGCACACATTTATTTTTAGCTACCTTTTGTTTCTAGAAGTTATTGTTTTATGAACTCATACATTTTCGGTCATGAAATTACTAAAATCTGAATTTCAAGCCTTATCTTAATGACAGTCCATATTGTGCACTTTTATATATTCAAAAACTTACCGTGGTGTTATATCGACGCTTGAATGTTTACGTATTTGTTTTGGACAGGCAATACATGTACATTCAGAGTTAATATTAAATTCTTGTATTGGCTTCACAAAATCGAAAACAATTTTGGTCAATGTACTTTGTAAGTCATACTCCCCATCATGATTTTTCACATTCAGCATTTGTTGTCGCAAAAGCCAGTGTAGCCGAGCCATAGTCCAATCATGACTTTCAACGTATTGAAAGGTTTGACGAAGAGCAATAAAAACATTGACAGTATTATTTTCCAATAGCCTACGCAATCCATCAGTACCGATTTTATAGGCATGATATAAAACGAATAGACCGGTGTCAACAGAACATGTTCGAGTGACAGAGAACGATTGACCTTCATAAATGCCATTTTTAATACCATATCTAGGCCAGGTCAGATTGAGACTACCAAGTATCGTAGTGAATAGTCGTTTGCTAAATGTAGATTGCTGTTTTTTAGATGAATGTAACAGGGCCGCTTTTATTTTTTTTCATTGTTCGTCAGATAGTTTTTCCATCATGTCGGCAGAAATAGTGTCGTTGGACGATGAGAGAGGTCGTTTCGATGAAAGTGCTCGAGATAATAAATTTGGACTAGTTATTGGAGAAACATAATCATTAGCATATTTTAGGTTGGGGCGCGATGACGAGAACTTCTTCGTATATTTTGTTCTGTGTCCGTTGTTTCTGGTTCACTAGGTGCAACATAAGGCACTGAAGCCTGTAAAGTATTTTGTGTAATCTATCGAGATTGCAATGGGCCATCAAAATTGCTAAATGGTGACGACGAAGAACTACGATCGAGAACGAAAACATCGTCACCGGTTAGTTCCGCTGGATTAGAAGACTTGATGGAAAATCCAAATGATTGATTAAAAGCTGAATGAGTTGATGAACTACTGAAGATTGTGTCACTAAATATTAATAATTATTCAAATAAATTTCTCTACTTAAACAGGTAAGACATCAATATAGTAATCAAGTAAAATATTCAAGGAGGGTGTAGGTGTGGATGTGGGGTGTGGGGTGTGGGTGTGGGATATTGGTGAATATGGGTTAACAGAAGATAAACATCTGCATCCACACCCACACCACACCTACATCCACATCCCACAGTCACAGCCACAGCTACACCCACACCCACACCCACACCCACACCCACACCCACACCCACCTACACCCTCATCCTTATTTTCTCCCCTTCTAGATATTATTCAAACTTGAACTTCACAATTGGCTATAGGACCATCTGTATTACTGAAGTGAAATCTATAGATTATGGTAGCTGTCCTCACATCCTCACACCCTAGTTGTATGGTGCTTTGAATCTTTTATCTATAAACTCACTCTCAAGATTCTGTATGAACATTACGAAATGGTTTTCATGCGACGGAATTTAAAATCGTTTTCTTAAAACAATGCCAACAAACCTTGAAAGTTCGGTAAGGCATGTTTTTTTTTACAGTGTGCATGGTTTGATTGCTTCCATTAGCTTTCATCAAGATAAATGCCCTTCAGAAATATAGGCATATGTGGGCTTCAAAGTAGGCCAAATGAAAGCAAAAAGCCTCGAGATTGTTTTTTTTTCTCTTTGAATAAACATTAAAATAAAAGAAAAAAGCGAAACTCATTTTCAATCTTCATGAAATGGTTGTGGCGTAACGTGTTGAATCACATTATGATTCTAAATTTGATCTAACTTGGACAGGACAATAATTAACTTTTTGAGAAAGATGTGTGAAAATAGTTGAAATGAGTCGATTTGAGAAAAAAAAGATTGCTGTTGTTATTGTTGTTGATCTTTAGAACTAGCGGACGAATATGGATTGAGCAAGTTAAATATAATGAATAGATTCAAATTTGATGAAATAGAGGAAGGATAATGAACAACACAAAGGGAATACAAGATAGTCTACGCATCAGAGAGATCTCTGCTATGTTATCTTTTTTCTTTGTTAGAATACGGCAAAATTGTAGTGGGATGGAACGATTGGGAGAGCTACAATAAATAAATCGCAAGACCTACCTACTCATTGAAATGTACTGTTTAGCTCAAACAGATCAAAATAATCTGCCGATATCGTTATCATATTGAATGCTTTAGTGATAATCTGTTATGATGCAACAGTGACTAGATCTTCCTGCATTATACATACTTCCAAATCAATCTCGCCTTCGCTAAAGTATTAATTCCACAATTAAATTAATTATTGCCGTTCTAAACTTGAGCATACGAAACAATTGATCTTGAGATAGTGCTCATGATCATAGTTTTTAATGCTTCGGTTGTAGTAAAAGTTTGCTACATAAAGAGTCCACTTTATGTTAGTGATTGATTTTAATCAATCGACAACGTGTATCATACGCTTTGTTTTCAAGGATCAAAGAGAGTATATATTATTTTTTTGCGTTATCAAATAAAAAGTGATCGTTTTGTTGAGTCAAATCCCAAAGGCAATATGGTTTTAAGGATACAGCTAATAAAACATTCCAGCAGCAGAATATCCGTTTCTCAGGCATCATTCTTTTGTCGTGCGATTGGTCTAACACATGATCGCTAGCACACAATGGCAACTCTATTGTACACACCGAAAAAAAGAATGAAATGAGTTATTTTACTTGATTACCTTTGTCTTCAGGCGTGATTGTGTTTATGTCAGTGAAAAAAAAATTTCATATATTGATCATCTTACATTGTTGCAAAAACAATGTTTCAACAAACAAACTCTACAAAAAATAAAGTATGCAAAAAGATTGTTTTCATATCAACCACTTAGATGCAAAAAAAAACGCACTGTTGTTTTACTCGAAGCTTCGCCAATTCACGTATATATAAGGAGCAGCAACCTATACGATTTCATCCAGCCATCTTACAACACCTACCACCACACAACGTTTGTACCATCCTAGCAGGTAAGAATAAGAAGATGCATTGCAAAATTGTTTCTCGTATTTTTACATACCACAACACACTCGAAAAAAATCCCTAGAATAATAAACCCTCAAGAGTTTATGAAAGTGTAGCGCATAATAAACCATTTTTATCGTATATGAAGATTTTCATAAACCCTCTTCAGGGTTTTTGAATCAGAATCATAAACCTTTGAAGGGTTTATGAAAATTTTCGTATACGAAAAAAATGTTTTCTTATTATACGTTGCACTTTCATAAACTCTTAAAGGTTTATTATTCTACGGATTTTTTACAGTGCAGCACTTGGCGAAGTGCTTTGCCAAAATTACGAGCAAAGTACTAGCTGGCTATGCACTAAATTCGAATTCATGTCGAAGCATCAGTCAGGCAAACAGCCGGTAGGGATGTGCCAATACCAATACCATATGGTATTGATAATATTGATATTGGTATTGGTTAGTATTGGTATTGATGGTACTGGTCGTTGCCTTTACTTCTAAAAGTCGAATTCGAAAATTTTCAACAGCTAATTACAGATTCAGATTCCTCGGTCGTAAAAGTCTCTAATGAAACTATAAAAAATCGTTATTTTCTCAAAATAGCCTATTCACAAGCAGAAAATCAAAAATTTATAATATGTTTCTCAAAAATTTTTACTTCGGTTTTTTGCCTGAAGGATACGCTATTTTGAGGAAGTATCGATTTGTTATAGTTTCATCAGAGACTTTTACTATCGAGGAATCTGAATCCGTCATTAGCTGTTGAAAATCTTCGAATTCGATTTTTGGAAGTAAAGGCAACTACGAGTACCCTCAGTACCAATACTGCCCAATACCCATCAATTCCATATTCGTATTGTTACATCCCTAACAGCCGATTCAGGAGTATTGTAGTGATTTCATGGAAGCAGTATTCCAGTATGGATTTCTCCGGATTTTTTTCGACGACTTCCGACCAACTTCCTGTTCATTCCCATAGGAAACGATTGGAAATGGTGAACAAATCCGCAGATATCCTCTCCGAAATATTGCTTTCACTTCCGTCGGTTTTTCTGGCCGGTTTCGATGGGAAAAACGCGGAACCGGTGGGAATTTACAGGAAAAGCCTTCACTTCCTACGGATTCTGGGCGAATCCATAGGCCGGAGTCCTCAAACTGAGAATTCGAAAGGACCAAATTCTACTATTGAGGATTGCCTCATTCCTAGCATTCAACAATATCTGAATGGAAAAAAACGAAACTCAAGGTGAAGGGTACTCAGTACTGAATTTTCATCTCTCAAAAACTTGCCCTTTATTTTCCACATCTGTTGAAAATAGTAAGGGTAGCCTCTTCATCCTCATTAAGAATGATATTTCCCTATAGTGCATATAAGAACTTTCAATTCTTCAGTGCCACTGCACATGAAAGGCTCGGTGTTGCTCGTTGAATTGCTGTCACAGTTGGTGTATGTCAGCATGAATATACTTTTCGCCTACCCATCTGCAACAATGTTTACACCCAAATCATATCTCCAAGTGTTGCTATATTATTTGAAAAACGTTTACTTTCAAGGTTTCTTACATCTAAATTAGGGGTGTCAGTTTCGGGTTCCGTTCCTAGGAGCCCGGAGCTCTGACGTGTTCTCAGTTTTAGGATCCCAGTCTTCTTAGCATCAGAGAATTGGAATCAGAGCGGGTTCATCGTTCCTAGGAACCCAGAATCCGTGCGGATTCTCCGTTCTTAGGAACCCGTAGTGACGTGTTCTAAAATGCAAGATAAACCATGCTCAGTCATAGGCGTGCCTTAAAATTCATAACAATGATTTTTCGGCGGGTTCCGGGTTCCTTGGAAGCGGAACCCTAAGGAGCGAGGAATTCTGCCACCCCTAATCGAAATGTTTCTAAAAATTTTTGTGCTTATGTGATGTGCTGAGTTTAACAGGCTTTCTAGAACCACACACTGTTAATGCAAAATCATTTCATTTGTTATCTGTTTTAGTTTTCAATACATAATTCGGAATTTGACAACCTATTAGCAAACGAAAGCAGCAGCAATAAGTATGAAGGTTTTCATTGTCCTGTGTTGCTTCTTCATAGCCGCTTATGGTGCATCGAATGTCGATGATGACTCGTGGAAAGCATTCAAACAGAACCATAAAAAAAAGTACTTATCGGCCGACGACGAAGTTCGCCAGTAAGAATAACATCATAATTTCCTATATTGTGTATAGAAATTATCTGTTCCGTTATCAATAGTCGAGCGATCTGGAAAGCTAACGTTACTAAGATCGAACAGCACAATCTTGAAGCTGACTCTAACCCGGACAAGCCCACATACAAGATGGCAGTCAATCAATTCACTGATATGGTCTGTTATCTATATTGTTTGACTAGTCATTCAATTTGCGTTTGCTTTATTATTATTTTTTGACAGACCTATGAAGAATTCAAGAAAGCATCGCTAGGTGCGACGCCGCCTGTTGAGACGGCTGCTATACGAAACGGCGATCAATCGTTCTCCCGTCGTCTGTCCCGTCAAACCCCGTCAGCCACCATGGGTAAGTACAAGTCGATCACAGTTTTCTCAATACATTTCTTCTATACGTCCCTGTAGATTTGCGTCAAAATGGGGAAGTGAATGCCGTTCGAAATCAAGGACAATGTGGTAGTTGTTGGACTTTTTCAGTCACTGCTTCGGCGGAATCTTGTTATTATAGAAAGTACAAGAAACCAGTAGATCTTTCCGAACAGCAGCTGTTAGACTGTGTATACTCAAGAGATGGCTGTAACGGTGGTTGGATGCCCACCGCTTTTGATTGGATTAAAAATAACGGAGGCCAAACTTTAGAATATCTCTATCCATACAAGGGTCTATGGAGTGGTTCATGTAAGAAATCTTCTTCGTATCTTTATGCTACGGGATGGGTGGGTTTCTATTTTGATATTGGAAGAGCAAACTAATCTCTTAATTCTCACATTGTAGGTTCAAATTCCGAACGATATAAATTCAATCAAGAATGCCCTTGCCAAGTATGGCGTTCTTGCGATTGCTGTTGATGCGAGTGAATGGAGTCATTACGCGAGTGGTCTATTCTACGCTAGTTTCGTTGGCTCCATCAATCACTGCGTGAATTTGGTTGGTTATGGTACTGATAACGGCTACGAATATTGGATCGTCAGAAACTCTTGGGGTAATACGTGGGGTGAAAATGGTTACATAAGACTTTACATCGGCGCGGATCTTAATAACGGCTACTATACACAATATACGTATGCCGTAACATGCTAAAAGAACCAAGTTCCAAATCCAGCTACCCCGAAATTCCGCCACAGTATTTTTGACATCAATTTTTGATTGCCTTTTATTTACTATAAAGCCTCGACATTCTCTTCCAATTTGGTTCCCAGAATTACCGTCTCTTCCGCTATTTGCGAAAACTTTCCGCGTTTTTTCTTTTTTTTCCTCGGTTTTTTGTCTTCGCTCTTTTGATATAAACAAAAACTTGTTCTGGTGCTGAAAATTCGATACCGAAACAAAATGAATAATTGATTGAAATAAGTTTTTCATATTTATGATAGATATTTACTCAAAAGTACACACATATAAGACGAAAGCAACATAAAAACGGATATGGCTTGATCAAATTCATCCGTATTATCAAACATTTATATTAGTAAAAATCATTCATGACATGTACCATGTTCAATCATTAGATATCTATAACAGGGTGAGAATGAGTACAGCTACCATAATCTAGATTTCGTCTCAACTACGAGACTCATCAGATGGCAAGTAGTCTAATGGATTTAATTTTTCAAGAAAATCCAAAAGACTTAATTCATTTTCTATTGAATTATCCAAAACCAAACAATAGGTTTCGAACCATCCAATGGTGAATTTGGGTGTGAGTGTGAGTGTGGGTGAGTGTGGGGTGTGGGATGTGGGTGTGGGTGAGGGTGTGTGGTGGGTGTGGGTGATGTGGGTGTGGGTGTAGGTGCGTGGGTGTGGGTGTGGGTGTGAGTGTCGGTGTGGTTCTAGGGTGTTGGTGTCCGCGCTCTTTTCATTTGTATCTACGCCCGCAGTCACACCCCCCCCCCCCGCCTCCACACCCACTCAACTACACCTATCCACACCCACAACCACCCCCACCCCCACCCATAGTCACAGTCACAGTCACAGCCACTGCAACATCCACCCACACTCACACACCCATATCCACACCCTCGTTCATTTAATCATTTTCCTAATCTGATTAATTTACCGTCAAATCAATATATTCAATATACATTCAAAGATTTCAAAGATAATAAAATTATTTCTTGTGTTGATTATTTCCAAAAAAGACAATGTAGTTACTGTCATTTTTATTCATATCCATATAGAATGAAGTATTATGATAATATTAAAAATAATTTTCCAGGTGGATTATTTAAATGTGTTCATAAAGTATCATTATATGATGAACATCCATTTGAACATGAATTTTTTCTTCAAATTGCTTAATCATTTCCATTTATGAAATAAGTAACTGTAATTAATGATAAACCACAAAAGAATAAATTATATAGAAAATCAAAGAAGATCGACAAGGAAAATTTCAATTATCAAACATCCTCATCTTATTCAACTTGATCTTGTTAAAGCTTATGATGAGTATGTCGAACAATTTCTAGTTGATACGAAAATATGTTTGTTGAATAATGTTACTCTTTTTGTCAATTATGAAGCATTGAAGAAGGTTACATCAAATTTCACAAGACATGCAACGCGAATCAATTGTGCAAAACTGTGTTGTTTATGTCTACGTAGTGAATATAAAATGACTAAATGTATAGAAGACTATTTTTCTGAGACAAAAATATCTTGATTAGTGTAAAGAATTATTAAAATGAAACACGAAAGAAAGCAAGTTGATCTACATAGATTAAAGACATTATAATAGAAGAAAAAGAAAGAAGGAGAATACTAGTAGTTTCAAATAGATATTAGCGGGCACATATTGTCATTCAGTTAAAAATCAAATCATAGATATTGAATGCTGATGTGTATTGAAAGATAAACAATACTTTTGAACGTCATCATTGACACAATTTTGGTTAACCCCTCGGCCTCTTTTTTTAAATCCTCTTTTGGTTATTACCCGATGTTGATGAATCAAGGCGTTTTAAACAATAGGCTTGATGAAATGATGGAAAATTTTCCTTGCATACACACTATGAGAAATAGAAAAGCGTGAATTCCAATCCAAAAATGGTTTTAATATTCTTTTCGACTTTGTATTTGATGAGATTACCAGAAATCGATATTATGCACAGTTGAGTTTAAGGGTGGGTGTGACCCTTTCATCTCAATACGTTGAGACTGCATTCAAACAAGTATTTCGTGAGCTTCCGTTCTGAAGATCATCGTAACACAAAACGGCAAGTTTTAAGCGTATTTGTGACTATTTCACCAGCATTAATGATCTGGAGTAAACAATAGAAACCAAATCGTCTAAATCGCCGTTGTTCAGAACTTTCTGTAGATGAGCGAAAACTCATATTCAAGATTCAAAATCATGTAGATTATCTGGCAACACTGATCTCTCTGGCAAAGTTTAAATGATTTTCTAGCAACTCACTGTTCTAAAGATCATCGCGACAAAAAGTGCAACTTTTGTTACTGTAAAATCTTCGCAGAGTGTGTACGTGAACGGTTACATATATGCTGTCCTTCGCATCGCATTAATGAAAAGTTCATATAATGAATACTTTAGCGTTTATTTATGGCATAAGTAAACGAAGTTACTAAGTACACACTTTTGCTGTTAATAAATTAGTCATTGGTTAAAAATATATTCTCATGAAACATAGAATTTTATAATAATCTGAAGTGATTAAGAAGATAAAAGAAAAGGACACGAAAATCATCAGTGTTTTGTTGATGATCTAATGAAGTCATTTTTTTTATTTTGTTTGGGACTTTTTCAGTATTGACCTATACATTCAGAAACACATTGAAATCATGTTCTATGAAAATTATCGTATTTCATCATGCGAATTCGGCTTGCCAAGTGAAAGAATTTCTTATTTGCGGTTCAGTAAAAATTTCACATTCTAAGTATATCCTTTTATAACGAGAAGTAGGAGAATTACACTTTAAATTCCTTTTAACATGAAAATTCGTCAATATGACAGATCGAATGAGTTTCTAGCAACGCCTACTTTTATTCTGTCATTACTAAATAGGAGAAAAATGCGCTACTTCTGTTTTCTACTTTCTTCGAATAATTTCTTCATTCTTACATGTTTGTTAATGACACTACATCATTATGTTGCAGATTTATATTCTAGAAGCAATGAGTGCTCGATCTACTTCTCATAAAGTTTACATCGCATAGGCGGTTTGCTACTAACACCTAATTAGAAATTATTTTGTCAACCACAGTTCACAAATAACCGGAGCTTTCTCATTAATTACATAAATTACTTGCGTTCGTTTCATTGACGTTAACAACTGACACAGGTAAAAACAGGTGAGAGAAAAAAATAACAGAACCTCGCAAGAGATACTCTTTGTTGCTGCTGTCAGGAAGATTTTCATTTTTAATCTAGAAGTTATTCTTACAAAGCCGGCTTTTTCATTCGCTTAATAAGAATTTGATCGTATATGGCATCGTTGTTGGCTATGTCGCTCGCTTTCGCTCAACGCATTGTTATTAAATACGTTGAAACAGGTGTCTTTGTGCTGGGTACTATTGGCTCTGTGATGAATATAGTACTTTTCTCTCGAAGAAATTTAAGATCAAATTCTTGTTGTACTTGTAAGTAATCTGAAATCGGACAGTAATCTAATTTGGGTAAAGATGTAAAACATTTCCTAAGCAATTTCTTTTAACTCTTTCAGTTCCAAAACAAAGAAACAAGCATATTTTTTCTTCATTACAAGTAATTCCGAAGATTAGTGACATAAATACTTCGGGCATGCCAAAAGTAGGGGCAGTGGCACTTTAATACAGTATGGTAGACTTAAAGAAACTTTCTTTCTATATAGTCTGATAAAGAAAAAAAACTCTATGTTTCTACGCTATTTGATCGCACTTCAGCTAATATCATAATAATAAAATTTCGATAAAATCTATTTCGTTGTCATATGAGCTGGTTGATTTAATACTTATTTTAACAAAATACGAGTGAGTATATTTTGAATAACTTTTCATAAAAACAAGTTAGAGAACTGTGGTTTTCATTGTTGAAAAGAGGAGATGAAGATGCATCGAATCGTGTATTCCGCGATTTCCTGATCGGTTTTTTGTAAGACTTACAATTGCCCTTTTCAAGAACAAACTTATCTGGTAAGTTGTTTCCAGTGACTTTTCAATTATCAAGTACTAATTCAAACCACTAATCGAAGATGTACAACGTGCGGAATACCAATATTAATACTATGTATTCTACTCGAGGCTCTAATACAATTTTCTAGGAAAGTCTGAAAAAAAGCTTCCTTCTGTGCTTTTTCCCTTTTTTTCATTAAAAAAAAACATTTTTCAGACGGTTAGGGAACTAAATCAAAATACTTCCGAAATCAAAATTACAACAACCTGTAATACACGATTCGGTGCATCTTCATCTCTTCCTCTCAACGGTGAAAACCACAGTTCTCTATTTTGTTTCTATCAAAAGTTATTCAAAAAATACTCACTAGTATTCGTGGAACTGCAACACATGCGAACAAAACAGATCTTATCGAAATTTTATCATTGTGATATTAGTTGAAGTACGATCAAATAGCATAGAAAGATAGAACATTTTTTCTGTATCAGACTGTACAGAAAGAAAGTTTCTTTAAGTCTACTATACGATATTAAAGTGTCACTGCCCCTACTTTTAGTATGCCCTAAGTAGTGTTTATTCGTAGACTTTCTTGCATCATCATTTGCTGCACTCGTCCTGCTTTCAATTGGTATCAAACCTTTAATTTATGCTCAATTCAATTCTTCGAATCCATTCTTCTCCATAAATGCTTTCTGTAAGACTCGTGCCTATGTCAATCAATGGAGTGCTATGTCATGTCGATGGTTACTAGTTGTGGCATGTGTCGATCGTTGTGTTGCGTGTTCAGCAAATGCTAATATCCGACATTTTTTCACAGTTAACAAGAGTCGACGAATAACAATCTTGATTTTCATTGTCTGGATGATCTTGCCTATCCATGCACTGATATATGCCAATATTGTACCACCAGGCAATGTTGGTTGCATAATGTCAAATAACAGTGTGGCTATTTATCATGGTATTTACACAATTATCATGGGTGGTACATTACCACCTTTAGTTATGCTCATATCTACGTTATTCATTTGGAGAAGTCTCAAAATGAAAAATCAACGTAGAGCAATGATTAACATGGCTAGATCGGAAAGATGGAAAGGTACTCGTGATCAACAAGTATTAATCATACTATTGGCACAAGTGGCTATTTTTATTGTTTCTGCAATCCCGTTTATGTCGAACACTATATATACATCGTTGACTCGCGACATATCAAATAAATCTGTCGACCGTAAAGCTATTGAAGGTTTTTTACAAGTAATCACTGAATTGTTTGTTTATGTATTTCCAGCGTCATCATTCTATTCAAACACATTGGTATCAGGTACATTTCGAAAGGAATTGATGGGTATTCTTATAAGCTTCAATTCATGTTGTCGTTGGAAACAAAATCGCGTCATCGCTATCACTCGAACTGGAACGAATGATGGAACCAATGAAATACCACTGACAACAACCAGAAAACATCAGCTATCAACTTACAATCTACCTCATCGTTTCACCAATGCATGAAAGAACAAAAGAAAATACAACATTGCGAATTGAAAGACTCAAAACATTAATTAGTTCTAATAGAAACCTCATATATATTATTGTTCTCTTTTTTCGACGCTATTTATTTTTCAAACTGAAAAAGTTCTCTTCTATAAATAAACCTACATACTCAAATGGAGAAGAGAGGAACAGAAGAAAGGAATAATGCTAGGGATAATACAAATGGATTGGGGGAGAGATACGAGATCAAGTATTTATGTTTTTTTTTGACGGAACAATTTTATTGATCTCATTAGGGTTACCTTACCAATTAACAATTATAATAGAAAAAATAAATTACATTAAATGCGTTTATCGCAACTCCTATTCGACATATTAGCACTTTTAAGAGAAGAAAAGAAATATCGTTAGAGAGAAAGAAAGAGAAAAAAAATTTAAAGAAGAAGATCTACGTGATATATTTCTATATGAACATTTCAACATCGTAAACTGAGACCATGGCAAATCTCAAATTGCAACCAGTTTTCATTAAAGATCTGATCTCTGATATCTGGTCTTTCATCTGGCAACCAGATATTTACACTTGGCGACATTCAGAATTTTGACAAGGTACCAAATATCAGATATTTACCTTTTCTATGCAATTTGCAAATACTGACTAAACTGTACAGAAAAGTAATAAATATATGGCTTTCATTTTGAGGAGCTACCGTAGGCACATATCACATATTTAGATAGCTGGATAGAGAAAAGAGTAGTAATATGAGGTAGGATCGTTTGTATTTATTAAGTAATTGAAGTAAGTGGAGTAGAAGCTCTTTTTACGGTCGGAATATATTGAACCATGAGTTGTGCACAAGTTTTATGGCGTTTGTGAAATTGAAGGCAAGTGCTGCTTTGGAAGGAGGATATCCACTGCTGACTGAGACTAGGAAGTAGCACAGTCATCTGGGATGGTCAGAGAATATACTGTGAAAGGCATTTTTTTTTGAAAACCTTTTATTAAGCAAAAGAAGAAGAGTTTAAAAAAGATACTCTTTAGGAGACTGTTAACATCGAAGAGGCAGTGTGCAGACTAAATGACCATCGTAACAGTGTTGTGAGATAACATTCTGTTAGATGTTGTGTTAGATGTCAAAATGAATTTGGTTAATCATCACGAGAGCCCCGTTGCTGATGAATAATTCATAGAACAGGCTATTTGAACTCGTTTGACGACCACAAGGGTTTTCGAAGGCATGTACCAACTTAGAGAATGGTTAACAATTTTACAAGGTAATGAGCAGTATCGAAGCGTATCACATTCGAAGTTATTCATAAGGAATTGGTTGTCTGTCTTAGAAATCACTAGTGGAACAGGGGATTTGAGGTCAAATTTTGAGAAAAAAACAAGTTTATGAGGTGTTACAAGTAAAAAAATAGTTTTGTTAAATAGAACACCATGGGATCGTGTTGCATGTAAAATGTAATCTTGTCGTCAGTCAGGATGAATCTCTTGATAAAGGGTTTAAAGTAAATATGAGTTGTTTTTTTAAGCGATAGTTCATGTCATGATTTGGATATTAGTTTTGATTAGCTGTCTAAATGAGTGCTTTGATTTCCAGAGCCGGATTGCTTTTTATTGAGAGGACTTTCGACTCTGATATTGGATCGGATATTCAAACTTTCCTTCGAAAGACTGTTTTGAATCGTTATGAAATAGTTATTTATATGAGAATAGTAGTAAATAACAATACTAGCCTTAGAATGCTGAAGCTTTGATTGATAGTGTAGTCTTCGTACGTTGAGTTAACTCACTGTATTCTTCCTGAAGTTGTGAATTCTACGTATTCTTATAGTATTATCTAGGGTGTGGGTGTGCGGATCTAGTGAAATGTACACCCACACCCCATCCACATCCCACCCACACCCACACCCACACCCTAATATCTAAATTGAATGAACGTCGAATGAAACTCTAACAAGTTGACGAAAATGAGCATAGGATAATCTTCAAGTCTCATATAACGTACACTAACATTATAAATTGAACATTTTCTACTGATAGTTCTACTAATTTTTATTTCAGAAACAAGTAGATGTCCTAGTTATCCTATATGTTATTTGTTTCAATAAAAAGCATGAAAATAAAATTTCATTATTTGAATTTCTCATGTTTCTTTCCGAGAATAATGATCTGTATATAATGATGAAAAGGGCACAAGGATAAATTTGTGACATTTTAGATAATCGATAGTTAATGTGTATCGAAAGAACTTTTTTTGTTGAAGAATTAATTGCAAATAAAAATCTCTTTTAAATCATTTTTCAAATTCGCACAAAAACTAGCCATCAAGAGAAATTGGTTATGAACCGATGTTTTTTTATGTTCCCTTCATTCAGATAGAAAATAATCGCAGGTTAGTAGCTACTTTTGTCTTACAGTTATAAGATGTATACTTAATAGTTCGAATTATTATCTTTTAAATGGATCGTACGTTGAAAACAATCTGATGTTGCATCTTTATGATGTTTCGAATTTTTTTCTTTGGCTATTTTATTTTCTTAAATAAATCGAAATGGTGAATGGCTATATAAGAAAAGATAGGATCGATATAAAAAATCTCAGGTTGCTGAAAGGGGATATGTTTATCTATTTATTGTCGTTTGTCAAAACTAAAACTTGTCCTGCGTGAGTAACATTGATGGCGGTAAATTGAGGAAGATAGAATGGATCACCGTCCATATGTACAGGCATTGAGCGAATGAGTTCAAGTCGTACTTGACTGCATTGAGCAATGCGACGACCTCGAAAACCAATATGAATCAAAGCCATCTGTATCGAGTCTAATCCAACAACTTCAATTTTGCGATCATCAATACTCTGTCTTCCAATCTGATCGTTAGTAACAGACGCTCTAGAGGATTCAACGGTATTGGATATATCTTCTCTCGCAGATTTACATTGGTCATAGCTGTAATCTGGTGGATCTATATCTTGAAATCTATTCGAATTGATCTGATTGAATTTCTCGGTTTGATTTGGAATATTGTTTGATAGCGATATACTATTTTGGTATGTTCTACTCCAAGGATGAGTACCCGATCCATAACTTGGAATATTTAACAGAACAACAGTATGACAATGACGTAATGAATTTGTCATATCTTCACCATCACAAATAATTCTCATATATGATCTTAAATTCCATGCTCTCCATAAAGCAAATTCTCTAAAATATTGTCTACTAATATTGAGATAAATAAGTTTATTTTTCATTGGTGATGTAAATTTCGATGGATCACGCATTCGTTTATCATGAAAATCCAACACAACAGCTGCGTCTAATCCAAAACTAATATAATTAGTAAATCGAACATTAAGAGGCTTTTGATAATTTTGATAAGATGGTCGATCAATTTCACGAACGAACTTTGGATGATCCAGAATATGTGATAAGCATCGACGAATACTTCCAGTCTCTTCGATAGGATCAATTCTTGTTAATGGTTCAAAATCAACTTGCCAACGATCGAGTGCAATAGGTTTAGCATTAGAAATATGTAAGAGTGTGGTCAGTAGTCGTTTCATATTGTAAGACCAACCCCAGCCCAATACACGTGATAAATCGTTCCCTGTACCCATAGGACAAATACCTACTGGAGGATTATCAAGTGATGAAAATCGTTTTGCTAAAGTGCTCAGTATCCATCCGACTGTTCCATCGCCACCACAAAGCAAAATACGAGTATTACGAAGAGATGAATATATATCCAAAGCTTGCATTACACTTGCATCGTTTTCGAGAAGAAAAACTTGACGTGGATTTAATAAACGTATAAGTTTATTATAGATAATCTCCCCTTTTTGACCACCTGAAAGTTTGTTTATAAAGACAATTAAAGGGGTTAACGATGAGTTGCTCGGATCGATGTTATCTGGAAATCGTGCTTGAAAACCTACGGGAGAGTTTGCTACGCGATGTAACCACTGTGGACGAACAATGATATTCCTTTAAAAATAAATACAATTGAAAAATTTAGTAATATCTCACAAACGAACTCACTTATACTTTCCATAATCACATTTGTTATCATCATTATTGTCGTTGACACTTTGCCAGCATTGTCGATGACACTCTTCTGAACACCATAGACATATCAGACCACGGCAAGATTTAGCAAATTTTGGTTTTAAGTCTTGTCTTATCTGGATGTGTGCTGCATTATCTTCTGAGATGTGCGATTCTCTTCGAATAGTTAACCTTCGTGACAAACTTTTTCGTTTGCACATCATACATGATTTCGTAAGTGATGGAATGGGCGACCAGTAATGATGGTCATATTTTCCATGATCATCTGATATAATATTATCAGAAAACGAGGGACGACAAAATGGAAGATAATTATGAGTATCGCTCATTTTCTGCAAATCATCGATGTGTTCTCTGTGGATCGATATTCTGCATGAACCACATTGAATCAATGTGGCAGCACGAAACGGATGAGACACTTTGCATAAAGTGTAGGCACACCTGGGAACAGGTGAATAATCGATCGAACAATATGGAAGCCAGCAATGGGATCTTGGATGAGCTTTATCACTCCAATCAACACCGAATAATGAACATTGATCAGGTTCCACTGAACATCTTGAGAAACATTGTTTATTATATAGATTAAAATAATAGATCAGATACTCTAACGTTATAGATATAGACAAGAGATAATGATTTTTGCAGATATACATTTGAGATATTCACTTGAAGGTTTAGCCTATTATTTCTATTACCTTTGAAAGAATTTCTTCCTGTTAATTGTATTCATACAACTACTTAGCATAGAAATCCTATATAGAATAACGTTTTAAGATATCTGAGGATATTTTTTTGTCTACATCGATAACAGTCGATGCAAGTTTGAAAGTGCTTCTGAATGATTTTTCTATTGAAGAATAACACACCTGTAGTAAGAAGATGATAGAAAAGGGAAATCGAGTTGTTCATTATTGTTGCTTGTCAATAAATCTGGATAATCGTTCAGTGTTTCTGTTGATGTTCTCGACTTGTTCTTGACTGATTTCATATTAATATCAATAGAGATCTTCTCAATTGAAAGTCTCTTCTCATTGGATATTTCACGATCATTGTTAATCTCAGATTTGAAATTCATGATCTGCAAAAAAAGAAACATTATTTTATGCGTGTTGTTATTATTTAAAAGACACAACTACTTCTCTCATCTAGAGATTTAATAACAACTCATTCTGCTGGTTTTACTGATCATTACTTAAGTTAATGTTCGAATATTTTGTCTGATTTCTATTTGATCAGACACAAATATCATGTTTTATTCATCTCTCCTGAACTTTTCTTTCATTAGTACGATTTACAAGAAAACTCATTTAAACCATAGAGCACTTAACTGCAACTTTCAATTCCGGTTTGAATAACGTTTTTCCTATAGTTGTGTCTATGGTGCTGTATCCAGAAATCGATGGAATCAAGACTGGTATTACATATCTATATTCTTATTGGTAATATTATCTTTTAACATAAAAGTACATTAGTTACACATTGTTTTTTTATGTCAATGAGTAAAGGCAGTGAAGCAAAATGAAAATTACTTCATTCATTTCAATGAAGGTCTCAGTGCACATTGGACGACAAGAACAATAAAGAGAATTTTACCGCGTTTTCGGCCACCAATCAATCATGGACTCTTCTCTATAAGTGACCTCTTTTTCTGCGAATATCTCTCAAAAATACTAAAATTTATAGTTCAATCTACTGCCTTTACCGATGAACAGGAAGTGTTCATTAGCATGACAATCAATTAGAGAGTTAAAGATGCACTTCCATATTGGTTGCATAATTTTAATTCGAACGCATTTCAAATAAAATCTGGAAAAGAATAGCAAATAACGATAGTCAATCAGTGCATTGGTCGTTTCGTTCAAATCTCGTATTGGTATTGACTCTACTGGTTACAGAAACTAGGTCCATCGATGGCTTACACGTTTATTTTCAGTGTCTTATACGTCGTCTCTATGATTTGCCTTGTAGCTCAGTTAAAAGAACAAAAGTGAAGATACTGTATGTCATGTGGCAAACAATGCGAGATTTAGCCCAATTTAACACAAATTTTTGTCACAGCCGATGTCTTTGTTTCGGTATCTTCAAAATTTCAAGATAATCCAAAACAGGGCACATCACCTCATTGCTAAAACAGCATTTATATCTGATATCAGTTTCTTTTCGACTGTATCTGGTCCTGTAAAAATAAAGTAAGCTCTGTGAGCAATTCTTTCAGGATTGAAAGTAGTTTAAATACACAATAAACTTTATCTCGTAGAGTACGTATGTCAGAGTCTATAAGTCTGCATCGGTAAGGCGTTTGTCATAATCGAAATAAGAAGAATGATGAAAGATTCGTTCTGTAGTTGATCACTCGTTTAAGTTCGTATTGTTTGAAAAGAATTATCCATATATATTCTTTGATCAACGCAAAGACCTTTTCACTTTTTCGATTGATGTTATTCAAGGATAAAAATGGTACCAACCTTGATTATTTTTTGCTTGAATCTGTCAATAAAGAATTTCGTCTTTGTTAACATACAGTTAAAATAAAAGTAAAAATATTTCTTTTCTTTTTCTGCTGATTGGAAGTTGTATGTGAGTAATGGTTGAATCGAATGTGATCATGTGACGTCTAGAATCAATGAAATATAAAAGCAATACATTTCATCCTTGCGTTTGTCAACTTTTACCTGCGCAGTTTCTATTCAATCGGTGAATAGCGTGCAATAACGACGTTTTTCTTTTCTTTCGTATGATACGTGGTAATACTTTTTTTTCTTCCGTCCATAAACAACACTCAACATAGAACACATGTTAAATGGTGGAAAGAATCTTTTATTCTATGTTAACAAAAATTCTGACAGTCAAAAGATTTGTTGAGTGCAGAAAGCACATCGATATTATCAAACCTATTTTGTCGTTTACCATTATTATCGAGAGATGCAACAGCACATATGATTTCTTTCCAACTACACTTAATAAAGAAGTGCACAAAATGTTACTTATAGAAATGCAGCATATATTCAGGTAAGCATCGTGTGTCTTAATAATCTCTTAATAGGACATACCAAATTTAAATCGTATCATCAGACAGATATTTCCCTTCCTAATTTGTTACGTTGAAAAATAAAATGAGTATCAGAATTTAAAGAAAGTTTCAAAAAACCTTGGAAGCTATGCAGACATGTATAAATCCATGGGATGGATTCTAAACAAAAGCTCTTCGCCTCTTGATGTCCTAAGCATATGTCACTAAATTGTCTTGCATCTTTTTGTCAGAGATTCGAACATGAAAATGTCTCTAAGTAACATTATATCAAATTTTGATCAATCAGTGTCTCACACAATCCGTGACAACATGACATATGTTCAATAACTAGAATTCCGGACTTTGTTTCCTGCTAAATTACAAGAGACATTCTTGACATTGAAAAATTCATAATTCACTTGCATGTCGGAGGTGTCCATCTTGGTAATAAAAAACTGTTAGCGAAATTTTTGTGGAATTAAAATAGGAAAGACGATGGAGCTGCGTAGATTGTCAATGAGGAAATTCACGAATATATATATCGATTGTGAATTCTTACCTATTCTTAATCTATCCTGATGACGAAAGACGTTAATCATAATATACTACAGTCAGTACGAACGAAGGACAACGGACGCATAACTTACATTTAGTCGGGTTTCACACTAATCTTCCGGTGAATTTTAATTTCTCGGGTATGTGTGTTGTCTTTCGCAAGGAGAAGCAATACTGCTAAGGTGTCGGTCACGATCTTTGGGGAGAGAAGGGTCCAAGTTTCTACCATCATACTTTAAACTTCCCTCGCATCGCTGCCGCTGCCACAATGATATTGAAAAAAGTGATTCGATTTCTATGATTATGATTGCTTTGAGGGTGTGGGTGGAGTGTGGGTGTGCGTGTCATCGAGTTTTCTATACCCACACCCTTACGATGTCGTTCTTTATTGTTATTATTTGATCGATTTAAATGAGTTGGATTTCCCGTTTGCTATTGTAAACCGCCAAGCAACATACTATTCCTTTGATAATGAACACCATCATCAAGTCTATTAAAATGAACAATAAAATTCAACATTTAATATATAAAAATCCAAAAGTGCACTTACGTTGTTGATATTGGTATTTAAGCTTTAAAAATATTCGTTCCAAATGTTTCTTGAAAATTTCGTTTCCAACCCAAATCAAAACCTTCTTTTTGAGGTCCACTTGCAAATATTGGTGCTCGAAAAGATCCTAATGAAAATCTCTTTAGAACAATCAAGCGAAGAAAAACCAATGAAATTATTACCTAATGTTGTTCGATTTTTTCACGTTAAATATAAATGATAAAAGAATAATGTTGATATACTTATAGCAAACATGATTGAAACAGAAAAAGAGACAAAAGTATATGACATTTTCCGCTTGATGGTGTTGAATAAACAGCCATGACCGGTTTCGTCTTTGCTTAAGGGGTCTCATCAGATGGCTGCTTATTCATGATGTAATCATACATTTTGACACTGTATCTTCTCTATTCTAGGGGTTGATTGCAGTTTCATCGTCATTTATGATGATGAATTTGAATAATGCCATCTGATGAGACCCTTAAGCAAGGTCGAAACCGGTCATGGCTGCTTATTCATAACGTAAAATCAAATAGATTTGATACGTGATGTGAAATTTACCAGTATTTGAGTCCTTGCTGATTAGGACATCAGAAATACTTCAAATTGAAAATTTTCAATATCGTATTCAAATGATCATCTCACGTTGAGTATTTTTTTTTACTTTGATGATAATTAAAACAAACAGAATTGGAATATTTTATATGACAAAACTATTCTGAAGTCTGAAAAGAATAATGATATAAAATGGGTACGATGTAAACAAGTATATGAAATTTCTTTCGAAGTTAATTCGAACAAAATATGAAATTCTATGAAAGAATTTTTTCATTTTAATTAAATATAAAAGCAGATTAAAAAATCTGTTGATATAATAATAAATTTGTTTTAATCTGTTTTAATGTGAAAATATTTGTTATATATGATTACATATAACATCCCGTCCAATACCTTTTAATATAAGGGACCTAAATTCATCATAATTTAAATTTCCATCAGTATTTATATCAACTTTTCTAATATAATTTTTCAAAGTATCATTTGTTGCATATTCATTAATAATTGGTAAAAAACCTTGCCAATTCATCATGTTGATAATATCCGATTATAAATGGATGTAAAACAAGAACAAAATTATCGAATGATAATGCATCTGGAATGAGTTTAGCTAATTGTTTGTATTGTTCTCGTGTAATATATGTATCGTATATTCGACTACGTCGTTCTTGTTTATTTGTTATACCAAGAGACACATTTTCAACAGTAAATTCTTCAAATTGATAATGAATTTGATTAATTTGACCATCATTACGCGTAATAGTTTCCGTCGCAGTAAATTCAAGATTCATTAGATCTTTTTAACTGACCAATCTTAAGTCAAATAATAACTTTATATTTAAAGTCTATAACTTTTGAGAAATGTTTATCAGATGTCTATGTACTTGATACAAAAAAAACTCATTAATAGAAAAGGAGAAATCTAATAACAATAAATAATAGTCATAAATACAGTTGTAAGTGGATAGTTCTCCATAAAGAACAACAAATCAATATGTACATAGTAAATTATTGGAGAATATCTGTGGAACTTTTTTATGATTATTATTTCGATATTTATCATCTGAAAAAAAGATGTTTTTTTTGTTCTCTGTATTGGAAGTCTATTTACAAGATTTTCGTTTCTTTCTTCTGATTGTATTTTTTTTGAAAATATATGATTAATTGATCTGTTCGGCTGTTTATTTTGATAGAAAGAGTAGAAATTGATAACTACGTATTAAAAGTTTCTCAAAATCTTTTGGTTAATTCTATTCGATGATAATTTTATCAACCGAAAGTATTTGATCACCAGCTTTAAGACGTCCATCATCTTCAGCTGCACCACCTGGTACAATAGCTTTGATATAAATTCACTGAAATTGTTGAGATTCACTGTTGACAATCATAGAAAAAATTAATTCAAATAAAGCTTTCTCGGTAATCTTACTTTTGCTGCAACAATACTTAAATTAAGACTATTTCCTTTTTTATTTAATGTTACAGTTTCTACATTGTTATTTCTATCATTATTATTATGTCCATTTTCATTCTAAATCAGACAAAATAAAAATTTCATGATTATAAAAAATTGAAAATATGTTAAATTACATTTTGTATTTGCATAAATTCAGTCCACATTCCAAGACTATGTGGTTTGGTAAATAAATGACATAAAGATGCACGTTGTGCAGATAAGAAAATATGTATTACTGTTACTCGTAGATATTATAATATTCGTTGCATTTTTATGATGAGACTAAAACTCTCTTGTGAGAGAGAATATTTTTTATCGTTTTATACGAATAAATTCATTATAAATCACTCAAATTATTTGGCCTCATAAAGTAGTAATGCTGTGATCTGTATCATTTGACAACGTTTGTGACTTTAAATCGACTGTTTTTACCGATGACTATATTCGATTTGATTGAAATTGTCAGGGTTTGTAAAGATTCGGAAGCTAGTAGTGTTGATAAAAGAACTCTCGGAGATGCGACACTATTTTCAATACTGATTCATTCATTAATAAAACATTTTTTTGCTAACCAACACCAGACTTGGAATCGGTACCGTACCGATCGGTTTGCCGGTTACCGATCCGGTCCGATTGAGCTTTTCACACCGGTCGGCTTTTCTTATCAATTTTTAATACACTAAAGCTGGTCTATTTTGCTCATCTTTATCGACTTCCATAGGTTTACAGATCCAGAAATATGAGCCTAAAAGTCTTCAGCTCACAAATTTTTAGTCATTACCAAAGACTCAGCTCTAAATATTGAGCCCATGCTTTCTGATCGTATGATCAGGACGGGATCGTGTTGAATGAATTCATTATATTCACGAAAAGTTACTCAGTCATTAGAAGTTCAGGTGGGTATCAAACAAAGACTTTTCATCTCGATGCCTCAAGATCACTTTTCGAGACTAATTTTGACCGACTATCAGAAACTCTCAATGACTAATACTTTTCAGCTCATGCTTTTATAACAAAAGTATCAGCAAAGACTCCGTTCTGGGTGTGGGGTGTGGGTGTGGGTGGGTACGGCTGTGGCTGTGGCTGTGGGGTGTCGGTGGTCGTGGAGGTAAATATTTTTCCCTTACACCCACACCCACACCCTTATAATCGATTTTATTCTGATTTTCCTCCTATTTTTTTACATGCGAACATGTGTAATCGCAACAACTGGATATAAACTATGAATGAAAAAAATCTATAAAAATTATTCTCTTGGAGGCTTTTTATATATCTGTACATGAGTATAACGTATTACATGCAGCAAAATAAAAAGTAATTTTTCTTTGTTCTGTCGTTTGCTTTTCGATATTTTTTGAGTTATATGGTTTGATATTATTTCGTGTGTTAGATTCATCATGCAAGAGTCATTCAAGCAGATCATTTCATTTGCTACGTGTCCTTCTTGTGTAAATACGTTCGTCATAAAATGTGCAACAAAAATAAATGAAGACAAGAGAAAAAAAAACAGGCAAGGTAAAAAAGAATAAGAAACATATAAAGTTGCCTTATTGCATAGAAGAAAAAGAATCTTTTGTAAAAGCAAGTAAACAGTGGTGCACACACACTATCAAGTGCAGACAACAACAAGTCGAGATAAAATTTTATTGATATATTGGATTTTATTGATTTCGTTGTGGTAAGTAACTTATCAGAATAAAATTAAAAGTAGAAACAAGGGTGTTAAATAACACATACATACTGTCACTATGGTGTGCACATTAGACATCGTGGAGATAGATATGAAATTGGTCTCAATGATCGATTGATAACTATTTATTTGTTAGTAGTTTTCATGATTTTTCTATCCTATTGCTCATCTCACTTTTTATATATAGTTTTAATTAATCTGAAATCATTAATAACGTTTAGGCATCACATTTATTAGTTTACTTGCTTTTTTTCTAATACTCTAAATCATATTTAATTAATCAAGAGACGAAAATTGAACTATCAGTATAATGTATTTAAAACTTTGATAACTAAAGACATCAGGTAGTTTCAATCTGGCATTTTTCTATAAGGATAACGATAATAAGCTTGAGATTGACTGAAATTTTTGCATGCGTTACTCTCGTATAACAATTTGTACATTGCTCATAAGAATAAAAAAAAAACTTCCATTGATTCATAATAATAGTTTCATGTATATGCTGAAAACTAGTCAGCAATACTAAAGAAAACTGATTTTTTTTTTATGTGCCTTGAAATTCGCATGAATGTCTATGAGGAGATAGATTATTAAATATCTATTTAAAAAGAAAAAGTAATTTCCCATGGAATTTGGAATTGGCTGAGAACTTGTGTACAATTTAAAATTGAATCATTTTGAGAAGAAAATATTAAAAAATAAATAAATGCATTCATCTCTTGTTATTTTCATGTTATTTATTTTCCACAATTTAAATAACACTTTAGTAAAAGTGAAGTATCAGTCAATGAAAAAACTTCGAAAACGAGTCAATCTGAAGTGATACTCTTCCAATGCGTAAAGCATTATAAGACACTATTCATATTTCCAACGGAGGTTACTCTTACAAAAAAAATTTCATTGTGCTACTTGGAATAATGTGCTTCAGTATAATTGTATGATACTGTCAACAGACAAAATTGCATTACCAAAAAATGATTGAAAATTTGAAAGTACCAATCCTTATATAGCACATACCTTACGGGCTACTTCTCATTTGCGAACATAAAACAAAATAAGTTTTAAGTAAATTAAAATTTGAAAACTTTGTTTAATCTACAGTTGCTAATTTTATCAATTTTTTGTAAAACAACGCAAAAGTCACCGATTTGAATTGAGCTAAGAACAATTTTCGTTCAAGACAAGGCAAGCTTTTCAGAAGATTATATCGTAGTTTGTTGTGATGATTCAAAACTTATTATGAATCTAGTGTAAATAGATTGGACCGTGTTTGTCAAGAGAAGACACTCAGCAATGTCCATATTTCAAAATCATCTACTTCAGAATATAATTTATTTATAGTTTTGCATCTAAATGCTTTTGTACCTCAATTATTTGTCTGTGTTCGATGTTTGATTCCATTCCATAATCACAATTAGATAAGGTATTCAAATCAAAAACAGCACATGAGATTCATAGTAACAATTATGTCTGACGAACTCTATAAATCACATTTATTTTAGAAAAGAATAAAGCACTACTATACTTTAGTGCACTCTACAAATTTCAGCAAGTTTAATAATATAACTGAAAGTATAAGTTGTATCACAATTGTTATCACTAATTTTCTTGAAAATTTGAAAAATGAAAATTTCCAACGTACATTTTTTTCAATTTGAATAAATTAAATTTAAAAAGCAATTTAAATTTAATTTAACAAGTTTCGATTCTACGTTCCCAAATGACAAGACATGACACCAACACTCTTTCTTTTCTGTTTTTCATAGAATGCGCGACCATACTCGTTTATCTTTTGTATTGAAATGTTGAATCAGTCGTTATTCTGATACTACAGTCTTTATCTTCTCTTTCCATTTTTAGTACTGAAAGAAATAAAAACGCCGTAACTTGTCGTGAGAAGAATATGAAATAGAGAAAATGATCTTACTAGATGGGATGTATTTCAAAATATTTTATCTCACACAGAGTAAGACCAGGGGGTGAGTGTTGGTGTGAATCTGTGAAATTATCACACCCTCACGTCCGATATCATAACGTTTCAGAGAAATACTAACCAAACAAGGATCAAAAATAGCTCATTTGGCAAGCCAAAGTTCTCATTCCAGGTTCGTGTGATGTATTAAAAATTGTTCTTTTCTTTGAAAGAGCATGTCAGAATGCAATACATTGCAGAGTCCTTTTTTTAATTAAGTGTCTGTACATATAATAAAAAAAAGCTTAATTAAAAAAATAACGCTCTCTATGGCACTGTGTCTTGATGCGCTCTTTCAAACGAAAAACAATAAATGCATTGAATGAATATCGATAGAGAAATTTGGTTTGTGCGCTCAAGAAACTATAAATGAAGAAAAAACGAAAAAGAGTTTTTGGTTTTTTCAAAAATGGCTCATTTTTCGAATAGGAGTCGACAGAAATCTTCAAAAACTTTAAAAAAAACGAGGTGCCAAGTAAAAATTTTCGTAATTTGTGAAAGATCAAATGACGGGCTATATTCCTGTGTATTTATTTTAATTTCGACCATTCTGATCAAAAATGACTTTTTTCCTTTGAGGGGGCCTTAAAGATATAACGTTTCCAGCAGAGAAAGGCTTATTTAACCTTTTGAGGACAGAATTATTTTGGTGTGGATGTCTGTGGGGCGGGTATGAGTGTACCTTCACCTACACCCACATACATACCTTAGATGCACACCCACACCCACACCCTCGTACACGATGCTTCTTGTCTACTTCATCTCTTTCTTTTCAAACGACATTTGTTAAGTATTGAAAATGATGCGAATATCATTGTAACGTGGACAATACAGTATCTTTTAAGAAAGACATTTACAATATCAAGATTTCAAACTGCTGTTAACCGAGTCATTGATTTATTACGATTATCTCCTATTGCAAAATGGAATTTCATCGTTTGTGTAGTAGTGATAGGCATTCGCGTTTGTTCAATATCAATCTCTCTTTATGTGTAGGCTATCTAGTCATACTTTTCCTGTTTTTCTTATCGTTTTTGGTTGAGCTTTACTATATACAAAAATAACTTTCTTGTTTATCCGATGAAAGTTATTTTAGCATTGAAGCATAGTCTTCTTTTTCAAAGGCTCTTCTTATTCTCTTGACATAGTATTAGAAACGGAATTATAACAATTGGATTAAAAAGAAGAAATGCGTATTGTATTTTTTTCCACCACTCATGGTACAAATGTTAATGCTATTTACGAAAAAATACAAGAACTTGGGCATGAGTTGGCACTGTATGTAACTACTCGTGGACTGCCATCCATGGTTACTAGCAATCATCTTAAAGCTTTCGAAGAACGCATTAAAGACTTGCATCCAAATATACCGACATTGATAATTAATACGATTAAAGGAAATTTGCCGGCAATAATTACAGCTCTTCAACCTGATATCGGTCTCGTTAAACGGTTTGCTTTCCGATTAAATAAGACGATATTAAGTATACCGAAGTACGGTTTTGTTAATCTACACCCATCACTACTTCCGAAATATCGTGGTCCGAATCCTATTGGTTGGCAAATATTGAATAATGAAAAATTCTTCGGATTCACATTCCATTATATGAATACTGAATATGATACAGGCAGAGTTATCTTACAAGGTACAAGGCCACTAAGGCCATCTGATGATTTTTCATCAGTTTATGTTCAACTTCCGCAGATATTAAGAGAAAATATGGCAACAGTTTTTGAGTTGATGCAAAAGGGATATCCAGGTGAAATACAGAATGATGATGAACATTCGTATGCCCCATTCTTTACATTAGAAGAACGTATTATAGATTGGACGAAAACAGCTATAGAAATCAATTGTCTTATTCGAGCAACATCAGTATGGAATGAACGAAACCGTCATCTCACAATGGACCATCTTGTTCGTCCAGCATTATTCAAATATGATGGGAAAATGATAAGACCATTGAAAAGTATAATAGTAAATCCGAACAAATATGATAATTCAAGTGAATTGGAAAGTCGACAACTATTCATACGAGACGACACTGGTGATGTAAAGGTTGGAGAAATAACCAAACAACAAACTGGCGAATTGTTAGTTCGTACCGGCGATGGACAGCTGCTGATTACTGACTATGAGTCAACTGAATAGCTATTTCAACTTTTCCAGACCGTCAAGAACATTTCATACTATCTATCTATCTATCTCTCTGCGGATCTATCAACCTATCTATCTACTTAAACTACGATGCAGAAATAGTTAGAGGTGCGTCCATCGTATATGTGGCACTTTATTCATGACTCTCTATAAGTCGCTTTTCATGTTTGAAATCGTGTAGAGCATAGTCGATTTACATACTTACATAACAAAAAGATCTGCTATAAATTATAATGCTGCAGAAATTAGCGATTCATAAGGTTAACTGTGGGGGTGTGGATATAGTTGACGGAAAAACCACATCCACACCCACACCTATGCCGATTGAAACTCCGTAAGATTTCTTCACCAAAGGTCTTAGAATGTTGAGGTCGTCAATTGCTGAAAGTTTCAACCCGGCTGCTGATGCTTTTGTATAACGTGGGAAATCTCCGGTGGAACTACCCTGCAATAGATTCTGATGGTTTGCAACAATATGTCGGAAGTGAAGTAAATTGGACATTTTGTAGAGCAAGCTTCGTTCTACAAACTGGTGTATAAGAAGACTTTCTTATATTTTAAATTGAGGCAGTTTCAATGGAATACAAAAGTGAGCTATATGAAAAGTTCTGTACAGACGTCGTTTTTGGTTCTCATCAAACAATTTCTCTCAATGAGTCATCTATTGGATTCATACATAAGTTCTGCACGTTCTGTTTTGCTTTTTAGACAAATTTCAGACTTTATATCTCATGATTGGAAAGAGATATAAAGTCTCAAATTTCCCTAAGAAGCAAAAAAGAACGTGCAGAACTTATGTACCAACCCAATATAAATCACGAAAAGTTCTAAATACAGGTGTTTGCAAAAAAGCCTGGAAACATTCTTCCACAGATATCTTCTTGTATACAAGTGCTCTTCGAATTATTTTATAGCGTGGTAGATAGTTCACGACGAATACTATACAACAGTATAATTTCATATTCTTTTGATTGACTTATAAAAAAGATATTATACAAATATCTCGTTTTCTTGGCCACATCAGAATTATTTATCATAGATATTTCAACTTTGTTGACTCTTTCATCTGAAAAATGTTGGAGTTCATCAGTCTTTTCATTTTTATGCTTCTTGACCCATTGTACACGTCGTTCTTTTTCATCCGATGTTAATATGTGAGCAGATTGGGGTAAAACATTTTTTATAACCATATTCATGAAGATCACGACCAGGGGTGCCCCGACCCCCCTCCAATTTTGAAAAAACTTTCGTGTTTTCTCTGCAGAGACTTGTTGAAATTTTTTTGGTCTTTTATCAAAAGTCTTATCTAATTGTGTACTACATTTACCACTACGAAAAAAATTTTGCGCTAACGCTGGAAGAAAAAATTTTTTTACTCCCCTCCCCCCAATTTTACTATGCTCGGGACACCCCTGATCATGACTAATCATTGATGTAGATACTGATTTGTGGTGTATTGTCAACAAATTTTTTTTATTTCTCTAAGACTTATTTCATTATTATATCGAATGTATTGACCAATAGCTTTAGTCCTCAAAAAATGACTTTTGTAGTTACTTATAATAGTCTAGAAAAACGTTTTAAGAAAAAAAATATTTTTGCCAAGTTCTTTTGCAAACACCAGTATTACTAGTAGATATTCGAACCAAACGAACTCTTCTGCCTTGATTCAAAGGTAAAATTTCTTCAATAATATTTATAGTCCCTACCCCTAATTTGATCAGGAACTTTTTTCTTTTTAGAAAAAAACTCATAACTTCTTTACCCAGCATCCGTTCGAAGTACTTTTTAGTTGCCGGGATAGAAAAAATATTTATCTATCTTTCTACCAATTTTTTTTTCAAAAAAACAATTTTGTTGATGAGCAGTAGTCGTTAGAAAGAGACCTACTCT
>CAJNOP010000326.1:114382-150586 GCA_905250075.1 Rotaria sp. Silwood1
AAAAAAACAATTTTATTTATTTGAAAGCTTAGATGGTGCTGTTCAAAAAGTTTATCTTCAAAATATATTTTATGTTCTCCACGGAAAAAGACATGTTTGCTCATTGTGAGAATAGTTCTATTTCATACAGTCAACAATATATTACGCACAATGCGAAAACTTTCTCATTCTTCTTGACTATTATATGCACGATTCACTATGTTGTTCTTGCAGTTTTCACTTTTTTTTTGAACAAAAGAAAATATTTCAGCGAATTCACCTATATTGGTTAGAGAAATTCAAGAACAACCTTTTGATAAAAAAGAATATGCTTAAATTAATCAGAATACAATAGAGAATATCATTAATTGTTTTCTTTTCAAATATGGCAGATTTGCATTACTGCGTTGATAGCCTTAATAAATGTCATCTGATGTTTTCTTTATTAATGATAAGCCAAGGAGAAATAAAATATCTTGCATGTTGAACAAATTTCCATTATTATTTTCTTTATATTTTTTAAACTTTAAGTTTTCAAAACAATCTCAATGATTATTTCAGTAAATGTCGGTCAATGAACGATAACATGTGGTGCAATTACTCGTCGTCGTTGGCCTCTTTGTCGACAATATGCAAATGTCTTTGTCAGTTTCGCTCGAAGTTCAGGCAATGATGCCAAACAAACATATGGAAATAAAAATATCACATAATTGCGAAGGAATACCACAAAGGGCATGATGACTCCGCCAATTCGAATTACTAAACCAAACTGTAAAGCCAGAGTGACTATTGTCCATGGTGAATTCAATATCATATAGAATGCTGTGATTGATAATAACTGAATGGTCATCTTTCGATGTTTTCGCCAGTGTATTGCTTGATTTAATCTTCGTTTTTGTCTGAGAACCCGCCAGAGAAGAGCAACACTAAATATCACAATAATACATGTTGAAGTTATTTGATGAAATAGCAGATCAAATGTCCCTAACGATGTTTGATAAAAGCAATAAGGAACAAAATTGTCAGTAAGAATAAAAAAGCCAAAGAAATGGTTACAAGATGATCCAAAGATGACTGTAGCAAAATAAAGAAGACGATAGAGAAGAATAGCCAATATTGGAAAATAATGAACGAAGAAACGTTTCTTTCGAGTTGAGTTCCATTGATCATGAAAAATGAGTATGTGTCGTTCAACAGTTGCCCAATTAAATAATGCAATTTGAGTTGCAAATGAACCATAATCAAGAAAAAAAGTGAAAAGATAGAAGAGAGGATGCTGGATCCAAGAGACACCGTAGTATAGAGGGTGTGGGTGTATATTGTTTTGTTTCATTAAGGGTATATTGTTTTGTTTCTTTAAAAAATTAGAATGAAAGATACATTTATCTCAGAAAACAGTTTATCAAAGGAAATATATTGTAACAAATATGGTTCCATGCATCTCAATATCGATATAGATTATGAAACATGACAAGATGAAAAGATAATGACAATATACATAATTATTAGAGAATATTCATATTTAACGTTGATGAAGAAATTTTGAAGTTGTAAACGAACCTTTTGGTTTCCTAAACTTTAAATATTTTTCATATATTTTGATATTTTCAAATCATGATAAGCATGATGGATTTATCATTTATTATGATCAGCCAACACAAAAGAAAGAAGATATGTTAGAAGAATAAATGACTACTTACAAAAAACTCTTTATTAGAAGCAGTTCTATAGTTCAACTAGTTGCATTGTCACTAAGATAATCTTATCTTTATAAACCACTCCTTAATAATGACTAGTATTAGTCCATATTAACGGATTGGGTCCGTTTGTCTTGGGTGTGGGTCTTCTCTTCATCTACACTTACACCCACACCCACCCCTCTCTACATTGCTGATGTTTCTAATCATTGAATTCAACGTTATTATTTAGGTGGATCAACGAATATTACCACTGTTGCTGGTGAAAATGGACTGGGAACAGGAAATCATCAATTAAATACTTCCTATGCTGTATGTGTTTCGAAGAAAACCGGTGATGTCTACATTGCCGATACATATAATCATCGAATACAACGTTGGAGTCTGGAGCAATAAGTGGTGTGACAATCGCAGGCTCTAGTGGAAGCAGTTCCAGCGTGACATCGTTAAACGCGCCATATAACGTTGCTCTCAATTATAATGAAACCTATTTGTATGTCAGTGATCGCAACAACCATAGAATGCAACGTTTCAAACTCATTTAACATAGCGTCAAGATTTACGTAAAACAAAGAAACAAATTTTCTGTTCACTAACACCAGTTTTTTGAAGATTATTATATGTCTATCTATTCACAACATCATTAAAATTGAATTGTCTGTTTTAATTGGCTTGATATTTTGTACATGACTATAAGAAGAGTTCTGAACTATATGAAACTATCTCATGAAATCATAGAAAAAAAACAGAGTTTCCAGACTTGAGGTTTGAAACTCGTAAAAGAAGCCAATCATCTATTTTATTCTTGTGTTTTTCGTTCTGTACAACTGAAAAATGTTGATCTATGCATTCATTTGTCCAATAATCGCAGTTTTTATATTTATAAGGTATAGTTTAACGAGAACGGTAAAATACGACATTACTCTTATTGTCTTATCGATTCAAAGTGGTAGTTGCATGAAGAATCAACGGTGATAACATACGTTGTATTATCTTCGAGAATTTTTCCGTTAGGAGAGTTTAGCGATGTCAAAAATTCATCTGAATCTGTAACTCATTCTGTTATCTTTACTCTATACCATCTTCAACTACGGCTCTTCTTTAATGCTGTACCTTCTGTTTATATTCCTATCACAAATTATGCTTGAAAGTTCTCTCATCATTATGTCAATAAAGAGAAAACAGTGGCAAAGCTTTCCCACACACTGTGACAGAGCTATTAGATGAAAAAAGATTATATACCGACTAACACCCAAAGTCGAACACTGGTACATTTATTCGAGTTAACAATGAGATCATATAAAAAAGTAGTATCATAAGATCACTAGTGCTGATATTAAGATAGAAAACGACTCAAAATTGTGTAGCAAGATGAGCATTGCCAATCGTTTCGTCATGATCAAAAATAGCAGCATTAATAGTTTGAAAACTGCTGTGCGAAAATTAAAATTGACAAAAACACGATGAAGTACGGTCGGTATTATGCTCATAACGTTGAAATAGATCGAGATGAAAATCTCACGTCAGTCTTTCGTAGATATGATTTATTTTATCTTCAAGAAGCAATAGTCTATTCACTTATGAACTGAATATCAGAAGTTTTATATGAAGCAATACATTGATAACCTTCAAGCCTTGAAATATTATGAAAAGTCGCTCGAAATTATACGAATGACATTGCTATAGGCATATACTGATCTTGTTCTAGTCTAAAATTACTTTATGGTTATCAACGTAGAAATTCAACATAATCAAATGTTGCCTATATACTACTTTGATCGTCATCTGAGAAGAAACGATAAAGATTCTCAATAGAACACTGATCTTTAATATTTTATTATATTCTTCAAATTTATACATTGTTTTCTTTAATAATTTATCGATGATTATGATTCATCCCAATGTTATTGCGTATGCATGACATTTCGATGATAATTCAGCGTCGAATGATGCGTTCTTGCACCACTATGACGAAAAAGTGGGAATAAACAGAGTATAACTTGTCGTATATACGTTATTTCGTATTCTGTTCTATTTGTCCTAAATGGCCACGAATTATTGCAAATAAAAGTAAGATAACGTTTTTATCAATTACACAAGGTAGAAGCGAATATAAGCTGTGTTATTTGTTTCGTGTTGTAGATACTGAAAATTAGGTAAGTTAAATGAGTGTTATAGTTAACTTAAATACCATTCAAGTTTGTTTTCTAGAACATTTCTCCATGTCAAGCAAATTTGATATTGAAACCATATTTGACCAAGCTAAATCACGTGCTTGTGTACAACGCTGGAATACACATATGGCTTTTACGCGTCAGCGGCGGGAGAAACATCCTGAAGCACGACACTGGCGTGCATGGGCATACAAAAACCATGGTTTACCGCGCAGATGTTTGAGCTGTCGATGTTGTCCGAAAAAGTATGCCGACCGACGAAGGCATGGAAACCATATATGTAATGGGTATATGGGAGATATGTGTCCTGTAACTCATGGACTTAGAGCGATGAAGAGGGCACAAGGTGCTTTCGAAGTGGCAGAATGGCGAAAGGTTGATTATAATGAAGAAAACTTTTTAAATAGAAAATTATTGTAATTTCAATTGTAAATATATTTTTCAATGTATAGAATACACGCATTTTGTCTACAATTCTTAACTACGAATAGAAATTTACTACTCAAAAAAGAGAAGTATGTGCGATCATCTTGCTAGAGCCAATTATTTAAAAATTATTGCATGTAAATCATGACCTAAATTATTAAAGTGTGCACATTCGAACATTTCCAATTTCATTGATTGCCACATATGCGACAGTGGAACCTATTTGATGATGTCCTGCGCAAACCGATTATGTCGAGAACAGATCTATGAGTTGAGCTCAATCTTTACGTGAATATTTAAAGTTTGTGAACCTGCCATCAAAAAAAATTTAAGTGAAATAGTTGTTTCCTTCATGTTCTGCAGATACTCGTTAACAGAAACGAAATGCCTATTTTGGCCATCTTTGCCACCTTACATCTGTCGGTTACTGTACGACAAAGCTTTGAAATTTTTTCATACATTTGTATTATTGGACTTGTCCTAGTTTCAACCTTGGCTACGAGGTCATACAGAAGAGAATTTTTTGATTTTTGGCAAGTTTCAAATCCATCGAGCCATTATAGATGCAAAAGATTGAGTCCTTAATTATTATCGTTGGTAATGCTCCTAAGCTGCATCATTCATCAAAATCAGTTTCATATTAAGTTATTCTTGTATTGAATGTGCCAACAAGATCTGAATTTAACTTTACTGTAATAAAATTCAATGTTCAGTAACTATTACGTTTGTTCAGTTAACTATATGTTTGCTCAGTAAATTAATAAATTGCTCCGTATTAAAATTAAAGTTTCAGTAATTAATTCAGTATGCTGATTCAAAAATTCATTTACTCAATAACAAGTAGTATTTTTATCAGTAATCGCTTTTATTTTTTCGATGAAAATATTTTGATGTAAATAGAAGAATGGGTCCACGTTGGCTGATGATGACATCATCAGGCAAAATATTTTTTTTACTCTCCTGCCCTTTCCTTCGCTTTATACTAGTAGATAAATAAAAATGGTTAGATGGTGTGTACAATTGTCCAGCATTTTTCAAAAAGTTTATTTGTAAACATGTTGTTTGTATGGTATTCCGATTAAACTACTGGAAACCACCACCTACTGCTAAAAATGTTAAAATTCGTGAAAAAAGACGTCGTGGTAGGCCAACAAAATGCAAAAAGGCGTTATTGATTCAATAAATTTCTGTTAATTGAAATTATAGTTTTTTTTACTGAAATAAATTATTAAAAAACTGAACAAAAAAAAATTAACTACTGGATCTTTTTAAATTAATTACTGGACTTTTTGAATTGTTTACTGAAATTCTTGTATAATTTACTGAACAAGAACTACTGAACATGTGATAAAAAATTTACTGAACATTCATAATAAAATACTGAACAATAAAATACAAGCCATAATTAAATAATGAACTGGTATGTCGATCGTCATATGAAACCAATAAGTTAATATGACAAAATGATAAAAAGATTGAAATAACTAATCACTGATTTAAACCAGCTTTCAAGCAATTTAAGACTTTAAATTATGACTGTCTTCTCTAGCAATTCACCCTCTATCAAGATTAGCCATCTTCGGGTCAAATTAAAGGTCTCACTGCCAAACTAACAAATTTAAAATATTATGTGCCCATAGTGTATCTAGAACAAGTTATTTAAATTTCAAGGTATGTGAAATTGAGACATAAAACTAAATCAGAAAAGTTTTCTTCACTATTGTCAAAGCAAAATATACTGGTTCGCTATGAACATGTAATATTTTAAATCTATTGGCTTGGTAGTAAAACCTTTAGTTTGATCCGAATATGCATAGTGTTGTTCGCATCAATCTAGAATTAGAATTTTTTTTTCAGAATTAATTGAAGTTGGAATTGTTTCATTCCTATTTGCCCAGAAACTGCAGATCATAAATTTCAATAGAAGACTGATAACTTGATAATCATATTGAATTACTTTACTACTATGATCAGTATCTTAGTCCAATGGGAGAGTCAAAACTCACAATTATTCAATACCCAAATGTTTTTAATTTAATTCTGGTAGTTACACATATCTAGTGTTCGCCATGATACCTTCAGACTTTTGTCATTGACGAATAGCTAGTTGATAAGGTTTGGAAACCTTATCAAAATTACAATAGTATGGGAAGTTCAGATTGAATATATCTGCCTATTCACATATGCAAATCGAAGATTTCTTTGAATTTTACAACTAGAACAATGAAACGCCATTCCTTGATCCTTGAATAAACTTATTTTGCTTAGATATTTATTTTGATCGAATACGCTTCAGAAAACGCACGTTGATATAAAATTATCGTGTTATTAATTCATGTAAGGCCGATGTAAAATACGAATGAATAATATCAAACGTTGATGCGCTTTTTTTTCACTTACAGTTTGACATGAAAATCTCATTGAGTCTCTTCTGAACTTCATCATAACAAATGTTGTTATGAATGAAAGATCGACACTTGGTAATATTCTTTCATTCTTTTATATTTATTCTTCCATACAAATAATCATTTTTTTTTCTTTATTTCTTTTTCATCTACTTCTATAACTAACTCACTCACACGTAATAAATACAACCGATTTCAACGTTTATCTAATCTAATAGGATCTTCAACACGTTGTTATTGAAAGTTTATATGTTGCTTTCTATCGAAAGAATATTTTTCGTGAGTATTCTTCGTTTAATAGTTTCCATGATAGTATCTTCGAAATTTCTTTAATAAAAAAGTTCAAATACATCATATAGTGATTTTCGACATTTTTTTGTATCAGTTGTTGATTCTGCGTTGTTTTTTCAAGTTGGAAAAAACCAACTCTTATAAGTCATAGTAAAAGAAACGCAAAGTAGTGTAACTAATAAACTTCTGTGCTTTGTGCTTCAAAAAAAAGCATAAAAATAAAGTCAAAGTCTTTTAGTTAATAATGTACATGTAAACTATTTTTTTTCTTCCTTTCTTTTATTGTGAAGTGCATCATGTAGGTAGAAAAAAACAATGAAACAAAGCATTGTCAGTATTTCGTCGTCAAACACATTATAAAAGATTCATGTTGAATCAAATCAGTGTCGTCTAAAGAAGAAAATAAAAAATTTCTTTTAGTTATTTAGTAGTAATAAAATGCTTGCTAAGGAATTTTTGTCCCAAATATAAATATGATCAGAAACATCAAACAAATCTCTCTTCTTATCACATTTTAGGACAATGACATCGTCTGTTGTTTATCGGCAAAAGCATGCCTTAATTATTGGTATCAATAATTATCAACGTAATCCATTAGAATATTGTATCAATGATGCCGAAGATCTAGGAAAAATTCTTCAGCGAATTGATTTTCATGTATTACTTGAAATTGATTGCAATCTTCATAAATTCATCAGTATAATAGATACATTCACTAATAGAATCCAACAAGATGATTTGATTTTATTCTATTTTGCTGGTTATGGTAACCAAATGAAAGATAAGGATTATTTATTACCAGTAGATTATTATTATGATTATCGAGGAAATGAACAGGACTATATCATCAAACATGCTATTAACATCAAATATATAATAGAAAAAAATCAATCATCAAAAATGTGGTGTGGCAATATATTTATTTGATTGCTGTAGACACATGATACAAACTCGATCGATGAATTCAAATCAAAATCTAATATTCGTGAATGGATCATCACAAACTCTTATTGTATTTGCTTGTGCTCCCAATAATGCAGTGCAAGATGAAACGAATAATAATAGAAATGGGAGTTTTATGGAAAACCTATTAAAACACATGACAATACCTAATAAAGATATCGAAGAGATAATGAAAGAAGTTGCTAATGATGTGAACATACAAACAGATGGTTTTCAATTATTACATCGAACAAGTTCTTTGTTGGGCAAAGTCTTTTTAGTACAAAATAAAAATCAAGGTCAGATGTTTTCTTTTTTCGATTCGATGAATTTCTTTTTTATTGTCAAAATACTGTAGAATACGAGTAAAATAATTTTTATGAACAATGACAATAGTAAACATTATATTTGACTAAAATGATTTTAGACAAGAGCTTTTTAGAAACAGAGATAAATTTCTACGTCTTGCACCATTACTTTGCACTTTTTTCTGAGCAACAGTAGCCGATCATTCAAGACAAAAAAAAAAATTTTGCGCCTTTCGACAATATCAACAGATCTCGTCATATCTTTATTTTTAAACTAATTAGTAATGACATCGCTGTGTGCAATAGAAACTATATACTTTGTAAAGTTGAGCGTTTTGAGTGGTTTTGGTGTATTACCCCGGGGTCATGACATCGTTACACCAAATCCACTCAAAACGCTGAACTTGTACGGTATATAGTTTATGTACGGAGTATTAAAGTCATTACTCCTGTTCGTAAATTATAGATCGGAAAAGTGAATACACTTGATTACTCTGCGGGCATTTTGACGGTTGGCTCTCGATACCCAGTGTAATGGTATTATGACATCTATGATCATATGGCATTTACTTGAGAAAGCTTTCGATATATTCAGTCTTGTCTGTTTAGGTTTCTCGTAAAGGCTAACATTGAAATGTTAAAGACTTTCTCGAACGGTTAAACTGTTTAATTTTTGTTTATTTTGTTTAAGTTTTGTTCATGTCAGACAACGCAGCGACAAAAACGTATGTATATGAAGTGAAGTGTCATCAGTAGTGTACAGTTTTTTTTCCTTCTAAGCATGAAAGATTTTGTGTCAATCCATATCAAAATGAAATGTTCGAATCAATGCTAAAATATTCTCATACCGTACCTGATGAACAGACGAATGACCAAAATCCATATAATAGTTATAATAAGACTATGATGAATCGTTACGCGATTATAAACGAAGATTCAACAAGAAATAAAAGCAAGTTCACATAATAGACTTTCCCAAAATTGTTTATACTCGTTGAAATATCATTATTTTATTTCAAATCATGAATGTGAAAGTGAATCAAGTAATAGCAAACGGATGGAATGATTAACAATTTCACACATGTGCTCAAACTCTATCCGTTCCAAAACTGCTCTATGTTTGTTTCGTTTTCTGGAACTTCTTCATGATTGTTGTTCTTCCTAAATTATGATCGCATGTGCCTTTTATTATTAGTATTAGTAGTAGTAACAGTAGTGCATCAATTAGAAATGTACGATTTCGTCTCATGATCTCCAAAAGAAACATCGAATAAAAATTTATGTCGATTTCACTTCTGACTGATCCAGATGAGAATGGATACCTATTTGCTTGATTAGATCATCGACATGAGCGCTGGTTTTGAAGTCTTTTACTTCGGACATACAATAGCTGTCAATAATAATCGAGTTTTTCCTTCAAGTAGATGTTGTCTTCAGCGATGACAAGAAATTTGCTTTGGTGATCATACTATATGTGATGGTATGAGTAGTGTTGATATTACAAGAATATTACATGAGAAGGATTGAGAAGTGGATGGTTGTCGAATGATAAGATTTACAATGCTTAGGTTTGATACACATGCCGTAACTCTATTCATGAAAATGAACGTATCCATGAAAGAATAGTCTTCCTCATTTGGTTAATAGTGGAAACCTTCCCTGAGTAACATCTGATCCACAGCTTTCAAACATTATGAGATAACACTGTCGATAAATTCTTACTATTCCATCAGAGTCGCTAGTATCCTTACTTGTATACAGTATTTTTCGCTACTTTGATAGCGCTTTTCAACGGAGGAGTGTGGGTGTAGGCAAGTGTTCTATTCTAACAATGGCTCACACCTATCCCAAGTGTTCTTCGCAATTCTTCGCCATTATAAAGTTTTATTATTAGTTATCACTATAGTTTAATAGATATGATTTTACAATCTATCAATATGTTGTTATAAAATTTCTTCATCATCTCTAACATCACTAACAAACATATGTCCTGGAGAATGTGTTATACATATTCCTTGTTCTATTTTACTAGCTTCAAGTGCAGCCATAATTCCTGTTACACCACAATACCAAAAACATGGTGTTTCTGTTTGTCGATCAATATCTACCGAATCACCAAAATCAACTTGATTCAAATCTTGATTGACACCCAACTTTTCCACATAATTATGACCACAATACAATGGTTTCCCATGTGTTTTTTCAAACCTTTTTTCACCTGTTATTTGTTCAGCTAAAGCAACTTGATCATTTCGAATTGGTCTCATTGATACGATTAATGAAACATTTTCAAAAGGTCCATTGCATATAATTTTTGAACACTTATACATAGCTACATTTTTATTTTGATCAATATTTTTAATTCGAATTCCATGTTGTTGTAATGCATCTTCAAATGAAAATGAACAACCCATTAGAAAAGTGACCATATCATCGTTCCAATATTCTTTTATATCAGTTACTTCTTTAATTAATTGTCCATTTTGATAAACGCGATATTTTGGCAAATCCGTTCGAACATCTGCATCAGCTTTAGCTAATTTAGTAGGTGTATACGAACCCGATGGTAACACTTCTAAAAGAGGACATGCTCTTGGATTCAACTGACAAAACTGATGAAACTGATTGGCGACTGTTTTCGGTAAAATAACCATGTTCGCTTGTATATAACCTGGACATTGACTACTTGTCGTAGAAGTAAACTGACCCGAACGGATATCATGTCGTAATTCAGCCGGGTTTTGATATATCATTGTTGATGTATGCGTTATAATATAATTGATAATGTAAACAAATCTTAAATGAAACATACGAATAATTATATTAGTTATAAATACTGATGCAGATCTCAGCATAGATGTCTAATAGAAAAAGTTTTGGCTAGAACGAGTACAAAAAAAAAAGAATGAAGATGTTGTAACATGGCTCTATATGGAAGGCTTTATCTCATGAAAGAAAATGATAAAACCTATTTTTGAATCGCGATTATTATTTTATTTTAAAATAGGAAGGCAACATGAGAGCTCTGTAGAATGTGAGAGTAATCTCGTTCCATTCTTGAACAAGAGGGGAAGACCTTTTGCTATCCTGTGAAGTTCTGGTACGAAAGTTTTTAGTCTCATAACTATTACACCAATTATTTCTTATACATATCGACTCACGTCTGGACTCACATATGTACAACAGATCGTAATAGAGAAATAGAAAACAAGATTTTTTTCTAACTTCGTGAAATAAAGAGCTGAATTAGGTATCCCTGTAATATGAGACAATAATCATAGAACAATCGAGAGTGAATCTTTTTGTATGGGTAAAAATAAATTTCTAAACATAATCAATACATTCTAAATAATAATGAATGCAAGAGACAGTGATCGTTGTTGGTATTTTTCTGTTACTTCATAAAGAAAAAGCTTACACTTAGTTCTAGTCGTTGAATGTGAGAGCTTCAAATGTTTCGTATAGGTTTGAAAAAATGCGTTGAAGATAAGTATTTTTGTGTTTGGTGAGTAGTGAGAGGTGCGATACAATGATATATTATTGTTTGCTAGCTTAATAGTCTACCTTTTATAATTGCTCGAACGTCGTTCTTCTACTACTTTATGCCTCTCGCATGTATGCATGATAGCGCCTTTGTTTTTTTTTTCGTTCGAAGATAAAATGAAAAGAGAACCGATTATTATCTACCAACATTACTTTTGATTGCCCATGTAAGAAAAAAAAGCAAGGCTAAAAATCTGAATAAAATCGATTTTAATCGAAAACATAGGCATAATCAATCATATTTTGGTTCTTTGGATTATTTTGAATTATTGTCGATTTCTGATCAATTAAAAATCCTTTAATATCAGATTTTTCTCATTACTTTTACATGGAAAGGTCAGTTATTTAAATTTTAGTAACATAACTAACAAATGGCTAGAATGTACTGAGCCTCTTCAATGAAGTTTTGAGTTCCCAACGAACGAAGCCGCTTCAGCTAAACTTGATCTCCTTTCCCAACACACACGAATCTTTCCATCATTGGAATGATGGATTAAAGAAGTTTTCGATCGAAAAGCATTGTTTTCTCAAATAGAACTTTGACTATTATTCAATATTCATTGCAAGATTCAGATAGGGATATGCATATGTGTAATGACAGAGAAACAAAAATCAATTATTATGAAAAATTCATGGAATAAACTTTATTAGCTCATTTGTTTGTAAATGAATGTATTATTGTAAAAACAACATTGTCTGAAATATTCCTTTTTTTACTTGGTTTAATTTTAATGAAAGTTGAGAGAACTGAAGATAAACTATAAATGATACTATACAAATCTTTGAAGAAGACTGAGAGGTGAAAATAGATATAAATCATTCTGTACGTCGATTCTCTTATCAAGCTGCCAAAATGCTGAGTTATAAGGCTGTACGGTATGATTATATAAGACAAAAATGAATATTCTTGTAACAATGGTTTAATATAGTAAATCTAACAAGAAAATTGCTAGATTTCTGAACGTGTTTCTAAATTATAGAATATTTCTTGACACATTTTTCAGTTTGGTTTGATTTTTTTTGTTTTGAATGTGCAAATTATATTTTTTTAAGCCAGTTGTTCGAAACTGAAAAATGAAGGGTCTAAAAATTTGTCTGCAAAATATTCTTAAAATTATATCTTTCTTATAATTCTTAGGCTAGGAAAATGATGGAATTTCATACTAATGCAATTTTAATCAACGTCGTGATCGCAAGAGTAATAGCTGTCACCCTATGGTTATGATTGTTTTTCATGGAAAAGTCCTTGTTTCATTGTTGGTGCAAAATAAACATGCATTTCTCTTTCATGATCACTCTAATAAACTCTAACAAAAAAAAAATTGAGAAATCTATTTGTTGTTGATTAGAAAACTGGTATATCTTAAATGAGACGCTCTAATAACGATTCGAATAGTGCAAACAAAGATAAGATATTTAATTAGTCATATATTGATTACTTTCATGCGCTCTGATGTATCAGAGATGGGGCATTGACAAATACTGCCTGTTAGTTAGTGATATAAATTTGAGTTCCTCGATGGTAGAGTGTTTTCCCTCGGCCGATTTGTGTTTCATTGAGTAGAAAAGCATAATCATAATGTACATAATAACGATTATCAGGTTGAGGACTGGTGAACTATAATCAAATTCCTTTATATGTTCCAGTGAAATTGAATAGAATGGCTTTGTATTGATTCAATACATTTAGTGTATCTTTCCATTGAGCAACAACTGGACGAAAACCTACAGAATTGAGACTTTGTCCAGTAAATAAGATCGATCCACAAGACAAAGGATGGATAATCCGACAAGACATTGAACAAGATTCGATTGCGTTGAAGTACCGATGTTCATGTAAATAATGGCATCAAGTTTAAGTATCGAATAAAGACCATTCGATTTGGTGTAGCTGAATTAATATTTTTTATTTCAGTAAACAAGCTAACTAAACAGCTTCTGACACCATTGTACGTGAAAATAGAAAAAATTTCAGCATTACTACAGGCATAGACTCCGTGCATATTCGCTTAAAACTACATTTTAAAATCCAAAATGTAATTGAATTAAATTGAGATTATTCAATACCTGTGAGAATATACATTTGATAATAGTAAGTACTTGAAACACATGAAATTTGATTTATTTTAAATAATTTTCATTGCTTTCGAAGATTCATCAAGATTTGAATCAATCGCTGGAGAAATAAATCAAGATTAGAAGAATGGATCATACATTCAGATTACTTCAATACATGTAGTAATGTTTACTCCACATTAACCATTTATTTTAACATATAGCTGATACCAATTCATACAAGATGTTGTATGACATTGATAGAAATACTAAAACCAACTTTTCTTTGTTTCCGATTGGATAAAAACAATCGAATAAAAAGCAGTATCAACATCAAGCTGGGTATACTCGCTTAAAAGACGGATCACAATTCATTAAACCATGTGAGCCAATCCATGTGTGTGTTTTATGATATGCTTTCTTTTTCTGCTGTGTGCAAACGATGTATTAAAGAAAAGAAAAGAACGAAGGTAACACTTATATCAATGACTATTCTTTCATTTGGTAAGGATTTACTCATAAAAAGACATATTTTGCTAATTGAGAATATTCTTTTTATCTAGTTTTCTAAGTAAGTATATTTTCAATTTTAATCAGAGTCGCTCTCAGAACAATATCGCGTGAAGCTCTGCAAAGCTTCTATTAAATGCAATGAAGAAATAATTCTACTTGTTTTCTGTTTCTTTTAGATAAACAAAAATGCTTCTTCGAGCCAATGAACACAAACAGATGGTGTGGAAGAACGGAGGTGGAACTACTAGTGAGATTGCTCGTGCGCCAAACAATGAACAAGAAGAATTTGATTGGCGATTAAGTATAGCACAAGTGAAACCTCCTGGTGGTCCTTTTTCTATCTTTCCTGGCATCGATCGAACTCTGTGTGTTATTAGTCAGCATGAACTCGAACTGATGCTCAATAATAATTATAATGATATGATTCATCTCAATCAAGATTCGTTGCCTTATTCATTTCCTGGTGAATTATCCATTACTTGTCAATTACACGGCGAAACATTGACCGATTTTAATGTGATGACACGACGCAATAAATTTCGACATGATGTAGAACGTGTCAAAATGAAATCTAGACAAGAAAAAATAATCAATGTCTTGGACCACAGCAATGAAATCGTGTTTATCGTCGTTGGTCAAGGACATGTGATGACGAACAACGGAATTCAAATGACAAAACACGATGCCCTTCGAATTGATCAACATTCGTTGAATATACAGATTTCTGCTGACACTGATGACACTCAACTTTATATAGTTCGAATCAATCCAATTCTTTAACAAGAAAATAATTCAATAAATAATACTTGAAAAACAACCTTCACTTTGTTTATAAAGAGAATGTCGAAGATAAAATGATTAGACACCCGACGAACATTCGATTTCAGAATGGAACTAGAATCTTAATACTAGAATCAATATGACTAGCTTCAACTTGAAATTTTCATCTCTCAATTTGTGTCTTATTAGTCGTACAGACAACAACAACAACAAAGAAGTTTTATGTGTGATTTCTGATCGAATCAGCAATTTTTGTTGGATAGTTGAACATAGTAACGAAATCATCCAAGATGGTCACATGACATTCCTCTTTTCTAGATGATTTCATCCATTCGATCTTGTTTTATGGATTCGTGAGGGAGTGCTTGATAGGATCTAATCATTCATAATTGAATGAGGGTATGGATGCAGACATGTGTAGAAATGTGAGAATGTTCTGTTCATCACAATTCTCAAATAGACCCTGATAAAAACTTAATACACTATTAATGTAATTGTTTCTGATATTGCTGTCAAAATCTTGGTTATGATCGAAAATGAATCAATTTAGAATTCTTTATTCTTAGTTGATAACAAAATCTGAGTAGAGTAGTTAATGATAGATTATATTCAAATAAATTTGTTTTTGTCATTTTTTAATACGTTCAATATAATAAAAGAAAATAGATGTACAACAGAATATTTTTCAAAATCATCAAAAAAGCTATTTTCTATCGTACATATTCAATAAGAAAATAGTGAATAGTTGATCAGATATCAAAAAAATTACATCAAGGATACAAATTTTGATATTCTCTTCTCTTACACTTCCACCTTCACACATACAATTGCGACATCTTTCAGTAAAAATTGGTTTTTTTCTCTATTCTGTCAACACAAATGGTTGGTTAGAGTGATTGTTGTCACTACTTAGAAATAACAAAACTATTTATTTACTGTTACGCAATAAACATTTTTGTGAACATTTTCATATGACTTTATATTCAGTGATCTTGAATTAGTTATTCGTCTGTATTATTAAATAATTGAGATTCTCTACTATTGCAACATAATAACTAACAATTTTCTTGTATTTATTTTTTTTGAATGGATGTGAAAAAACGTTTCTTATTTCTTGGTCCAACTGGAGTAGGAAAATCTTCATTGATCAATGTTCTATGTAATGATGATGTCAGAAAAGAAGCTATGAATGCACCAGCTCCAGTTGGTGCAACAACAAATGGTGTTACAAAAAATTTTACTACTTATTATGGCAATAATAAATATGCTTATACAGATTCCATTGGTTTTGGTGATACTAGATTTACAACAGATGAAATAGTTACATTGGTAAAACAATTGATTGATAATGCTGTTATCGGTTATAACAAAATTTTTTTATGTGTTCAGTATGGAAGAATTTCTATTGATATTTGGCGGTATATAGATTTAATTATTTCTGTTTTTGGTGATGGTGGTTTAAAATGGTGTACACTTATTTTTACACATTGTAACGAAGAGAATATGAACACAGAAACTTTTTTAAATATAAATAAAGATGATGAAAAAATTATTGATCTTATCAATAGAGTTGGAAATGTTATATTTGGTGATCTTCAAACACATAGCAATCAACAAGTAGATTCTCTTTTGAAAGATATACGAAAACGTTTTTTAGATAATGTTAAATTTGATGTTATTCATTCGAGTAATTTTTATTATTTTCCGAAACCAAATGATCATAATTCTTGGTTATCATCAGTATGTAATGTTGTTGAACGTTTTACTAAAATAAAAATACCAACTGAAGATATATTAGCATATATGAAATCTATAACAATTATAAAATTAGATATTACACATTATTATGATGATTGCAGTATTTGTTATGAACCAATGTATCATACAAATAGTGTAATTACTACTTGTGGTCATGTTTTTCATAAAAAATGTATCGCCGATTGGTTTTATTATAGGCGTACATGTCCACAATGTATAGAACCTTGTGGACTACAGCAACTTTTAAATTGGCTTCCATCTCAACTGTCATTAAAACGCTCACAGGAACAGAGTAAACACGAAAAATGATATCTCAACATGTTTATATAAAAAGTGTTACATAGTTTTGTATGTCTTCTGAAATGTCTTAACTATAGTTTTAAAATAAACGTTTCTAAACGCTAGTCGTGATAACCATTCGTCTGACATCATATCGAATGTCCACCAAGAGTATTTTATATTTTTATCCGTAGTCTTTGTTTAGCTATGAAATAACTGAAACAATCATTATAATCATACTACAAATATTCAAAAAAGTATATCTTCATTTATTATGGTTAAATTTTTTCTTGATTTGTGTACATAAAAAGTCATTATTGGCAAAAAGAGAAGGAGAGAGTTCATCGATAATATGTGTAGCCACACTGCTCCTTATGATTCCACGAGAAACATCTCGAGCATACTTTCTTTCCACATCCATTACAAGTTCCAACAGCGTCACTGTTACATGATTCACACTCCGGTTTCAAGCGAATGGTTGTTCTTCCATAGCCATGAACTCCTGTACAGGCATGACTACGAAAATGTGTAGGACAAAAGCGTCGTCCACAATGATCACAGCGACCATATGAGGCACTTGTGCACACCGAGCATTGAAAGCTGGCACCGGAACCCATTTTCTTGCCTTTTAAATTCGTCTAATGCGGCAATAACGCTTGTTAAGGAAGTATTATGTTGATATGATGTGATGCTTCTTGTTTGCTGTGCCGAACAACTAATTTTATTTTTGATATATTTATTAAGTGAGAGAAATACAACTTTTAATTCAGTCGTAAAACACTTGAAAATTAGCAACCCCTTTATCTTTTTTGATAAGAGAAAGATTGTTGCAGTGAATACAGAAGAAAAAATACGTCTTAGTTATTGCGGAATTAATTCATGTTTTTCTTTCCTGTACGCAATATAAACCTATACAGAATTTATCAGACTTCGTCAATTCCAGAAGCGAGATAACGAGCGTGATGCATAGTTTGTTTTATGGCTTAATATACGATATCTATTGCTGATATGGCTGATCATGAAATATTATCTCGTCTGCATGAAATTTTAACGCTGCCAAATTTTCTCAAAACAAGAATCAATGAAAAGTCATATACATAATCAACCTTTTTTTGTGGTTCTGAAGAAGATACTCATGTCCGCATTCAATTTAAATACATAAAAGTATTTTTTTGAGATTAATAAACTTCGTCTTCACAGGTATAAATATGTAGCATCAACAGTGTTGTATTTCCACACATCCAATATGTATGATGTTGTCCTTCTCATACGTTCTTTTTTCTTTTTCTCTGATGACTATGATAATATTTGTGCATCATACCTTGCTGATGTGTTTATGTAGCGACACTGTGTTGACGATGGTAAACACTTTGATGTAAAGTATCGTCATTTTCACGTGTGTTTATTATCGTTTCGTAATAGGCATTATTTTTATTAGCACGTTATGGTTAGCAAGTAATAGTAACATAAGGTAAATATGACTTGTTATGAATTATTTGGTTTCTCTCATTTATTTGAATTAGATATTGAGTATGGCAAGTAATAATAATATAGAAGCACTCATAGGAACATGGGAACATGTGAGTAGGATCGTTGTTCTCTTCTTATTGCTATCAACTTTTTTGTGTCTAATATTATTTTATTAGGTTCGCAGTGAAAATTTTGAAGGTTTCTTGAAAGAAATGGGTGTTCCAATGGCTATTCGTTTGTTAGCTAAAAGTATGAGTACTCGTCTTGTTATCAATGAAAATAATGGTATATGGACACTACGTACTGAAATGCCACTAAAAACTAAATCGATCAGTTTTACACCCGGTATTCAATTTCAAGATACAACTCCCGATGGAAGTGAAGTGCAGGTATGTTGATCATGTCTTATTTCCACCTTGATTTGGAGACTTTATTTCAGACAGTCGTTCGTTTCGAAGATGGAAAATGGGTACAGACCTTGTCGGGTAAAAATGGCAAAGAATCGATGGTAACACGTTTTATTGATGATCAAGGACTACAACAAATAGTAAGTGATTTGTTAAGTCTCTCATTTTTTTTAAATATTTGATCATAGGAAATGACGAGTGGCACTGTCAAAGCTCGTCGTTGGTTCAAGCGAGTACAGTAAAGAATACTCATCATGACCATGAAGCACTGTTCGTCATCAATCTTAGTTTCCTTTTATTTTATATTGTAACATCTTTTGAATATATCATTGGTAGTTCAAACAGTGATCGCTTTAATGTCTTCTTATTTTTATTTTTTGGCAAGCGAGTACAGTGTTTCATTAAATTTTGAAAGATACCCAGCACATCAATTTCTAAAGTTTAATTCATTTATTTATTCGTTGACAGAATATTTGCGAAGAAAATTCGACATCAGTCAAATTGATTTCATTAAGAGATTCTGTTTTTCTGAAAAAACAGAATTTAATAGAAAATTCGTCAACGACAAGTAACTTTCTTCAGTGCATAAGTCTTTAATTTATCCTGAAGAGAACAACTGGTTTTGTTCGTAGTGTAACTTAATTCTATTTTTGAATTTCTAATAATAAAAACAAAACATTTTCTCATCGCTGCTTTGCCTCAATTACTTTGAACTGAAAGGCTATGAATTGATATTATGAAAATCACTCGATGTTTGTACTGTTACTTATACATCAAATGCTGAATGACAAATATAATATTCTAGTTTCAAAAGCCTGTTTGCTTCGAATCTCATTATGAACTGTCTTGTTTATTTCATCATTCAACTAAATCGAGATTAAGTGTGACACTGTTTGTGTCAAAAAAAAAAAACGGTTCGTCCATTTCGATTAACCATCACCATCAATACTAGAACAATTGGTGATGGCATAGTTTAGACGTTGGTACATAATATCACTTGTCGAATATTCTGGTAAATCCAGAGTAAAGGTACATGTATGCGATCCTAGAATGAAAAACAAAACAAAGCAAATCCAGTCAGACAAAACTAGTAAAAAAACCCGTAAAAACGGTCCCAAAAACAAAGGCGTTCCAATTCGTTAAAATCGCACATTTAAACGCGTCAGTAACGCTGTGCTATTTCGAACGACATTTTTATGGTGTTAGATAGTACTATGCGTTCATAACGCGTTTTTACATGTTTTATATTTTGAATAAAACAGATATTACAAGGTAGAGAGACAACTCAACACGTCGTGATCACTTGAGTGTTAGTTGAGACTATATTTTTTCTAACTATGTAAAGTGTATCCTTAATACGTACACGATGTGTTGAGTTGTTTCTCTACCTTATAAAATTTAGTTACTTTATTTTAATTGAAATTAATTATATGTGGATAAATAACTGAACTATACGCAAGTTCCGTAACATTCTTTTTTTTATCGTCTAACAATATTCTATTCTAATGTAAGATATGCTTTGAAGTTATCAACTATTCTCTTATTCGACTATTGTCTTGCTACGAATCTATGACCGCAATACAAAACATAAAAAACTGATTGTTATGAAAGAGAGTGAATAAAAAAAGGGAAACTTGATATAGTTGTTGATGTTAAGTCAACTGTTCATATGACTAAATAATTTAATACAAGGTTGACTAGGGTACTGAACTTATTTCTTTTTCTTTACGCAAGAATCTTTCTCCTATGGCTATGCTTATCCTATCTTGACTGGATAAAAAGAAAACTTATGTGTATGAGGATATTTCTGCAGCATAATGCATGTAATAGATTATCTAGCAGAAATGATATCATAAAGCTACTCGAATGAAAGAAATATGAGTTACTGCATAAAAGAAAACTGAAAAAATGAATAAACACAAGAAAGAAAGAATTTGAATGAAAGAAATCGATTGGGGAAATAATGAGAAAAAAACAGAAAAGAATATGTTCATGTGGTAGATACTCAGTCGTGAGATAGAGTTTTTTTCTACCTTCTTGTTATCTACTCCAACTGATGTAACGATGCTTATGAAAATATTTAGAATAGGGTTTTAAAATGTAGTGAAAGTGTCTAAAGGGTATACGAGTTGTAGAAGTGTGTGGTGGACCCTCTGCAGAGATCAGGCAAATAAACGCGTTTGAACACGTTTTCTTAAATACCATTCCTACTTATCTGTTTGATAATGTCTCCTGTTTTGTCTGAAAAAAAATATTATTTTACATGTTTCCTAGTAATACTATAGGTAGCGTTTCGCGAAAAAAACGGTGAACATCAAATCATTGGGTGTTAATATTAACTAATACAAAAAATTACAGATATTGTCGTAGTATGACCAGCCATAAAGGATATAAAGAAATGTCCTTAACTTTAATGTCTAGCATGTTTATTAGTTATTGTTTACGTACAGAAACAGAAGTGCATTTTAAAAGATTTCTTTTTGATAACGATCAATATATAAAAGGTCATTTAACAATAAGACTCGAACATAAATTTGAAAAAACACTATACCATGAATTAGATTTAATAAAAATCAATGAAGACTCTATGAAATGGAATCTATCATATATGAGGAAAATAAAACTTATAAAAGTATGTTTTAAATATTTTTTCCATGTTAAAGTTTATAAATAGGTTCTCATCAAGTCGAACATCAGTTCAAATATCAACACCTAGTTGCATACTTCCTTCATAGATACGAAACATCCTATCTTAAAATTTGCCTATTTATGTTTTAAATTTCATGAGACAATATACTAACATAAAAAAGCTTAGTTTTGTTTAGTAAGTGAATTATAGTGTACAGAAGATGCAAGTAGTAACCTAGTTTCAAAGGAAAAAAAATAAGTCAAGTTGTATTTAACATAGACTCGTATCAAAATATTTTTAGGCTTGTGCACGCGTTTAAACTCATAAAAGGAATAGCGACAACAACAGAAAAACGCGTAAATTTTGAAAAAATTACAGGTTTTGACACGTTGTAGATAGGTTACGTGTTTTAACGCGTTTGAAAATGGCATAATAATGCCGTTTAAACTCTGTTATTACGGAATCTAAACGTGTTTAAACGCATTATTTTTTAACGTTTGTCTGCCTGGGAAATGAATACTCATTGAGTATGAAATAAACACACTAGGGTAGGTGTGAGTGTGGCTTAATACTGAAGAATGCAGAAAAAAATTGTCGAATGAAAAGATTTTGTCGTATCCTCTCAATTTTTTCCGACATTTAAAGACTGGAAAAAAGTTAATTTTAGTCAATTTTTTATCTAGAAGTTCTCTAAGCTAGTATTCAAACTAGTGAATATCTCATTTAACTTACGTGGAAGCACTTTGTCTATTTCATCAGGTGATTCATAATAAGGATTGATAAGAAATTTGCATGTAAACTCTTCATTACAACGTGGTAATGTGCTTCGTCCCCAAACGAAAATAATAAAGGATTTTTTTTGTTCGTCATTGAACATTTCATTTAGAACTGTCCAAAATCGTTCAATACGTGGAGAATCTTGATTGATTGAATCACCATAACGTGTATTTCTTTTCAAAAGTTCTATATCAATATGACCTTTTCCGCATACAGTTTCTTCAAGTTCACTAGCTGTAAATAGACTCAAATAATAACATGGAACAACACTATACAATCCTTGACGAATAAATTCAATCTGACGATTAAATTCATTTAGACGGTATTCATGATATTTTGTACAGTAATCTTTAAAATTGGCTGCTGTCAATGGAATTTCTTTACCACCTGGAATAAGTTCATATGATTGTCCAGCTGAACTAACAGCTTCAAATCGAAGTTCACTCATAATACTACTAAACAAATAATTAATATCAACATTTATATCGATAAGGTCATCTTGAGCAAAATTTGCTTTCATTTCTTTGATTATCTTAAAACATTGTATATCAACTGCTTCAATATCTTCAATTGTCACTTGTTCCCTTGCTAACTGTTTCCATAGAAATACCGGAAATTTCAAATCTAAATAATGTTTTTTTCTTATTGCCATACCCATCAATTGTCCAACGAATCGATATTGATTTTTAAACGTATCTGGAATAGATTCATTCGGTGGAAACACATTTGGTATCCAACGATCACGATTCAAGCCGATATTAGCTCGTCCATTTGGACATAAAATGAACAGCGGTAATCGTGTACTACAAATATCTGAACAAATACAAGTGATTGAATCACGATAAGGTCCACCTGCATCAATGCTGTGCATACCAACATAAGTTGCTTCCCATAAGTGATCATCTTCATTTCGAAACGATCTATGAGCATTCTTATGTAATTGTTCATAAGCTTGATAAAACATGGTATTTTCACCATTTTTACTTTCTATTGTGGCTTTAACTGGATCAAACTCAACCGTGGGTCTGTATACATTTCCCATGTCCGTTTTTTCTAATGATTCTTCCAATAATTCAAACTTCTTCTGATATAATAGATAGTCTTTAGCATATCGAAGTCGATCTGCTACAATACTCTGTTTCGGTGCCAAACTCAAATCGATAATGGACAAAACTTTTTCACAAATCATGTTCAATTGATAGATAATTTTCACACGAATCTGTACACAATTAGCTGGAATAGTTGACAATGATGGATAAATTTTAAAAAACGTTGGGTTTGGTTCGGTTTCTGTAGGCAGACTACTAATGAAATCATTGAACGAAGTATCACCCATTAAATTATGGTTCATAAAACTCATTAATTCTCTGTCAGCAATCGTATTAAAATAACTGTTGGATTTTTCAAAATCTTCTCCTGTCAATATATTATCATCGCCAAGAATAGAACTGGTTTGGGCAAGAAAAGCTTCAACCATTGGTGTTTGTTTGTTCTTATTGATCAAAGCATCGATAACATCAATCATGATAAAAAGATTGAAAACATTTTTTGGACATGCCTCTAATGTTGATTGAAATTGTTTGCTGAAATTATCCACAGTGCTTATGTCAGTTTTTTTATCATTCTGACGAATTGAAAGCAGATAGAACATATCCATGACAGACATTCGAAACTTTTTCATCGATGTTTCATCTTTAGATAGTTCGATAAGTAATTGGAAGAGGAAAGAAAGAATATGATCATATAAATTGAAATTTTCACTTGCTTGAATCAAACTATAAAATACAGTAAACTTTAAATTCTGTCTTTATAATATTTGACACAAGAAAGTTGGAAGAATCAGTGTTCATCTATGCGTTCATAATTGTTCTGTCTGAAATTTTTTTGTACGATTCTTTTCAAATACCAATTCTCAAATGAAATTGGTATATGAAACTTATTAAAAATATATTTATACCTACATATAAGTCAAGACCCAAAATAAGAAATAAAGCAGGTTGGACTTCTCGGAAACTAAGATAGAAGAACTGATTGCAAAATTTAGTTTACTTACATTGTAAATAAATGAAGGATGAAAATTTTTGGTTCATGCATTGGAACTACGAGAAATAGATCAAAAATAAGATTGATTAGCATTTCTGGAAATAGAAATGGAAGAATCAAATCAATTTCGTGTTGATTCATTGCTGATTTATTTGATAGTAATTCTGCAAATATTTCTATTATTGTGAAAATAAATGTCAAATTAGGTTGATTAATTATCATTTGCTCATCCATATTAGTTGTTTGCTCGTTATAGTCTTTTGTTAATAATGATGGTTGAACCAGAAAAAGAATCAATTGTCCTATAATATTTTTTTGTAGTTGATATAGCAATGGAACTTTATTATGAAATAAATGGGCGTTCATTTCACCATGTCCTCTAATGTGCTTAAGTAATAAATCCACTTCAGCTTGTAGCATAGATTTTGCCACGATATTCAAGGTATCGATATTCGAGTTTACTCGATCATTTACTGAACTGTAATAATATTCCATTAGTCGCAGTAAAGTGATAATCAATTGAGAATCACCCAGTTTTTCTATTGAAAATAAATTTTGACCATTGTTCGACCAAATTTTGAGAAGATTGAAAACTGTTTCTCGTGCATAGATCGAGATTAATCCTTGTTCACAAGCAATTCGTAAATCAAAATATTGTTTCTGTGAAAGTTGTCGATGTGAATATTGTACCGATTTCTGCACTATCTTTCGTGAACTTTCTGTCATTGTCATCATAACTGATTGTTCTAGGTCTGGTTTATTCAAATCAAGAAGTCGATAAACGAGTTCATCGTTATGATTATTTATCGATTGGTGTTGAATCCATTCTGTAAAGCTATTTTTGGTAGATAAGCCACGTACAGTTTTTTGAAACCATTTGGTGTCTCTCGATTCATTTTCTGTTTCGTCGTGGTCATCAGTTGAAATTGTTGGTAGTTTTATATCATTCCAACTGGCCAACACCAACTCAGCTACTGCTAATAAATCAGTTTCATTTTCGAGTTTGACGAATATGATCTTATTTTCTAACTTTTCTTTGTCAATAGATGGAGCTAACTGTGATAAAGTGTTGATATAATGGTCTCGCCGATTCTTCAGATCGTCTTTGATCAACTGTTCTTTCTGTTCACGAATGAGCTTATCAGCCATTTGCAATGTAAATGTTTCGGATTGTTTGATAACCGATGTAATCCATGTTTCTTTGTATCCAATAGCACTTAAACGTGATAAAACAAGCGACAGAGGTGGCGCAAGCCATGATTCTAGAGCATGTTGCGGTGATTCCATGACATAATCTATTGAAACAGTTCGATTTAGAAAAGCAATCAGTTTGCACTGAATTCGCAATGTATCTTGTCCCGTTGTATTCGTTGTTGAATTCTTTTCTTTAAACAAGTAAATGGGATTCGTTATTGTGGTAAACTGATCATTTTCGAATGCCAATGATCCATTGAGATAGATTTTGCCATAATTATCATCGATTGAAACAACAAAACGTACGTATTCGTTTAGTGGAAAATTTAATGTACTCATGCTCAAGGTTTGATTGTCGGATGAAAGACAAAGATGGCCATCATGTGCTATGTAAATGCTTAATTGTGGATTCAACATTACTAATATCAGTTGCTCATTATTCTTTGGAAAATTCGGTACGTAAATATCAAGTACAAATGTCAATTCAAGATGATGCTCTGTAGATATGTCTAAAACAAGATAAGTTTTGTTTCCGAATAACTGCACAGCAGATCGATTAGTTTCATCAATTGTTTTAAAATAGTTTGATTCATCATTGTCGACTTGTTTTTTCTTTTTCTGCCATAAACTCTTTTCGAATGGTTGATTAAATGGTACAAGTAATTCATTGTCAAACATCTGTTGGTTTTCACTAAATGTAAATACGTTGACTTGCCTTCGATGTTCTTTCAATTGCTCATAATCACTGGCCACATATGATAGGCCATATGTAAATAGACGATGAATATGTTCTTCGGATAAAGCATATTTCCATATTGCAAGATTTCGAATTGCAACGCCACCATTGGGTAAAATGTGTAAAATCAGATTAGCTGTCTTTTCATGGTTAAATCCTCCATAAAATATTCGACATTTATCATTCACATACAGTTTTGTTTGTTGTTCTTCCGGATGGAATATGATTGCTATTCGTATCTCTTCATTGGCTTCACTGACTGTTGGTATGTCTATTGAAAATGGTTCGTTTGGATTCAATGCTAGTAGATGAACGTTGCCTTTGCTATTCGAATCATTATTGACCGTAGTTATGAATTTAAAATCAAAGCTAATTGTTGATGGAGACGTTAAATTATCGATCGGAAACAATAAACCGCCACTATTTTCTGGTAATATTAGATGGTGATCATCAAGAATAAATGAGGTTTCTAAATGATTTTCATTGACAAAGTTACGCAGACGAATCGTCGAAGTATTCAATCTTGACGTATAGATATAATTTTTCATATCATCTCCTATTAAATAAGCACTGAACGGATAGGCCACAATCGAATTTTCAGTGTTGACTAATTTTGGTAATATAAGTGGCTTGTAACCGTCGGGCAATGGGCATTCGATCATATCTTCTGGACTAAGTATGAATTCACAACGATTTGAGCAATAACTATGCGATTGCATAGAGACACCGGGAAAGTAGCTAGTATTTGGTCCATTGGGCCTCATATCACACTTCAATCGTGATGATCCGAGATATGATTGATGTGCAAAAGCTGTACCAAAGCATTGTCCATTCAACCAATATTTGATTCGTGTATTTTCACCATCGATTTCAATTCCACATCCGCATACATCGTTTTCTTTCCAATGAATATCATCAACAGGATACTCATAACTACCATCATGGAAGAGAACGTGTCGTGATCCATCGTACGACCATGAATGAGAATCATCGCCTATTCCAAGACCATTACGAGAATCAGGCACAAATCCAGCTGTTGCCCATCCAATTTGAACAAGTCCTGCGAGTGGTAATTTCACACAAAAGTACCATTTTCCTTCATTCACTTGCACATTATCAATAATGTAAGTCGGAAAGCTGCCATCGCTGCTGTCATTAGTCGAATCGATGCATCCTAGAAATTTATATTTATTACCACTTTCTTGAAATACTGATGTGGTAGGAATTCGATAGGGCATCGGAACAACACATAAGTCATCGTTTCCTATTCGACCTGGTTTAAATAGTTCGATTTCAACTTTTGATGCATACGGTTTCCATCCATTATATTTCAATGTACTTGCAGTTAAATTATCGACAATCTTTGGCTCACGATGGATTGGAATATTATCCCAAACATTAAATGGCGATAGGTCAGCTGTATCGTCCTGCTTCATATCATTATGAACATTTTCTTTTTTATGATCATCATCTTCTATTTGTATTGAATGATCACAATTGTCTAGACTTAAACAATATTGTTCTAAATGTTCTTTACTAAAATGACGTAAATCAAACAACTGAAGTCGAGTTTGCAATGGAAAACTACGAACAGCTAATTTCGCAAGAAGAAATGCATAAGGTTTTTGCATAAATGTTTCTACCAGTTTTCTATCATTTAACAACTGATATAATGCACCGATACAGCGACGTTTCAGTTGTAACATAACTATAGAATTGGATGTTGAAGTGTCCAGTTGTATGAATGAAGCAAATTTATCCAAAATCAAATCGATTGTTTCATCGGCATGAGGAAATAAATATGGATTCGGTGGTGAAACATCAATCTCAAGTTTTAATTTATCGGCTGAGACCCATTCAGCCTTGTCTTTTTGAAAATATTGAATATAGTATGGCGATTGTTCAGGTGTACCTAAATCTCGGCCATTGATATCTACTTCTGTGATTAATGCCAAATAAGATTCATTAAGATTTCCATTATCGACATAGATTTTCACAATCGAACCTAGACAATAAGGCTCAATATATCCACCTAGTATAGATAATGATGCAATGAAATCAGTCAATTGACTTTTATCAATATTATCAAATGACTTGAAGTTGTTGAAATTCGAAGCAATACTATCAATAACAAGTTGTGTGGCTAACGATTGCCATGGAGATTTAATTGACATGATCGTTCGATAGAAATTGATTAATTCAGTAATGATATCTGGTGTAATACGTTGTACACTAAATTTTCCACCAATTGAATTGAAAACTTCGACTAAAAGATTTTTTACAAGTACACTTGACATTTTATCAGTACTGTCAGATAATAATGGAATTAAATGGCGTAATATTTTCAACACAAGCGATGTGCTGGTGACAGATTGACTACGATGATAGATGTGAAGAAATTCTTCTATATAATTAATCGTAGTACAGACAGATCGGACGTGTTGATAAGTATGAATGCATCGAAGAAGAAGGATCAACCATTGATTAGTATAGAGTTCAATGCTTGATTTTGAAGAAAGAAAATTTGATATACTTGATACATCATCGTTCGTTGTAACAATTCTGATGAACCACTCAAGGGATACATTATTCAATGAGTCATGTTTTTCTTTATTAGTATCACGCTCTTGATTTTCTGTTGCAACATCAAAGGTTTCTTTCAATTGCTTCAATTCATTGAAAATCAATCTATTAAAAATCAAATCTCTTTGTTCTTGTAGTAGTACGTTTTTCATCCCATTCAGTTCTTCAATTTGAATGTTTTCACACAGTCTTAAAGTGAACAATCGAAACCAATTATATTCAATGAACTTTGTTTTCAATACTGTAAGATCATCGAATTTTTCTGTTAAACTAATAAATGATGTGAAAAATGTTTCAGCAAATTGATAACAATGCATATTACAAATATCCATTGATTGATAGGGTAAATTCAGTAGATTGAACATCGATGATACCAAGATTGTTGTTTCAGAATTATTCGATTGTAACAAATAGGAAAGAACAAGTTTGATACACGCATAATAGCTATTACCGATTTCTTCTTTCAGTATAGAATTTGATGCTTCGATATTTTCCAAATACAACCAATCTAAATTAGTTTGTCTCAAATATCGCAAATAAATAGCAGCAATAGTACGAATTCGGTTTTTATCTTGAACGTCGAATAATTTCCGAAGAAATATTTCACTAAATCGATATGTAATCAATCTCGTCATAGCTCGTTCATTTTGTTTTGACATACATTGAAGCATATGCTCGGATGTGGATCTTTTTTCTTCAACAATAGTCGACATATTGTTTTCGTAGCAATCTCCATAAACATATGCGTCGATAATTTCATGAAGAATACGTTCATTGTCTTGTTTTTGATTGTTTATTTCTTTCTTAGACATCATCAATTTTTTCAATTGAATACAAGCTTGCAATGTATTTCGAAGCATTCGAAAAATAAGTTTTGCTTTTGTCCATCGTGAATCTTGTCGTTTTAGTTTCAATGTTGTTATTTTATGTTCATTATCCATGAGTGCAATATTTGTTCCTGATTCCTTCACATCTTCATGAATAATTGGAATCAAATGATTTTCCTTTACAGATAATAAGAGAAAGAGTGAATTAGTTTTGATATGATTGCAAAGTTCTTGACAATCACCACCTTGCCCTCTAGTTTTGGCAAATAATGTTTGAACACGATTGGCATATTCGAAAATGGACAAAAGTTTACTGTGTGGTTTTCGATTATCCATTCGAGCTATTTCAGATTTGGCTAAATTGATCCGTCGATAATGTTTTATATAGACAGCAAATAGAGCAGCACAGGCATCATTTGCTAATTTTTCAATTGATTTTTGTAGTAAACGATGCTTTTCTTTAACATGAACTTTCATTTTCTCTATTAACTGTGCACCTTGACCAGTATTTTCATAAACAGACATGAGAAACTCGTTGTCCGATGACAGTGATTGTTGATAATCGCCAAGTGTAGACTGACTATAGAGAGCTAAATTTGATTGAAATAAATCCGATAAATATTGAGTTTTATTATCGTTGATTTGCTCATATCCATTGGCAAACAGAAGTGAATTCAATTGCCGAGCATACTTCTTTTCCAATGAGTTTCGCGACGGACCAACGATCAAAAAATGACTCATGCGACCTATGAGCCAAGAGATACAGTGCATATAAGTGTTTTTATTCTCTTCATCGTTATGATTTTGCAATAGATAGTCAGCTAGTCGTGGTAGAACGAATGCGAAGATCGGTTGAACAATTGTATAGTTGACTTCCTCTTCTGTATTTGTCAGGAAACACAATGTGAGAAGAATCGGCTCCAATAAATCATTTGAAATCTTATCCATGTTGATACCATCAGTGAATATGCGAGCAATATAACTAACTATTAGAGATGAAGTGCCAGCGACAATAGCAACGGAATCATTAGAAGGTTCAGTTTTCTCTTTTTTATTTTTTGATTTTAAAAATGGAATAGCAATGGATTTGCAAGATTGTAAGATTGTTCGAGATAATAAAAGTTTCTGAAATGATAATAGTACTTCTTTTAATCTTTCTTTTTGTTCTTCTTCGAAGTGATGTGGCGGATTTAGGTAGGTATCAATAAATGAATATAATATGGTCAACGCTGTGGTTTTTTCTACTTTACTATCCTTATCATCACAAAGGATTTCCATCCAAGTTAACAGAGTAATTCTGTCATTTAATCTGAGCCACAATTGTTTGTTCAATGCAGGATGTTTATTTTCAAAAATATGTTCATATATAAATGACAATCTTTCAATAAATGATGACTTTACTTTGTCAAGAAGGTAAATCAATGCTCTCGATGCTTCTTCACATATTGTTGTAGATTGCCATTTATTATCATCATTATAAACTATTTTCAAGAATAATTCGAACCATTGTTTTAATTCAATATCCGTAGCAAATGTAGTTAAATCGACATCATCCGACGATTGAAAACGACTCCATAAAGAAGTTTTACTCCATTCATCATTTGTGGAGAATAATTCTTTGTTAATATTGGATTTTACAGCGCAGAAAAATTTCAAATGCGTAGTGAATAGTCTCAAGCAAATAGTAAGAATGAAAATAACCGTTGGACTTGTCTGCAATACATCTTCTATTGTCAATTGTTGAATAATTTGAAACAATTGTCTAAATGTGTCTGGATGAAAATCAAATGAGAAGGAACTATTGATTGAACCATTGTTCAATTGTTCAATTGAATGAATTTCATTATCAAAATCAATATGTGCCAAAATGATCGATGAAATAAACTGTCCAGTAAACTGGTTCTGTTCTATTAATAACAATTGTTCGTTTGGATATACTCCAATTGATTTCAAATAATCCAACGAAATTGATGTTTTTTCACCTAAATAGCCAATTAGATTTCATTAGTCTTGTTAAATCAAAAGGATTTGTTTTTAGATACAATTGATTCATGATAAATTTATTTATCAGACGTATTCATCAACATTTCATCATGTTTCAAATCGAATATAACTCTACATAGAAATATTCAAAAAAATACTTCGAATTCTGAGCTGTAACAAGCCAGTAGTATCATTCTCTTTGGTAAAGATAGCCATTGATATGCTGGACTCGAAAACATAATTAGAGAATTGCGATTTTTTTATCAGTCGTTCATCACTCAAGTTTCTCTATCAAATAACACATAAATGGCAGCTCTTTGTTGGTGTTTTGTGTTTTTTAACTGACTTTGAAACTATATCGACTTAGTCTTTCTTAGTAAAATTTTGGTTTCAAACTGATCATAGCCTATTCCTAGTTAGATATTAAATTTTAGGTGAAGTTTCTCATCAAGCTTGGAGTTGTTTAGAAACATGATTTTTTTCGAAATCTGGTTGTAAACTTTACTCGATTCAACATGTTAACTTGACTAGCTTGCAGAAGAAATTGTTTTTCGGATTTTTGCATGAAGTTTCTTTGTGATACATAAATTTTTAGCAGCTGAATGTTTTACAGAGTATCTATGGAAAAGCTTCAATATCTTGAAATTTTGTATTACAAAACAATTTAAGCAGAACTCTGAAGTTTTTTCGCATTAATAAGGAACAAAAATCATTCTGACTCTTGAGTTTTCTTCTAAATTCTTCTTGTAATAAAAATGATTTGGCATTTCAAAAATGCTGTTGAAATCAATCATGAGCCCTAGAACAAGCTCAGCGTTTTACAAAAAAAGCTTATGTTGGACTGTCTCTGCATCTCCGGAAACGAATGGCGATAAAGCTAGATCCTTTTAAAGTTGTTAGATACTGCATTGGTTGAATATCTATTTTAAATTAAACAAATCATCTCTGATGATTTTTGGAAGTTGTTGCAGAAGTTTTCTTTATGAAGAAGTCATAGCTATTAGGGTGGTACTTCAGGAATTTTGAGTTATTGAAAGAAACAAGAGAAAACAATATAAATTCGAAGTGCCTATCTCAATCAGTGTCTAAAACATTGAAGAGCAATTTTAGTTCCATTGGATCTAATATTTGAGAGAAACAGAAGAGAAGCGAAAGATCATTATGATCAGTGAAGAACTAGATGTTTCTAACTGTCTCGAATTGATTACTGCACGAAGTTAGTTTTCGCTGCTATCCACTGATTTCTATCAGCTTGAATTTAAACAAATCATATTTCAACCTAACTTACCATTTTCCGTCGCGTCGTTGCTTTCGTATTTCTTTGAATCCGATTCTGCATGCAATTCCAAATCGCCATCTGAGTCCGACTCTGAGTCTCTTTCTAAATTGTAGTTAGAGTCAGAATCCGAATCTGAATCTGAATCCGAATCAGACTCAGACTCCGAGTCAGATTCCGAATCGGAATTATGCGACTTTTTCTTCTCTGATTCCTTTTTTGCAAGCTCCTGTTCATTGATTGCTTCAGACAGAGCGTTGTTTAATTGTATGAATAGGCCTTGCATATGGTAAACATCGCTTGTATTGAATATGAGTTTACACAGAATGGGTAAAATACACTTGAACGATCCTTTGGCGGCAGCAAAATTCAATAGACTTTGTATAGCTGACTTTGCTATCAAAGGATCATTCGATGTAGACAAATCATAAATATAATTCGTCAGTGGTTGCAGTGATCTGAGCAAAAGAACGCTGCTTGATGATGTGAATGTCGGTGATGATAAGCATTTTACTGGCATTTGTTCACATAGCTGACTTGTCAGAGTCAATATTTGAGGCACTATCGTCGGGTCATTTCTTGTTGCCGATTGAATAAGAATTAACAAGACTGATGTCAATGATTGAATAGCGAAATAAGACACCTGCTGAAATCGTTCTTCAGCAATTCGTTGCTTTTGTTTGACAGCATCAAGTTTTTCAACATCATTCTTATTCTCATCGTTTGTATGCTTTGTTTCTGACTTTTTCGATGAATCGATCAATAAATGCGGAAATATCGATGGACCGCCATTTGCACTAATTGTCGTATGCATCGACAAGGAATTTCGTAATTTATTTTCTTTTTTCCAAACACAGGCAACTGCTTTAATTGCTTCTTCGAAATACTTTACACTAGTATTGCGAATATGTTCCATCGATATCCCATAAATATCCGAATCGATTTCTTTCCAAGCTTGTGAATTAACTAATCGTGACAAGTAATTTTGAATTTCTTTTGTTGATTGACTGTCAGAGTTCCAAGTCGAATGACTATGGCTAGATCCATTATAACTTGTTTCTGTTGTATCAATTTCATTTTTCAAGGATAAAAATAAGAGAACATCATCTTTATTACTATCAGATTTAATTGCATCTGATGTGAGTGTCGTAGGAGAATTAGCAATCAAATCAGCAATTTTGGAATTGATTTGAGACAAATATTGAGTCATTTTCTAGTCACAATTGAGGACAGAAAATAAACTAAAGTTCACAACTACAAAGTCTTTAGAACAAGCCGTTATGTCATGTCCAAAAGAAAATCTGAAACGAACAGAAATTGTCAATTTCTTGCTTATAAATACACATCTCAGAGGAGAAAGAAACTTTTGATTCAGTCCTTCTACACAAGTCCTTCGATTACTTATGAAAGGCTTATTTATTGAGCACGTAAAATCTAACTTGAAAACTTGGATTTGATTCAGCCTTCAAGGCATAAGTCCAAGAGTTGTATTCTTAAACCGAATGTATAACAAAAAATTTCTCTGCTGAAAAGGTCTAAGCATACATTCCAAGCAACTTTTAGTCAATAATAGCTCTATTATAATACGCTTGTTATGGTATGCAAAAATTGTAATGCACTAAAGAAAAGTCCTAATTTAAGTCTTAAGTTCAATTTGTCGAATGAATGATGTTTCGTACAGCAAATAATCTTGTTTCATACGAAAGACAAATAAAAACGTGGTAATTTTACTAGTCTCAACAAGAATATCTTTCCAAGCTAATTCACATCTATAGTAATCTATTTTCTTCTACTACATACATTTTATAAATGACTAAATATTCTTTTAGATCACATAGTACATTTCAGTTTTGTCTAGCACATTCAAGTTTCTTAGTTTGGTGAAAGAAATATTCTCGTGTTTATCATCACTGTCACGGTTCTTCTCCTATATTGGGTAGCTTCAACGTGTACAGAGTAACCGAGCTATTTGTTCAAATCGGTTCCTCCGTTTGATTTAGAATGCTCAACTCTCAAACAAACTGGAAAAGTGGAGAAAAGCTAAGACTTGTGTTATAAATCTTCCGAATTATCACATAAACAACTCATCTGATATTGTTGAGGAAAGTTTTCTTTATAACACTCCACTCTACTGAGGTGCTGAGACATATCCAGTTGTCTAGTAAATGTGGTTTTTTATGTTATCTTTATCATAGATATTTCATAACGTAGGAATGTCTATCTAATCGTATTCTATCGTTTTAAAATCCAACTTCCAGCTATAATTGAAAAATTTTCAAATGGCATCTTTTAACATAGAACAGCATTCTGTTTTTGTCAGTTTGTTTTTGTAAAAATCACGTTTATAGCCGAGTATGTTTGAAGTTTTGCATTCCTAAATGAAAAATTAAACTTTAGCTTCGTTTGCTTCATTATAAAGAAGAAACGTCACAAGAAATGAATTCAGTATTACATTCATACCTCAGAACTAGAATATGTTTTTTTGCTTCAAATGAAATGAATTTCATTTGTCTGAATTCTGGCTATTTTGAAATCAGATTAAAATTATTATTCTGCTAAACCACCATAATTGATGTTTCAAACAAATCTCATCCAACATAAGGGAGAATAGAAAACTAAATTGATAAAAAATAAATTGCCTTATTAATATTTTTATTTCTAAAATCACTAAAACATTGCAGACTTTTCAAAAGAAAACACATTCTAGATGATTGAACTTGCTAAAGACTTACAATATGTACTAGCTCTAGCTCTGAACGCATGACTGATTTGACATAAAGCTCTTGCGCTCAATCATTTGAGATCCCCATACATTCTAACTAGCCATACACTAGCTACACGAGCAGGAGTACGTTGGCAATGTAGTCAAGATGTTATCCGACAAATCACCTAAGATAAACAATCATTAGTGACATGTCCGGATTTACATGTTGAACAACGCAGTCATTCAGTCCTGATGACTTCTAATGGATGAAATACAAAAAAAAACGAACGTGAGGCTATTGGTAAGGTATTCTAAGTTCTTCTGGCAGTCAGAAGCTCTAATAGCCGAGGCTGTCTATCGATCTCTCATGTATCATTATACAGGGTGGGTAAAAATATTATTCCAGCGGGGTAAAACTATAATTT
>CAJNOP010000326.1:150686-168462 GCA_905250075.1 Rotaria sp. Silwood1
GTGATTGGATCATAAAATAATAGGTTAGAGTGCCTATAAGTCTAAACTGAAGTTTCTAAGATCATTGTTTTACATTTTCTGAATTAGTCACCAATGTTCGTATATAATTACATATTTCCAAATATTTCAGATTCTTATCTATGCTCAACTGGCTGTCAAAATCTTGTCTTAACAGTAGAACTTAGTTTACTTGGGTAAAAAATGTTTTTTTTGTATTCGTAAGCAGTGTGAAATTGCACATCGATTGATGTATTTATTGCAAACAATAGAAAGAAAATATTTTCGAGTCATAGGTGAGATGTGTTCATGGTATAAAACAGCCGACTGGATAGTTTTTCAAAAGTGAATCATGAAAAAATGTTCTCCAATGATTGATTTGCTATGTCTAAGTGACATTTATTGAAAAATAATGCAATCGAAAAATGGTCTTATCGTCACTTGTCCTTTTTTCTATATTTTAATATTGTTATGACTATGAAATAATGCTGATCTAGAATTAACAGACACTTCAACAGTGCAAATAACAAGTTGATGTGGATGATAGTTTTCTCTGTATCCACATCCATTTACACCAATACTAACTAACTGATACTCTCTAGTAACATGACGTTTTAATAGAATGGCCACAAAGCTTGGACTTGTTATTCTTCGACAGATGGTGCATGTTTTTTTACATTTCTTTCTGTATTTTGAGTTAAAAGAAATACATTGATTATTGTTATAAGTTGAAAATTTTAAGTAAAGCCAATAATCGAATGATCAAAAAAGCTGAGAAAACAATGATAAAAGCAATACAATCGTATGTATTAGAAAGCAACAGTGCAGTACTAAAAACAATTGACTTTTCAAACTGAATCATTTGATTGTTAATCGCAAAAAAGTATTGTTTTTGATAAAATCTACAAGTTAATGCTCGTTTAAGATATTTCACTAGACTAGGGAGTTTACTGTTTTCATGTTTTAGATCCTCTAGAACAGACATTACATTAATTCTTTTGTGGATTTAAAACACTGTTCTTAATAGTGTTGTTTGAGAAAAAACCAAACGAAAATTTATACTAGTTTACTTGGCTGCTAAGTACAGTTCAGTTACAAATTCTAAACTTATGCCACCACAATGGATATGCAGAGCAGAGTCAAATTCATCTCTTTGCACATAAGTATAAACGAAAAGTCTGTCAAGAATTTGGACCATGAGAATGATGTAACATTCTCATATTGTTGATCAAAGAACCTTACGGAAGAAATGCTGATTCCATTTTTGAAAACACCTCTGGCACATATGAGAAACAATTATCGCTAAAGGTCTCTTATGACAAGTAAATTAGACATCAATAGTTTTAAAAAAATTTCTATCGATCGAACTGTATTTTTTAATATCGATGACGCTAGCCTATTCGTTAAATTGATAAGTCTTGATGAGTATCATTGATATCAATGAAAATAATGAGCCAAAAATTGAAATCTACTTTAATAAATACTTACATCGTCTTGTGTGCTCATCATAGATTTAACGTACTTGCCGCAATAACAAGGCTAAATTCAATGTCTTCTATCTCGTTTTTTATACACAATGACAAGCTAAGTGTCTTATCAGTGGATTGCATTTTTACTGACGTGTAATTCAATAATAGTCTGAGAACGAGAAAAAATGTCTCCAATACCAAATGGGCACGTAAATGACTCTTCTAGAAGACGAATGAAAAAAAAAGTCGCCTTCAGATTATATCAGCTCGATGCACTACTCTTTAAAAAGTTGGATAAAACATGGTATAGGTATGAGTCATTTTTATGCATCGATATCTATACCGATAAGAAAGGAGCAAGTCACGAGTGAGACTCTGAGCCACATAAGAATTAGCAATGAAAAATCAAGATAAATATAACATTTACAATTCAATATCGAATATAAACTTCAACAATGGAGAGCCCCTTTCTGAAACACAAGTAATACAGGTCTATAATAGTCCTTTTATTAAAAACAACAGAAATAAGCATGCTTCAAACTTTCTTTTGTTTATTCTAAGGGTGTAGGTGCTGATTGTACGTCGAACTGTAGACTGAACATTAACTCACTCACATCCAAACCTTATTCTCTAGAAAAAGATGTGCTATACGTTGCACTTTAATAAACCCATCAAGAATTTATTATTCTACGTTATTTTCACAGTGCACTCCGCCTAACAAAAAAAAAACCAAATAATGGAAATCTTCGAATGGCTCTCTCATTTCTACTTATAAAGGGAAAACTAATGCGTGACTTCTTGCTTGTAAATATTCTACTTTTCTGATGTAAATGTTTTTGTAATAACGATCAATACTTTGTAAAGAAACGTTTGCATGTGAACGTTTTGAGGTGAAGTATTACTTCTGAAGAATACATAATATCATGCAATTGAGAAGGTATCCGTTTATGTTTTGTTATTTCATGATCAAAGAGAAAAAGTTAAAGAGCGAGCAAGCTACAGGAATATTTTACTCAAATGACTAAGAAAAAAAGTGAATGAAAAATAAAAAGTATTTGATATTTTCGAGTGCTGTTTTCATGTGACAAAATTAAGGCATGATATCTTGCTGTTTTTTTTTCTTTCAACCTGACTGCTGCATTATTTTGCTAACGTCATCTCATGACTCATTCACTTTCGTCAGACACAATGATGTTGACGAATATTTTTACAATTTTCATCTGTAAGTTATGATCGCTATCGATCCTTTCATGTTAGTTGAGTGAAAATATTTTAAAAAAAAAAAGCGAAGAATCCATATGGTGTCCCTTCTCTCCCAACAGATTTGCTTTTCTAAAAAAAAATATATATATATCACTCTTAATATGCACTATATACTATATGACAAATATATGGCTGCGTTTACTTCTGACATTGCGTTCAATGCTTCAAAAGCTGCTTTAAGTTTGTGTTCAAAATGTGTTCCTAGCTTGATCAAGACTATCTTCAAAACTACCAAAGAAATTTGAAAACCAGTACGAATAATAGAAAAATTGTAATGATCAATACTTATGATTGAGTAAACGAATTGATTGATTAAGCAATTTCTTATAAGAAGAACATTTCCTCGATACATTAAATGATTCCAATGGAATGAGTATTATACGATTTTGACAAATTTCTTTAACAATGTCTGATATTTATTTCCGAATATAGCAAAGCTGATGTCTTGAAGGGTACTTGAAACGACAAAGAACACCTTGCAAAATTTAACGAGTTGTACAATGAATTAAATCAGCATATAAGAAATATTAGTTTCTGCATCGCGCTCATTGATAAACGTTCTAATGAAAGTCAATTTAAAGACGATCTTCAAGCGAATTCAAGCAACATTCAGGATGAAATGAAAGACAACCATGATGAGAATATCAAAATGAATTCTTTATCCATCCTAGCAGAACAAGTCTTTATGATAAAGACAAAGAGAAAAAAAAACAAATTAATTGGACTTTTTTTTACTTGAATTGTGCAGGATTCTAGTGAATAGAGAATGCTATTATATGTAGAATGAAAAACAATGTAATTATTCGAAGAATAGTAGTTACAAATTCATTGAATCACTCTACATAAAATGTTTACTATATGAAAATTGCAACAGGTTTAGTAGCTAGATATATATGGTCTCTCTTCATCTATAGGACGTACTGACAGCTTGTATATTTCGTCTTTCACTTATTTACCACCAGAAATATTTTGATATCCTTCTATTCATTTGTAATGTGACTTACATTAGAAGCATATTTGAGTGTTCATATAAATGTGTATTCATTTTGGAATGAGAAAAAATTCTGTTCACAAAGTATTGATATTCAATTCAATATTATGATTTTTATAATCGATAATAAATAAAACAACAATCTTATTTATTCACTCACTTTGATTATTCTAGGTAACCGATGAGAAAGATGAACCAAATTTAAAAGTAGAAGAAAGCATTTTTGAGTTTGGTGTTTGGAAATATCGTCGTATTTTTGATGAAATATGGCAGGATTCATTTTATTGTCGACTAGTTTTTAATCGCGACACCAAAACATTGGTAGAATGTGGTGAAGATAATTTAGATTATTTCACAATGCATGGCACATTTACTGAAGGAATTCGAAGCATCCGAATATATTTTTCTTACATGATAAGTAATCATCAACTGAAAAATATGATCTTCAATCATTTTTCGAGTCATTCATGCTCAAAAAGGTTAAAATAATGTCGTCGCTTCCATAATTGCATAAATGTTTTTTTTAGTTTTTATTATTATTTTTTTTTCTGATTTGAAATAACTATCATTCATAGGTATTGATCGAATTATTTATATTTCTTCATCTTTTCTACTAGACAGATGAAGATTTTCATATCATGTTAGACTTTAAAGAACTTATGTAACCATTTTTCGATCTTGAATGCGTTCTTGAGCGTCTATAACTTATGCAGCTTGACGCATTGGAACGCATCCAGAATGCAACATTTTCTGAGGTCTGAACGCATTTACAGTGAGCAACGCGTCTTTCTTCATTTCAATTCTAATAGCATCACAACTCGTTTATATTAAAAGGTGCATTGGAATGTGTCCAAAATGCAACAATTTCAGGTATGTGAACGCGTTTAAAAACCAAAATGCATTCAAACTTGTCTATGCTGAAGATGGTTTAGGACGTGTTTTCGAACTTTGCTGCATTTGGATGCAGTATGAGATAAACGCATTATGACGGGTTTCGTTTTCTCCCAAAAAAATTAAAAAATAATCATCATTCTATGTCCGAATTGAACCAACGCACCATAGCGAGCTATGATATAACACTCAAATCCTATGAGCAATAGAGTAAGTAGTAATTTTTCAAATGATAGTTTGAACCAAGATTTAAACACATGACCAGTCGATTACAAATCGAACACAACTAGTTCTGAGCTATACACAGCTCGAACTGGTTTCTATGTTTATTAACCGTATCATTAGCTCGTATACCATTACTTATTACAACTTTGCGAATGGAGCTGTCGATTTATTTTATTTATATTTCACAAAATAAATATTGATCGAAGAAAAATCAAGATAAATATATTTTTAATATTTATAAACAAATTAAAATTACAGAATAAAAAAGAAAATATCTACATGTAACTCTGTAATAAATAAATACATAAATATGTAGTATAAAGGCATTGAATAATATTTTTGTTTCTTACAACTACACGGTTGGAAATAATATTATTCCAGGGAGGTACCGCTATAATTTTAAGCAGAAGACATAATGAATTGTATATCAGATGAAAGCCCGTCAAAAATGGAATTTATTGATACTAAATAGTAAAGGTTACGAAAACTTTTTAATATCAAACTTCAGACATTTTCAGAAATTGTATACCTTTTTGGCGTAGAAAAGTAAGGTACCAGTAACTTTAAAACGGAGTAAAAATTTTTTCTTGGATATTTTCATAAGTTTCGATAGAGCTCATCGATCTCTACAAAACTGTACATACTAAAAACTTTGTAAGCCATCTTTTTGAGATAAAAAGTTCAAAAAACTACTTGGAAAATCTCAAAAAACGTTAAAAATCTTCTTTTTTTTATATGGAAGAAAAACACTTGGTTCTTAAACAAAATTAGTTATTTTCATTATTTCTACTACCTCAGACGTTTCGAAATGTACCCATTCGATGCAGTATGAAAAACTGCGCCTAATGAGTATATTTCGAAACGCCTAACGCAGAAAAAATAATAAAAAAAGCTAATTTTATTGAAAAATCGAGTGTTTTTCTTCCATATAAAAAATATGAATTTTTATAACATTTTTTAAGATTTTCCAAGTAGACTTTTGAATTTTTTATCGCAAAAAATGGCTTAAAATTTTTTAAAATATACAATTTTGTAGAGCTCAACGAGCTCTATCGAACCATGTAAGAATATCCAAGAAAAACTGTTACTCCGTTTTTCAATTGCTGGCACCTTAATTTTCGACCCCAAAAATAGTATACATTTCTTAAATTCAATATTAAAAAGTTTTCATAATCTTCATTATTTAGTATCAATAAACCCCATTTTTGACGGGCTTTCATCTGATATACAATTCATTATGTCTTCTGCTTAAAATTATAGCGGTACCTCCCTGGAATAATATTATTTCCAACCCTGTAGTACCTGAACGTTCAATGTTCGTAAAAATTGAAAACATTACAGGAAAAAAATATGTGCGAAAATTCTTGTCTATGTACTTTTTTGTAAATTTCTGAAATATATTTATCTTTATTGAATGAATCTAGAAGTTTTTACTTTCAGTCTTGTTTCATTATATCAAACAATAAAAATAAGTTAACAAGTCTACTTGAATAAAGTATTTGTGAAATTCAGATAAAATGAAATAGTTGGAAATAGAAGTAACATATTTATACGATTTATTTGCTTGGCTAGGAAAGTAATGGTGAAAGGCACAATAAAAACTTTAAAATCATAATCTACCGTGTACGATGCATCCCTTAGATTTTAGAAGCAATGTAGAACAAGATAAATGGTTTTGGTCAACAATTAAATATTTTCAATAAAAAATGTGGAAATAACAATCAATTATGAAATGCATAGTGAGGCATATAATTAATTTATTAAATCAAACTCAACTTGATTAAATTTTAATAATAGTACTGTAGTCTGAATGTTAGAAATCGGTTTGATTCTAATACAAAGTGATGATGATTATTATTTGACTTTTTTGAGAATAGAGTAAACTTGTTTATCTCATAACAGTATCGTAATGTAGAAAGTAACCAGAAAATGTATATTAATCTGTTTTCAGCATAGACGAATTTACCCACATTTTGGTTTTTGAACGCGTTCACACGCCCGAAAATGGTGCATGTTGGACGTGTTCAAAGGTGTCTTTGAATATAAACGTGTTTTGATGCTGTTAGAATTGTAACGAGGGAAGACGCATATATTCAGTGTTAACGGGTTTAGACCACCGAACATGCTGCATTTCGGATACGTTCAAAACCATTAAGTTACATAGCTTCTAGACGTTCAGGGACACTCTTTAGAAGTTTAAATATACATACCTGGGCAGTAAAAAGAATATCATCGAGTTTTTCTAATTTCAATAAAAATAGATAGTTTTTCGTATAGAATCTACTAATCAGGTCCTTAGTATAAACTTAGATCAGTTTATAGGATTCTGAATTGCTGCATACAGAAATAACGAAAATAAGATAATCATTATCGATTGAAAATTTAAAGAGATATTACTGAAAAATTATCTTGCTTGAAATATGTGTCATAAAGAACCATTTATAGAAATATGCTTCAGTTTCTTATCCTTGTTCAAATGAGTTAATCGAATTCTCATATGTTTATCCAAATGAATTAGAAAAGGAATCTTTTGCTTTCAGCTACTATCTTCTAAACCTAATATTATGACATACTGTATTTTCTTCAATCAGAATAACTTTGCAACGAAGATACAGCACGCTGAACTCACAGACACATTTTCGTACAGAAGCATCTTCCTTTTAAAGATGTTTATTTGCACTAACTAAACTATATTATTATATGTTTAACTGCGTTTCAAAAAGCAGTGCGTCCGAATGCGTTGCTGCAAATTCGTTGCATTGACAGAAGCATCCTGTAAAAGACGTTTTATCGATCCTATCAATCACATAGCATTCAATGGGGCAGAGATAGCTTCTTTCAATCATTAACCCTTAAGAGCCGAATGTCCCTTCCAAGGGACATTTAAATAGTTGTAATCAAAGTCTTATAAAAATGTTGTAGACAAAAACCAATATTTTGCTGGATTGATATGACTTTCGAGGCCATACCTAGACCAAAATGTAGTATTCAGGTGACTGTCAGGCATAGCAAAACACCTTTTTGGTCTGATGACTTTTTTCAATAACACCTTTCTTCCCTAAAGTTGTATCTATTCGGAGATGCGACATACAGTGTAGTTTATTTTACGTTACACTCTTAAGCTTATCACCAAGCTATTCAATGCTAGCGTTCTAGAATCTTTTAACCGATCTACTGACAGATTGTGCCGTGATCAATAAAAAATTCCTTTGGTAAGACATTCAGCCTCATAGAAGAATCAAAACAATGTATTTCTAACATGAAACTTGGCTTATACATAGCCCTAGTAGTGTTTAGGAAGTTTCAAAATTTTCAGGAACAACTGTTGTTTCTTTCGCGAGATACAGAATTTTGAAGTTTTTAGCAATTTTTAGCAAAATTTAGCTGGTTTTTGGATTTCGAATATCTCAGCAAGAAAGCATCCGTTCTAAGTGAAAATTTCGGAGCATATTAAGTATTATCAAAACTATCTAAAGGCAAAGTTTCAGATCGAAATTCCTATTTTTTCGAATTATTACAGGGGTGGATATTCCTGCCAAAGGAGGTTGTGTAGGTCCAGAATAAGGAGAAGGTAATCATTTTTAACTGTAGTACGAGTATACTGAGGGTCCATAATCTCTGTTTTTCTAATTAGATTTTCATTTTTATAAGCGGAAGCCACTTCGGCTTTTAAGAGTTAAAAATGATCAGAGGCATAAAATGAACGAATGCATCCTAACGCGTTTCAGAATACAAGTTAAAATGTGTTTGTATGCGTTCAGCCTAAAAACCTGCTCCGAAATTGTGAATGTCCTGTAAACGCATTCCAGTAACACAGTGGTCGATGTACGTAGATGCATTTCCGTCATGCTTCTATACAAAAATGCATGAGAACGCCGAAGATTTGCAACATATACGTGTCTAGCTGCGTCTAAAATGCGTTTCATGGTTACATGGGAAATGTACGTAGAACTTAATAAACTATAATATCACATGGTTTTTGTTCTTTATGAATTGACATCAACAATTTTCGATGTTTTTCATAATTTTAAGCTTTCCTAAAGACAGTATTAAATAATTTTCTTTGATTTTGGTGAGTACGAATAATTTTGCTTCATTTTGAGGGTGTGGATATCGGTGTGGATGTGAATGTTCGTGTGACTCTTTTGTTTAGCTACTTCCATACCCACACCTATGTGATGAATTGATGGAATATTGACCATTTACTGAAGTAGTAGTCAAATTTGTCTGTTTCAATAAGAATTAAGTGCAAAGTATCTTGCTTCAGAAATTATCAGACACCTCTCTAAACAAATTACCACTTTCTACTATTTACTTACATTCAGACTCATATGGCATCAGTAACAAGCATAGGTCTTAATCAAAATGATCCTTATCGTCTAGACTCGGAATCTCATCCTCACTCTCTGTTAGATGATCTATCTGATTATTGTCAATGTTGGTCCTGTAAAAGTCAAGATGATCCACATTCTAAAGATGTTACACAACTTACAATAAATAAATTTTTCCGAAATTATTCAAAACGTGTACAGCCTGGATTCTTTGTACATATCTAAATTAGAATAGAAGGATATTTAGATGGTCAACGGAAAGAAGTAAGCGAAATGCAACTGCTTCCATATAGTAATGCTGATTCAAAACATCAAGATATAGACAAAATTATCAACGAACATATAAAAAAACTGTTAATCAACGATTTCGTCATTGTAAAGAACATACGCGAACTTGACGAGACAAAAATACAAACAAGAGATTTTTTATCTATAACAACAATTGAACATATAACAGTTCATCTATATACAAATATAAACGCCATTCTAAAAGAACACGAATCTCTAGTACCTTCAAAGATGTATTTCATTATTCTCAATGAAAAATATCTTTGTAATATTGAACTTTTTCTAAACTATTGTGATTGTAAGAAAACACTTAAATTGGAAAAGGGTGTGGGTGTGCGCATGATCTTGGAATGTGGGCATGAATAAACTCTGCATGCATACCGACAAGCACCATCACCCACACCCTCAATATATATATATATATATATCTATTAGCGATAGAATCATTCTGGAAAATAGTTCTCGAATACGCTTATCAAAACTTGTGCCTATTAAGATAAACAAAAAAAAAATAATTTATTAAGTTTATCCTATCTTTTTACTCTTTGAATGTATATCTTAAAAAAATGAATTCATTCAAAATTTCTTTTTTGTTTGATTGAAAATAAATTCATCAATAAAAGAGCCAATTTTTGTTTGAAAGACTTTTAAACGTTCATAATGATGAATGTCATCTGTTGAAAACGATTTCAGATGATTGGGATATGATTCGTTTAAATACCGATTTATATCAATGGATTTTTCTCGCCAAAGCCAATGAAATAAAATAAACGTAAACGGAAATTTATGTAGTTGTGGAAATAGATCAGATACTAAAAATCCATTTGCATAGAATTGATGAATAGAATCTAATATTAAACTGTAAACAATGTTGCTGTCGAGAGATTTACTGGACTTTAAAGTTATATTATTAATCATTGTTTCATTATTGAATATATTAAATAAGATCGTTTCATTGACCTTCATTTGTCCAACATCATCGATTGTCCAACTCGGATCTTCAATGGACATCGCCATCGGTGAGATAGCAACTGCTTGCCCATTTGGCGTCAGAAATATATGTTCGGATGTAAAAAATGGTTCAATATTATTGATACCATACAATGAACGTTGGCCAAGGTTTCTTTGTTCAACAAATGCAACTCGAGCAATACCGTGTACTTGTGGAATTAAACTTAATCGAGAATGAAACATATGATAAACTGGTGTTAGAACATAATCACCTGGTCTAACTTGACTTATTGGTTTTTGTTTCTTATCATGCATTATAATCAATGTTTGACCAGAAAAACAAGAAGAATCCGGTGGCGAACATACAGGACATTGCATGGTATCCGGTGGACGAATATTATCTGCTAGTTTTTCGCAATCGGCTACGGCAACATTGCTAACTCTACTGCCACATTTTTCACACCAAATCTCCTTATGTTGTATTGTATTACACGGGCATGAATAAGGCTCTTTGGATTTCCACTCATAATGCGAATTACATTGCTCTGATGTAGCCGGTTTCGACTCACTTTTTAGACATTCTTCATCCTTTGTCTCAGCTCCATTACACCATTTGCAAATGACCCGACGAGTTCTCATACCACATTTTGTCTTTGAACAATCACTCCAACCAGTTGGTGACCATTTCGCTGCCTTAAAATCACACGATTTCTTTGAAGATGGCTTGCTGTCAAAACCGAGAAAAAAATTACAACAATTATCGGGTCTCTTCGCTTCATTTAAATTGACACAATATACTGAACGAGTACGATAACCTGGACAATTATTTATAATGCATTCTTCACTCCATTCATCTGTTTTCCATGAATATGAGCATTTTTCATTGTTTTCTTTTTTCAAATCTTTGTATTGCTCTTCAATTATCTCGTCAACATGAGATTTTTGACATTTGCTCCATTGTAATTTATTAAGATAGATTTGTGAAATGCACAAACTTCGATACAGACTATTTTTCAATTCTTCCCATTTTTGGTCAAAAGTTGCATTACATAATTGTTTGGATTCACACGGAGTTTTTCCTTCTATAGGAAATAAGTGTTTAAATTGTTTAATATCGTTTTCTTTCCATCCATTAATAATCTTTGTTATAGAATTACATATATTTTGTTCTAATTGATTTATACCAAGTGATTCCAATAAAATTCCATCGAAACCTTTTAATGAGCGAAATAGATCTTCGATGAATTTAACATATTGAACTCCAGATGTTTCCTGATTTGATGATTGTCTTGATGACATACGATAGAAAATTGATGGAAAAACATAGTGAGCTAAGCTATATGTTAAACCAAAGTATGGCTTCATCATTTCTGGTAGAAACCAATGTCCATACCAATTATCATATCGATTCCATACATCTGGCAAATCAATACTTTTACTGTTTTTATAAATATCTAATTCATCTGGATATGAAAAAAATCCTCTTGCCATTGGATAAGGTGGAAAATTAATAAGATAATGAAGATTTTTAAAATGTAAACCAATTGCATCAGCATCAGATTTGAAATTTGAATGTTTAACTGCAGTCAAACTTGACCAAAATATGTCGGTTAAATCGAGATACGGTTCATCCTTATCAGAATTTTTGTCTTGTATATGTTTGACAAAAGCATTATTACCTTGCCATGTAATATTAATTCCTTTAATCAGTGGTATTAGATTTGTTGTACTTTTTGGTAAAACTGAAATTGATGGTAATGTAAATAGTGACGATTTATCTAGGTTTGCTGGTTCGATACTCGTTTCTTCTCGATTACATTTGCTCTCCGATGCAATTTTCAGCATGTTGAATAATTGTGAATAAGTTGCCATTTCTTTTATATTTACTTGACTGATATGTTCTTTAATGGCAATATTAACATGAGTACTAATAGCCATTGTTAACAATTGTAATATACGTATAGTTTTCATTTCCGCTCCGCCTACTTCATTTCCTCCTTCCATATCGAGAATTAATAAAGTTCCCTTTTCTCTTCGAATACGTCCCACTGAATCTTTAAGAAGATATGGTAAGTGATCGTAATCAATCCATTGAGATGGAATGATCATAAGATGGATTCCTCTAGTAACACCGGCAATACCTTTAACATGATCGATTCTAACATCTCTGACAAGAAATCGAATACCATTATTTGAACATAATCGACGATATTTATATTTAACAAGTAATCGAGTTAAAATTGTTTGACGAATACTTTTTCCAGTATCTTTATCTCCAATTTCGCTATGAATAAATATTGGACCTTTTAATGTTTTTAAAAGTTCTAATGTTTTGCCAACAAGAAACATTTCATCGTTTTCATTTTTATCAAGAAGTTTTAAATCGACAAGTGGACATCGTTGTTGATTTATATTTGGACAAATTTCTCGAATCCAATTCGATGTTTGAGGAATATAATAGTATGTGTGATCACCATGATAAATATATGGCCAAGTGACCACTGCACAGAGTGGGGAATAACTACGACAAACAAATAGTATCAAAGATATAAATAAAACCAACACTGAGTCAATGAAGAATCTTTGCCTTCCAGCCAATAAAACAAAAACTATCCGTGAACATAGCAGAGTAAAACAGAAAATAGCTGAAATAACCAGAGCTATTAATTTTGATTCATAAAATGGATCATACATAAGTATGCTTAACACCCAAATCAAGCAAGGAAATATTATCGATATTGTCAATAGGACAGTATTCCAATTTTGATTTTCTGGACTAAAACTTAGTTGAGAATGATTTTCATAATAGAGATAGAAACTGGTTCCAATCATTGCTATAAGAGAAACCAATGATATGTAAAGTCGTTTTGTATTTGTGTATAATCCTAGGACAGTGCGAATCATTTGTTTCAAATCTTTATATTCATTACCTAATGCTTGAATAAATGGTTCTAGCTGTTGAATAAATAAACGTAATGTTTGACGAGTTTCAACTCTTATTTGTTCATTTACACTATTATTACTATCAACTGCATCAACTGTATTTGCAAGAATAATTTGAAAGATATTATCATTTAGCTCGATTAATACTTGATGAAACGGTAGAATTACATCTCTATTTAGAAATACGTCTAATTTATTTAAGAAATTTGTTAATGCATCATGAAATGTTTTCAAATTTTCAGTTGTTCCATCAGGTAGTATTTTCAATTCTGACGTAAATAGGAGAAATGATTCACGTGTTTCGTTTGGAAATGTATTAGATATTTCTTCAAACACATTTGCTATGCGAATAATTGCATTTGGTAATTGATTGATTTCCGTTGTAGCATTCGTGTTAATACTACCAGAAAATAGACTAGCTTTGATGACGATTATAAATAGTATCAGTAATAAAAGTGATTTTATCATTTGAGCTATAATATACAAAGCATCACGATTTTAAATGAATCTGAAAATATTAATAAATTTCACTTGATTGAACTGATTAACCCTTTGAGGACGGTGGTATAACCCTTGTACCATCTGTTTTTTCAATAAAGTAAAAATTGTCTTTCAATAAAACGTTAGGTTTGGGAGGTCATAAAGGTATGGTGTGGGTGTAGGTGTTGAGTGGGGGTGTGGCTATAGGTGTTGGCTCAGGTGTGAGTGTGGGGTGTAGTTGTGAATGTTAGTTTGAGTGTGTCTTATCACCTCATGAACATTCCACCTAGACACGCAGATCCACATTTACACCCGCACCCGAAAAGAACTACAAGTTAGATCTAGCATCGAATGTTACACTTGCGATTTAGTATTCTGTGTATAAGATGAGAAAGATTGTTTTTTTTTGATTACCATAACGATTTTATATAATCATTTGAGTCAAATAAAATAAATTCATCAAAAAAAAAGACTTTGTGATTGAAAAAAGTTCCATCTCGAAAGGGATAGTCACACCCTCACTTAACACCCACACCATACCTTTATGACCTCCCAAACCTAGCGTTTTATTGAAGGTAAACAATTTTTTCTTTATTGAAAAAACAGGTAGTACAAGGATTGTACCACCGTCCCCAAAGGGTTAAACACTAGCATAATAGATATAGAAGTATAAACATACGGGAGGTAGCGGAGGTAAGGTAGGTATAGGAGATATAGGATTTCATCGAATCAAAATGTTAGGGTGTAAAGAATGTATTGAAACGCAAGTTTGGATGCTACGGAAGGATTGAGGAGGGCACATCGCTCTATTTGAATGCTACGAAAGAGCTCAGAGATCATATGACTGTCCATATGCTTTACCTCTTAGATCTCTACATCTTCTATATTCCCGATATCTTCGATATCTCCCCTACCTTTCCTACCATCGCTATCGCCTCCATCTCTCCTGTTGCCCCACATCCGCCACCTGTATATCTCTAAATCTGTTGTGCTGATGTTTAATTGAATTTCCAGGAAACTTTCGAAACGCATTGATTCATAAGACTTTTTCAAGAAATTTAATATAACTCCTAGGCATCATTAGAAGACTAACGATTAGAAAAAAGATACCTCACAAAAGCATAAGTATTCAAGTAACAAAAATGAAGAACAACGTCATGAATCTCGTCAGATCCACAAACAGCTGTAACGGAATAATGTCGATTTTTTTACCTTCAGTGTTGTTCTAAACTGTTGTTATATTTTTTTATCTGGACTCACATCTTCATGTATCTAGAATCATAGTTGCTTTCGTTTTTGATGTCATAAGATGAAAGCAAAAATATATTCTATATCATTTTTGCCATTTATATAAATGGGTCAAGAAAGTACAGATACCATCTATTCAATTCACTTCTGATGAGGATATATTCCAGAGAACCTCTTTTTTTGCGAACTCCACTAGACTAGAGAGTGCCTTGTTTGTACTGAAACTACGAGTGCTTTGTTATCTAAGTGAACAATATCATTGCATAGATGTTGCAGGAAAAATTGTATATTAAATAAAAATGAATATTGTCAGATTTAGTTTTTAATTAGCCACAAAACTACGTAGTTCATAGTTTTATTTCATTGAAAAATATATTTCAAGTCTCATTTACATTAAGAGAACATAGTATGTGACTGTAGGTTTTTCTATTAGGTAGTACTCTGTTTCACCTTTTCATACTGTAATCGACGCACGGATGACTTTTGCGGCGCGATAACAGAAAATGAGTTTACAAAATATCTTTATAAACAGATGAAATAATATTTTGAATTTTTCAAATACTAAATTATAAGAGAAAGCAGTTATCATTCTACTACAGGGAATACATAAGCTATGATATACTTCGTTTTTTTTTGTCGAAAAATGATTGGACGAAGCTTAACAGCATTGTATGTTCGTATTTTACATATGATCTATGACTAATATAAAATTGGAAGGCAAATAAGCATCGATAAAAAAATACTAGTAAAAGAATAGGCAACAAGGTGCTTTCTTCTTTCGGCCGAAGCTTGCTAAGGCAAAATAAATTTCAATTCAGAATACTCTTGAACTCTATAACTTCCTAGAATTAACTATACTTCAATTAAGGCTGAACATAGCTTGTTATGAATATATAATATTAGTTCTTTATTTTCATTGTTTTTCATTTTATTAAACTTAAATTGTTAAAAAATTTTGTTTAATTTTGCTAAAATCTCCATTCTGTTCGAAACATAAATATGCTTCTTATCAAATCAAATTCCCTTGATACAAGTTCAGTCTTCTCTATATTTCATCTATTGAAACATCGTAAACCATAGTGATAATGTCAATCACAAGATTTTATATTTTCTATAACAAATTTTATTTAAAAACAGTGTCCAATGGAAATAGTGATGGCGTAATAATTTCTTTTTTTTGCTATGATCATACTGAAATACGCGTAAGAGAAAATAGATTAGATACTTTTTACTTTTCTGAAATTAATCTTACACAATAGAAAATAAGTAATTGGTAACAAAATAATCGAATTGTTGCGGTAAAACACAAGAAAGGATCTATTGTAGTGGCAGAAGTAATGAAGTTCTTATACTAGTGTCAACAGTTACCTTCGTTTTTATACTGCAAAAATTGTTTCGTCGTAATCGATACGACGCAATAAAAATGCATAGTTAATGTTGGTCGTTTTGCAGAGAACTATAAAAAATACTGATAAGGCCGTTGAAAGAACAAATATACACCCATGTATATATCTTTTCGATAAGCAGCGAGAAAGAAAAAACACGTGCGAATCACAAAAGGGAGTAATATTGTATTCATCGACTTTCGAGGGTGTGGGTGTGGGTGTGGGGTGGGTGTGGGTGTGGGTGGGTCTGGGTGTGGGGTGGGTGTGGGTGCGTGTGGGTGTGGGTGTGGGGTGTGGGTGTGGGGTGTGGGTGTGGATGTTGGTTAAGAAAAGAACACCCATACCCACCCACACCCTCTTTGCGGAAGAAAAAGCAAATGTCATCGATATGCAAGTTGAACAACAGCATCATTTTGAGTTAGATGATGGCTCGATTTTAGTATGGAAACGACCGGTTATTGACGAATTTCTCGAATGGTGTTTTGAATATTATGATATTGGCATATGGTCAGTGTTGGGTTCAGAATGTGTTCATTCTGTACTAACCTACATTATTCTAGATCCCTTGCGATCAAAAATAAAGTTTATTTGGACATCAATAAGATGTACAAGAAGATATCAACAACGCTTGTTAGACATATACGGAATACCTGTGACAATTAAAAGCTTGAGGAAAGTATGGAGAAGAAAAAGAAGTGAATCTCAAAATCTTAATTCAATTAACACGTATAATCGACTCAACACTTTGACAGTCGATGATACTCCTACAACGTATCAGAGAAACTATGGAAATGCAATTCCAATAACTTCTTACAATGGAAATTTGAAAGACTCTGAATTGGAAAGAATTAAACATCTGTTAGAATTGTTAATCTCGTCAAACGATGTAAGAACGGTGAACAAACGTTCATAAATTGAAAAATATAAACAAAATGTAAGAAATTCTCTTGTTTTTCCGATCATCGACTATTTTCAGATTGTCGCTTTCTAATTAACTGATTAAAACCACAAAAACAGTGTACAACGGTAAAAGTGTCATTGTTTGCGTATTGTTCAACATTAATAGCTGGTAATGACAAGAATGGAAAAGGGGATAGTGATCAATAGCTAGATGTTAAAGAAGTTATGTGTTTAAACATGAAAGACGTTCAGATCACTTTCTGATAAAATCAAAGTGTTTATTTTGAAGGTCGTGACAATATTCAACAAGTAGGATTTGATTTTTATTAGATTAGCAATGATATAAGCGTGCTGTTGACTAGTATATGCGTACTAATCAGTGTTCGCTCATCTGAGTGCATTTTCACAAAAAAA
>CAJNOP010000326.1:168562-196937 GCA_905250075.1 Rotaria sp. Silwood1
GCATAAGGTCTCATATCGCAATACATGTATAGTACAAGTTATCTGGAAACGATTTGTTTACGTTCGAGAGAAATATTCGACCTCTACATATTCAAGTGTTTTTTTTTGAATCAATTAATTTTCAATCTAACGAGAAAAAAAATCATCAAAGTGCACACTCATCTGAAAAAACACATATCTTGAATGAAGTTGTAGGTGCGAATGTCTAGATCTGAATTAAGATATTATATTGTTCTAGATGAGTTCCCTTCAAGAGTTCGCATCAGATTTGAATAATGACAACGGCCATGCCGTAATTTGGCTATGGAAATCGAAGATTAATCCATCCGCCGATACAACACGACCGCAATGGAACAAGCACAGACTACATATATCGTCAATGATTGAAAATGCCTACAATAGTCATCAATCAACAGTAATCATCGATAATGATTACGTGGTCGACTTCGAAAATATGATACAATTTAATGTACATGATAGAAATCAACAAGCGGAAGTAAAAAGATGTACATCTGAGGATGTTGAAAATGAAGTTATTGAGTCAACACGTTATTTATATCCACTTGATACTATTCTAGGAAATACTGTAAAAGATAATGGTTTAGTTTATGGTTGTGAATTTGCGTTCCGTTGGATCCAAGACTGTAATAATGAAAATTCAAATCCAAGAACTAGAGACATCTTTCCGTTACTTGTACATGGTATCGAAACTGAAGCTCATATTGCAAAAGAATCGAAGAATACATTGAAAGATATTATTAATCAATTAGAACAAACAAGACACAGATACAGGGATGCAAATGAAGATCTACGTATGAAGTTTCTACGTCAATGTTGTGCTAAGATTTATACAGGCGAATTCTTTTTGTATAAAGTATTGAATAAGACTTTACGCAAGAATGATTTTTCTAAATTACATACACTCGGTCCTTACTGTTTTCTTCTATACAATTATATTGGTTCTCATGTAAACAATGCTTGGTTATCTCGTTATAAACGACGATTTCGTCACATAAAAATGGCTTCACTTGTTGTTTATCGATGTGATTTCGCTTCAGAACAAACAATCAATGAATACAAGAAAGCAGTCGGACAAACAAATAAATATTTCAAATGGACAACATTTGTTTCTACATCAAAACAACGAAATCAAGCAGAAAAATTCAGAAACAATACATTGTATATCATTAAGCTGATACAAGCTGATATCAACGATCAATATTCTGATTTGACGGAAATTTCCTATTATCCACGTGAACAAGAGGTCATGCTAGCCCCGGGTGTTCGTTTTAAAGTACAAGGAGTATCTTTTGATGATCAATTACAACAGAATGAAATAACCATTGAAATTGTCCCATCTCACATGTTCAATTGAAGTTAATATTCGATTCAGTCAATAACTGCAAAACTATTTATATGCTATTTTTCATGTTTCTGTTATATATCTATCAAACGAATAACTTTCTTTCTGATGTTTAAAATTCGATTGATAAAGTTTAACTTTAAAAAATTGTAAATGTGTACATCTCTACTTAGATTATTTTTTGGTAAGAATAAAAATTCTTGATTAGATATTTGTATTGAAGAATATGTATTAAGTTGTTACCATGTAAGTATAGAAAACCTTTATCAAGTTACCATGATTTCAATATAAAATTTTGACGAGACTTCGTAGATGGTTGTTTTGTAGTTTTTCGTATAATATTATCAAGCAGAGCAATGTCAAGCTTTTTTTTTCACCAATTTCGTAGAGAATTAAATAGTAAATCATATGCAACAAATCACAACGAAATAAGATGAAATCAACAAGAGAAAATCACAATTTCTGATTTTTCTTCGAAGTTCCTCAAGTAGCAGAAACGAATCGTTTAGTATCTTAGACATTATTATGCACGGCTTGATTAACAGTCTCTTCAAGTATTAACTTTGATATCTGTCCATGTGCGACAGGAGAAAACCATATAAATGAGTATTCAACAGTGAGAACTATTTCATCAAGAAGATTATATTGAATTATTGAATGAGATAAATAATGCTTTGTGTTTATTTTTGACTAAATGCAAATACGCCCTGTACTTAACCCGGAAACATATTATATTCAAATAGTGTAGTCTTTCAAAAGCAGGATATTGAACCACAAGACTCGCATAGTGAGTTGACATGTCATCTTCTAGAAGGTTATCTTTTTGTCACACACGTGCGTTCAATCAGAAACATGAATGAGCAATTATGACGGGATTTTGAAATCAACTGTGTTGCATATGTATTCTAATAAAAAATTAATTAATTAAGTATTTACCAAAAGTATAGGCACCTTCTGGTAACTACGAGTAGAAAATCATTGTTAAGAGGCAAAAAAAAACTCACATTAGTATCAGCAAATAATGTATGGAGTTCGGTTAGATATACTTTGAGTTTGTACGCATTTTTCTTCCGGATAGAAGTTGACAGAAAATTGAACGTAGTTTTTTTCATGCAAAACTCAAGTCATAAGTTCACAAGAGTACGAGATCTGATGGCATGATTTTCCACTTTGTTGACTTTAAAATTCACATAATAAAAAAATTCGTCACACAGATTTTTTCTGAGTGAAAGTTTTAAGACAAAAAAGAATTATTTCACAATGCAACCTCTCGATGGACACTCATGATTTTTTCATGAGAACTATGTTTCAAAAAGTTTTCACAGTTTGTGTTTTTCAATTCAATCAGTCTTAGAATATATGAAATCAGTTAAGAATTAAAGATAATGAAATGGAATCTAATAGAGACTATCAGCTCTTGACGAAAGAAATCTGTCATTTCGAGTCTTTTTTTTTAGGACTGACTATTCTTTTTCTTTTGATAAGAAAAACTGAAGTGGCTACAAACTATCATCAAAACATGCGTCTATAAAAAAGCTTCGTTTGGTCAAACAAGCGCACAAATGATCGTGGATCAGTGAGAAAGATGTTGGAAAGAAAATTTATTCAAGCAGAAATAAATAATTCTGTTAGTTCTTTGACAATGTCAATGCCTGATTCGAGCTAATCTTCTAGCTTTTCATCCTTGATCTCTTTCAATAACATGAAATTCGCCATAGTCACCAAAATTTAAAAAAGTACATCCAAATAGCATATGTAGAATTGCTGAATGATGTACGAAAATGTCTTGTTGAAGGCTCGAACAATCTATTAATTCATAATCTTTTTGTCAATAAAACCATATAATTGTCCCGTGTCACCCATTTTTAAGTCCCATCGCTAGTCGTAAATGATTCATGTAGAAATAATGACATATTTTTTGAATGATTTTCTCTTCAAAATCATTCAATTTTAATTAGTATTATGGTATGCAGTATCGCTATTATTAGGACTCATGGATGAGTGTAGGTGTAGCTATTCTTTCTTAAGCAGTCGTTAAAATCCAAACACCCACACCCATACTCTATATCCTTTTAGAGCTTTTCTCAAAACGCTATATAGCATCTATATGCAAAGACTCATCGAAATCGGAAGGGAGCACTTGAAAAGGTTCCTTCATGAATCAAAAAAGGGGAGTTGTCGTGCATATTTTCTTTTCGTTCTTTTTCGTGAAAAGATAATCTGTTTTGGCAGGAGGCGTATGAATAGCTGCTTGCGTTTGTATAGCTAAAAGCCCAATAAGAAACTGACACTTTATTGACTGTTTGCAATTGGTTTTTTCGAACTTAAGAAAAAACACATAGTAAATCATCAGATTTAGTGACCTTGAATAAAAACGTTCTGATATGCTTGACAGTGTTGTAATACCATAGGATGCTTTCGTATAAGACCATTTTCAATTTCCCTTTTATATCGAAAATTTGGCCTGAAAAGTATTAGAGCCTGCTCCAAATTGAAAGCACTACATATCTTCTGGAACTCGAAAAAGTCTTCCACCTATCTACATCTCTGAGTAAGTATGGAAATTCGAAGAAAAGATTTTTTAAAAAAACCAGTTGATTGCTATCGAACCTTGTAGGAACCATGCTGCTGGTTATAAAACTGTGGTCGAAATCGAAAACTAATTGTATTCTATAGTGAAATAAAGCTAAATGTTCAGTTTATTACATTGAGGATCTATGAGAAGAATATCTCCATAAGATCCATTTGAGAAAAGTTCTGCTGAGTCCGAAAGCGAGTACGTCAGGGTGGAAATTTGGACTCTATCCAATGTTGAAAAAAATTTGGTCTACATGCTGATGCTATCGCATTCTGATGAGTAGGTATCACGTGCATTGTAGCTACGTGATTCTGCACCCAAAAGTTCTCATAGGTTATATCCACGATATAACTATTGACCACTGAGATATTTTCATCACAAATCAAACCCGAGGAACTCTTCTCGTTGTATTCAAAATAACTTTCATCAAAAATATATAAAGTGTTCTTTTTTTTTCCTATGCAATAGTATTAACAAATATGACATACAGTGGTGCATTTAAAATTTTCTCACCGTTATATCCTCGACTAGCGTGCCAAGTTGAGCGTTACAGCGATGGTTTATAATCGTATTTTGTTGCGTCACATACTGGGTGATATAAGTGCACATCCCTCATTGCCGAAAGACTTGGTCGTATGAAAGATATATTATTCTCAAGATGAATACATCACATGACTCAAAAACCAACCGAATGAACATAATAGAAAGGAAAGTATCACATTGACGTCGGTAGAAATCGTAGGAGTTATAGAAAACAAGAGTCAGCCTTTTCTCCTCATATTGTGATTAGTGTTCCTTCCTCTCATAAATGAATTTATTGTTTTACATTGATTGGTACACGAAAAAGACTTATTCGTGGGAACAACTCTTGCTTTTTCTTGTTTCTCCAACACAGAATAATTGCTTTATACTTATGTAATATTTGCACTCAGTGACAATAAAAGATACAAGAAAAACTTCAAGACTGTGGAAGTCCATCTTCATGTGTGATTCTGAAATTTGTGCGTTCGTTATGTTCACAATACCTAAGCCCGCTAAATAACGTATATATATCTATGCGTTGAAAAGAGAGGATCGATATTGCACAAGAAAAGAACTGAATTAATGCTGATGCAGCCCTATTGCGTATTTTCTTCATGTTGAGAAAAAAAACACATGCTTCCTTTTTACACCTCAATTAATAGCATTGGAAATAACCAGTCGTTATCATTAAATAATATCTACGTCATATGGCTGATAACCGAGCATGTATTCTGTATGTATGCATATAAAGAAAAATAATGTCTAATAATAGTACTGCTTCCACTACATGTAATGGAACTACATCAAATAATTATTTGAGTTTTTCAATGTCAGCTTCAATGTCGATCGATACACTTAGTCAGAAATCATTAAAATGGCAAGTAGCATTACAAGTAATTTATGTCAGTCTGTCTACATTACAATTTATAACGGCTACTATTTGCAATTTACTAACAATTGAAACTGTACTACAGAAAACAATTCGTATTACTTCATTGGGTGTCTATTTGATCGTCTTTTCTTTCGCTAGTTTAATTGGAATGATTATGTTGTATTTCAGAATTATTGTTACACTATTTTTTAACGAAGAATTAGATAAAAATAGTTTAATTCATTGTCGTATAATTACAACAATTTTTAGTTCTACATTGATTTTATGTTTATGGACCGGTGCATTTGTATCAATTGAACGAGTATTAATACAACTTTATGGATACAGTTTATATCGTTCACGTAAATATGCTATTTTAATTTCAGTGTTACTTATTTTCTTAACTGCAGCAGCAAACATAACAACATTTATCGGCTGGCAAACTGCAGTACATCCAATTGTACCTAGCATGCGTCTCTGTAAATTTCGTCAATTTTCAGCTCATTGGAAGTTAGTGGATGAAATAACTAATAGTATGTACATTCACTATGTTATACCATTGATTTTACATGTTCTATCAACTGTCTGCGTTTTGATTGATATTATACGGCATAAAATTATCCTAACTGATGCAAAACGATGTGAATGGAGCAAGATTATGTGTCAACAGTTAAAGAAACATAAAAGCTTTTTTATTCCACCAATAGTTATTCTCGTATGTACACTACCACATGCCCTGTTAACTAATCTGTCTGGCTCTATTACACAGCATCTCTGTTCAAAATCAAATATGAATGCCTATCTTCGATTACATATAGCATTTTACTTTTTGTATTATTCATTACAGACTATAGGGTTTTTTACATATATTTATCCGTCGAATGTATATATGAATCGATTTCATGAAACGTGGACAGCAAGAAAAAGTAAAGCCGCTATAGCAGCTTTATTAAGACATCATAAATTCGAATATGATTTGTGGTCAGTAAAATAAATGAAATGGTTGATGAAAAAAATAAAAATGACCAGTATAAATATCGAATAGTCGACTTATTTTTACTGGTTGAAGTGATTTATTTGCGTTTTATCTGACTCTAATTAACATAAATACACTTAAGTAGATCTATGATATCATTTCGAGTGATAGGAAAACTTGACATTTTTACAAACGCTTGGGTGATATACAATTCGTCATGCTGATCATACATTATGTTGTATTAACATCGAGTCATGTTTCTTTTGTATTTGCAATCGGTAAGAATGACAAGGACAAAAACAAAATCTTATCTGTTGTCACTATTATCTTTCTTCGGACATCTCTGTATCTATAAATGTAACAAAGGCAGTCATTTTATACCACTTCTCTAACTTTGTATGAGTCGATTTTCATCTATGAGAATGAGACTGTTGCCTGCTCCTTTTCTATTTCTTGTTCTATCTATGACAATTGGTGCCAATGCAAATTATGCTAAATCGTACGCAAATCATCAGCTATGGCGTTTGCATGTCACTAATAACGACCAAGTTGCTAAAATAATCGCTTTCAGTCGTATAGCTCACCTGCACGATATTAACTTTTGGTCAGAACACTTTCGCACTCATGAACCAGTACGTTTTTATTCAAATATGTTTCCATTCATTAGTATTAATGACGTTTTTTTCTTCTCAAATAGATCGATGTTCGTGTGCCACCTGACGCAATCGATGGTTTCGCTGATTTCTTGACATCGGACGGTGTGAAAATCGAATATGTGGTTCATATAGCTGATATTGGTGCAATGATTGAAAGGCAAAGAATTCTACATAGCTTACCTCAATCATCGTCGAAGGGAAATGACTTTGCCTACGATAAGTATCACACTGTTGAAGAGATTCATGCATGGGTTGATCAAATGGTTGCGACCTATCCGGAAATGGCCACATCGTTTACCGTCGGAAAATCATACGAAAATAGAGACATGAAAGGCTTCAAAATTTCATCAACGAAGATGGCAACCAAGCGTGATGGTACCAAAGCCGCCTCGAAAAAGGCTGTTTGGTGGGACGGAGGTCGGTGATTCCTTCTTTTTTTTTTAAATCATGTTTATTTTCAACTGTATCCGTATATAGGAATTCACGCTCGAGAATGGATTAGTCCAGCAACAGTCATCTACATTGCTTATACTCTTCTGTCAAAGTATGGCCAAGACCCGACCATTACGCATCTAGTTGATCAATTTGATTATTATATTTTGCCTGTATTCAATGTTGATGGCTATGCATATACATGGACAAAAGGTAATACCTAACATCAGAGAAGACTATTCCTATGAATATTTTTGTTTTTTTTTCAAGATCGTTTATGGCGCAAGACTCGTAGCAAAACATCGGTTCCGCTGTGTTATGGTGCGGATCCGAATCGTAATTGGGATTATCATTGGTGTGAAAGTAAGTTTATCATTTGCACATTATGATGCCTTCGATTTCATATGATAAATTTTAGGTGGTGCTTCGCATGATCCTTGTTCGGACACTTTCTGTGGCGAAAAAGTATTTTCCGAAATTGAAACAGCTCAAGTAGCGAAATTCATCACTGATCAACAAAATACAATTGTGCACTATATCAATTTTCATTCGTACTCACAATTGTGGATGTCACCATGGGGTAAGCGTCGAGTGTAATGTTCGATTTCATCTTCTAACATTACTCTCTAGGTTATACAACATTGAGACCACCACAATTCAAATTACAAGATGATGGATCTATCCAAGCTGTCAACGCACTCCGTGCTGTACATGGTTCGTCTACTGCGAAATGCTCATTATTTCAGAAATATTTTTGTTTAATATTCCAGGAACCCAATATCAGCATGGCGCCATTGCTCAAATCATCTATGTTGCATCGGGTAGTACAGCCGATTGGACCTATGGCGTAGCTAATGTAACATTTAGTTATGGTGTCGAACTTCGTGATACCGGTAAGTGTAATTATTTAAGTTTAACGAACTGCTATTAAATCCTTGTTCAATAGGTAAATATGGATTTTTGCTTCCTGAAGACCAAATCATTCCAACTGGTGAAGAAACAGTGGCTGGCCTAGTAGCTTTACTTCAGTACATTGAAAAACAAGTCTACGCTTGAGATGATAGATTTTTAGAAATAAATATGTCTTTCAAATTGCTCTTTTGAATGTGATGCTTTCATGAACTTGTCAAAAGTTTTGAAAAATTTTTTCATTGGCATATATCCGAGTTGAGATATAACACATATTCCTAAGTGTCCTCTCAGAAGATGCAATATTTGATTCCCTACCAACTTCAATTGATTTTAATCGAAATCAATAAAATCGAAATTTTCTATAGATTGTATTTTCTGGTTCAGTGAATAGAACTTATGGGGATGGATTTTATATTTCACATCTGACTATAGCATTGTTTTAGTTTTTGACGAATATAAAGTAAACTTTGTGAAAAATATGAAATTATCTCATTCCACTAGTGAAAGAACACATATCTTATCATTTCTGTGTATTAATACGAGAGGGTGTGACTGTTGGTGTGGACATAAAGATTATGACTCTAGATGCATAGCTTAAGAAAAGATCCACCAAAATCCGTACGAACCTATGTAAACGTAGCTGTTCCTACTCAACCAATTGTTCCGTACAACAAATCTATTTTATTATCTTAGGACTCGCACTCAAAATAAACTGAAGTCGATTGTATGCGAAAAAACCACAGCTCTCCATGTCTAAATAGAAGTAATAGGTAGTGAGGCAAATTATTTTAGGAAGGTCTGCACCGTAAGATCTTCGGTATTCGACATTCGAGAAGCAAATGTGCAAAAAGGTAAACTTATCAACGAGAGCAGGCTTCCAAATTCGGTCGTCAGAAAACTTCAAAAAATTTTCTAAGAAAGTTTGGGCAATTAGATCTGTCAGATTCTAGTGAGTACCGAACTATCTATATCTACCTTTTTCTAGGATATGATGAGACTCCAAAAACAGTAATCGAGGATATTAACCAGTGTCCTTGTGCTGGTCTTTACACGCATTACTATAATACGGCATAGATTTTCAGTTTTTCGTACTTTAAATTTCACCATGTCGAAAATAGCTAGATATAGATAATTCGATATTTTATAACATATGCGATGCATGAGAAGTCAGAATTTTGCGATTGCTCCTTGTTCTTAATAAGCCTCGGTGATTTTTCTGATTGGAATTGCCATTCCTAGAAAGTGATTTCACTACTCAAAATCTCATAGAAAATCCTTCGAGGACGAAATGTTTTTCAGTAATAATTTCACCCTTACTGACTGTTTCTTCTATCTCGAAAACAACAGTAGAATGCAGTCAGGCTTTTCAGTCTTTCTTCTTAAACTGTGTTTATGGCAATTCTTCTATAACAACATTTCATTTGACAAGAAAAGGTTGATACATGTAGCTCATACGATCTTGAACTGTACCGAAGTCCAAAGTGTACAGTTCGTAAGAACCTTGAATATTAACTGACCGAGGTGTAGTGATTTCAAATTCTCATTATGTCAATATTTCCTGAATAGATTTAAATTTGTGTAGGAAATATTTCATTGATAGTGCCATGTAATCAGTTTTTTTGCTTGTCTCGTAATTGTTAGTAGATCTATGGTAACAAAAACGACGATATTCGACCATCAATAGTAAATGTTTTGAACTTTTTAAAGACAGTCAGAACAGGATTGACAATGTAAGTGGGGAAAATAGAGAGAGAATTCTGTTTCTTGTCAGGGACACACTTGTCTTTTTGTAATAGAAATTGCTTCAACACTGTCAACATTCTGATATCGCAGCATGCAGTGTTTCTTTATCACTGTAGAAAAAAAAGTAGTTGTGATAATTTCAATGCTTGATCTTTCTCTCTCTTCTCGTTTTTTTTGTTCGAGACATCAAAGAAAAATGCAAATAGAAGCTTCTGGATGTATTAAGGAGACCAAAGCAACTTACTTGTCGCTTACTTGATAAAAAATCGTGCGCAGGTAAAATTCATACATTATTTTTGTGTCTTATGCATACTATTCACTGGTAAGAAAGAATTTCATCTTCAAACAAAAAAGATGGTATAGCTTTTATTCAAATTACAACAGAATTTCACGTAAGCTTTCCAAATTAGGATGTAGATGTGGAATGTGGGTGTGTAGATGCCGGGTGTGGGTGAAGGTAATAGCTACACCCACAGCCATACCCTTGCGAGGTTTCATAAGCTAACACATAATCCCACAATTCCAATCTTGATAATGGCTTTTCGTAATCTGAAAAATAGGTTTTCAATCAATCTGTATTATTTTTCTATCATTTTTTGATGCTACTGTCCATACGAAATAATATGTATCAAACCGTAAACATGGCTATTGTATTTTAGATTTCTTGCTCATATCAAAAAGTCAATCTTTACATAATCAATTCCAATAATAAGTTACCGAACAAGTGATATCTAGAGCACAAACACGAATATTTCATACAGTTTAATTTTTTACATATCCAAGTGAGTTGTTTTTTTAACACTAATTATGCATAGTAGTTTATTCGGCAAAAAGTATTTTAAATTCTCTGGAATGTTAGTTGATTTTGCATTTTTGACAATACTTATATCATTTTGATATTGAATAAATGTAAAAGATATCATTGAGAAATATTAGCCAGTACTATTTATTCATATTTCATATGATTATATTTCTACTCTGATGATATGAAGATCTGTAAACAATGAAAGAAATCTCTAAAATATTATGTTTTGATTTAGACAACAGTTTAGCTTTATAATACTAAAAAAAAACATATTAATTACATATAAGGACAACTTAAGAGCTAACGAGAGTTAGACTCACTCTGAGTCAAACAAAGACTGGACTAAATTTTGGAATACTAAGTATTAATATTATCTATGTAAGACTTCAGTATAAATTCTATCAGTGAAACTAATATCAAAGAAGATCATATCAGGCAAACATTAATATGCAAAGTAGCAGATAAAATAATAAGAACCTCTTCTGATTTTAGAATGTGATAAGGATTTATTCATTGATTTGTTATTTATATTACAAACAGTCAGACCTATATTTTGACTACACTAACGAACAAATAGTGATGGTGAAAAATTAACTAAAATTTTATACATTATGTTCTCCTATCTTACTAACTATTCTTTCTTCAATTTTAAAATCAACATGTGTCGTTCGATTCTGATTGTTATCCTAGAGTCGTGTGATATATTTTTTTAAATTCTAAGTCTTCATATACTTTTATATTTCCAATGAATTTTGATTCAGCAAGACTTTTATTAACATCATTATAGTCCCCAAACCATTTTAGATAGATCTTTGTTTGTTGATCCTAGAAAACAGATAACACTAAAAATTTTTTTTTCAGTTATAGGTTTTGAGATTTCCACCCGGTATAATAAGACATACATAAATGAAAATTGATTGATATAACTAAATTTAGTTAAGATCTCGACTAAAGCTAGGTTCTGCATTTTTAAAATTAAAAATGACTATAATTATTTCAATCGATTCAATATTTCTGAACCACTTCATTCAATCTATCAGTTATAATGAGTTGAATTGATCATTTTTTGTCTTTGAGTTTCGTCAGAGATAATATATGGCTCAACTTAAAATTACGATACGTTTCTAAGGGTTTGACAATTGGTTTTCAACACTTACATTTCGAAGACATTATAAGAATAGCAACTATTGATTTAAATTATGCTTTTCAAAAATCAAAATGAATAAAACTTTGATCGAATAAAAGTTTAAGCCTTCAAACATCAGCTTGTGTTCATGCAACTAAGATTATAATGCTTACTGTTTTGGGGGTGAGTGTGGGTCTGAAACTAGATACAGGTGAAGAATAAGAGCACTCATACCTATCATGCATGATCCTTTAAAGAATCACTTGCACGGAATCGTGCGAATATTTAGCATCAGTATTCTAGCAAGATGCAGATTATATCTAAGCATTGTTCAATTTCGAATTCTGATATTGCTCATTCTTTTATAGCTAAGATCCTTGTTATCAGAACTCTTTCGAGCTTTCTTCGAGTGAGATCCTTATCTTTTCCTATAGAGTTACCAGAAGGCTAGTAAAATCGCACCTGCATTCACTATGCGTATGTTACGAAGACCTTTCGGCAGGTTTGTATTGATCATCCAGAGAATCATATGATCAGAAGTTTTGTTCTACGATATGAAAAGCGTCCTCAATTTTCCCAAAAGATCCACGAACTAGTTATGATATTTGTTGTTCGAGGAAAATTTTATCGCCTAAAGATTTTGCATTCCCACAATTCGGAATGAAATCTTCAGATCCTAATTTTTTCCTATCGAAAGTATGCATCGAACCAACATTGCTCTTTCTCGAAAAGCTTCCGTATAAAAAACTCTAGGTACAGTTTTGCTTTACCGTGAACAGTCTACTTTTTGAGATCATATAGATTTTGGCAAGAATAGTTAAGAAATCTTCTTTTCTTCATAAAAAGCTAGAAAAAGACTTCCAGATTTTTGATCTGCGGAAAGAACATCCGAAGACGAATGTTACATTTGTTGCTCTTGCTGCTGCAAGAGGAAGACGATCTTTTTGACATTGACGTTTCCTTTTTATTATTTTGTTCATTCTAGTGATTCCTAATATTCCAACCGATGCTCAATGGGCACAGAATGGAATAATCGTTGCTGGAGGCCATGGCGAAGGCAGTGCTACTAATCAACTGAACTTTCCTTGTGGTCTTTTTCTTGATGGTGATAAAACGATGTTCATCGCTGACTGCGGCAATGACCGTATTATTCAATGGAAGATGGGTGATACAGATGGAAGAGTAGTAGCTGGTGGCACTGGTGGAGGAAGTCAGTTGAAGCAATTGAATTGTCCAACCAATGTGTTGATCGACAAACAGGTGGATAGTCTCATTATTTCTGATCGAGCGAATCGACGAGTCATGCGATGGTTTCGTCGTAGTGATACAACTCAAGGAGAAATCCTTATCGACAACATCAGCTGCCGCGGATTAGCCATGGATGATCAGAGATATCTCTACATCTCTGACGTTGACAAACATGAAGTAAGACGATATCAAATAGGAGAAAAGAATGGAACTCTTGTGGCCGGTGGCCATGGCAAAGGAGATGGTCTAAATCAACTCAACTGTCCTACCTACATTTTTGTCGATTCACAACAGACTGTCTACGTATCGGACCACAACAATCATCGTGTGATGAAATGGAATAAAGATGCAACAGAGGGGATTCTCGTCGCTGGTGGTCAAGGCAATGGAAATGCTCTGACACAATTGTATTGGCCTCAAGGACTGTTAGTCGATACTTTGGATACCCTCTATGTAGTAGACTCGATGAATAATCGAGTGATGCGTTGGCCTACAGGAGCAAAAGAGGGCAGTGCTATTGTAGGTGGAAATGGCTGGGGAAAATACGCAAATCAGTTTGATAATCCCAGAGATTTGTCCTTCGACCGACAGGGCAATCTCTATGTTACAGATATGGTGAATCATCGGGTGCAACAGTTTTCAATCGAATAGACGCATTACAATGGTTTTTTTTCTGGGTGTGGGTGTCAGTGGAATGAAATCCACACCCTCACTCGAGTTTATAGTAATATTATTTTTTTTTGTTTATTTCATTCAACGGTACATTCATTTTTTTATTAATCGTTCTATGTATTATTTACTTTGTTCGAAATGCATGACTATGTTTATTCATTTTACTTCAATTGAAGTTTTTTTTTCAAAATGACGCTTTATTCAAGGTTAATTAAATATAATACTGACTATCTAATAAACACGTTGAAAAAACCAAATAAATGATTTTATCATTTGTGAACAGAAAACGTTAGCAATCACAAGGAAAATCCTCCAGCGATGCAATCTGTTCTTTAGAGTTTTCCTATCAGTATATGTACTACTAGATTTACATGCTCGTGGATTGATGTAACAACTTCTACATATTTTTATATAAATTAAGTTATGGCATGGTATAGTATGGGTTATATGGATTGACAATCTTAGCTACCATTGATATTTTTCGTTGAATTTTGCAATTATAATAAACCCATATTTACAAGATTTATTTGCTACAATTAAAAGTCTTTATCATCCATCAAATACTGTCTAATATTTCAACAAGGTTTTGTAAGGCCTGCAACAGTATGTTATTTTTTAGGAGTACTTTTGTATTTCATAGGTCAGAAATGGCTCATGCTTGTCTAATTTAATGTTGGCATAAACAACTATAAAAGTGTAATGAACAATAATATGAGAAGAGGAATAGCTTTGAATTACTTTCTCAATTATTGAAGGAAAAGACGTCTGTAAGCTAATAGTCAACAAGAGAAATATCGACATTCACATTATTATTGTGTGATAATATTTTAGGAATATTTTTATTATATGTATTTTACTGACATTTTCATCATAAAATGATTCGATTTTCCATACTTTGCAGATTACAATCATTATATCAAATAGGTTTTCGAGTTTTTACAAGTATTTTTTTTACCATTTAATATATTCCATGAAATGATAATCATGAAAAGGAATTGATGAAAATATGATCAATAAAATTAAATTTGTTTTACTTTCAATTGTTCTGATAAATCGACCCGTAGAGTTTCATATACTGAATGTAACGAACTCATCAAATATAATTCAAATAGTATTACAAATATTATTCATTCCAAAGTCAAAAACAGAACATATTGCAATTTATATCTTCTAAGCATCAATATCTAGTGACTTGAGTTCTTCGCTATTATGAAGCTAGAATGAAAGATTGTTGCTAGATACTGTACAGTAACTATACGTCATCCAATTCGTGACATCATCTATCAACAAATAATATGAATAACATATGCGCATCTATATGATGAATCACAATAACAAGAATAATTTGAAAATAATAATTATTAAGCAAAATTTGCCAATAAACTGGCAGAAAATGCAATTGTCGATAGAACATTTAACGACATTCGAAATCATCTGATACGATATTAGACGCTGTTTCAAAATTTCACTTTTATATCAACAAACATCTACGGATCTACAGATGTTGTCATTCAAAAATATAAACTTTGACTAACGCCACGCTTTATCTTGTCAGACATCATAGCTGTCGTAAACGAACGAATGCTCATGTAAAGTTTTAACTTAACAAGTAGTCCAAGAACTGACAATTACATTGTCAGGATAAATATGTATAATTAGTGGGCGTTTTTAATTTAATTTGAACTTTTATTGAGGTTACAAACTTAAATATCATATAGAGAATAAATTAAATCCAATTAAAAAAACAAGCAAAACTTTTGATATTCTATTCTCAAGAATATACCCACATTGAAACATGTAATTCTCTATTTACATCGATTTAAATCAACAAGATAAACTGATCTAAGAATTTAAGAAAAAAAAGAAGTTTTTCCTCAGAAATAAAAAATATTGATGAAAATTCATTCGCTTCAACTAATTATATATATAGAAGTATGGAAAGAATCACTTTGATAAAATATTCAATAGGATCGAATTTATTGTTAACAATAGATTATGACTCTAATCGATAATATACAACAAATGATACTTTGCCATATTTTAGAAATGATAATTAATGAATTAAGATTGGGTAAATTCAATATAATGTATTTATATATTAAATTACAGAATGTTAATAACATTTATGTAATTTAATCAATCATGAAACTATAATTTTTAGATGTAACTTAATTAATTCAAAGTTCTTCAAGTTATTTCAAAAATTGATTCACACATTCGATTATTCAAAAATTAATCGCTAAAAATCTAAATCACTGCATTTCCATAATACTAAATATTAGATATTCACTTTCGTTAAAAAAAGCCTATCGTTCAAATATACTTTACAAATAATCTTTTATTAATTAGAAACAAAATAAATGATTTTTGCAAGTTTTTAATAAAATTTTCAAACTAAGAGAAAAGAATTTCGCAAGAAAAACGTTTTTTGATAGAAAATATAATCCTAAATATTCAAACCCATACAAAAATCCCATGCCTCTTTATTGAAAACAACGATCTCATTAAAATTATTCTTAATACACGTATTTTCTGCACATATGCTTCTTGATGTAGATAAACAATTTTTTTCTCTATGTTATCTATATTAAGATAATGTGGACTGTATTTATTAGAAATAATTAGAGTTAATTAACGTTGATCCAGGGTGAAAATATAAAGAGAAATCATTCATATTTGAGTAGCTTTATCTTATATAAGCAATCCTTTTATTTGTTTATGTATCGTTTCTTCTAATCTATCTTATTATTCATTTCAATGTCTGGATCTTTTGATGCATTCTATAAGCTGATGAATTAATATCTGTCAGAATATCCATTTCATCAAAAATAATCGTTACATGATGTCAATAAATTTCAATAAAAAATATATTTTTTAAATAGAGTTTTTCATGATAGACAATATTCATTGATATCGTGATTAGATTTGATAGTTCTATACTGTTTTTTAAAGATAATGCAATAAAAATTTGAAAGATAAATCAATACACATTTAGAAATAATCCTTTGTTAAAGTGTTTGAATTTTTTCGTCATCTACAATCAAGAAATAATTGGATGGAACAAAAAATCAAGCAGAGTTATAGGCACCAATTATCTGAAGATGACGAGGGATATGTTTTCTTCCTATAACAACTTGTAGCAACACTACAAGAAATTTAGATTAATATTCACTTGAATGTTGATGAGCGATTATGCATATTAATCATGTAGTCTTTCTGTTGAGATTATATTGAGTTTGTATACTATGTCGTTTCAATCATCATTATAGCAACATTCAATAATACAAACAATTATATGAAAAAATATTCATCGTATGATCTGTTAGTATTATTTACATGGTAATACAGAGTAAAATAACGAAAATTTTATTGATACAAAAAAGGGATGAAGTTCAATTATTTATATTTCCATGACTGTGTCCGAGAATTTTGAACTCCTCTAACACTTGATTGATCTGTCGAAGTTGAGCAAGCGTTATTTGGGCTTGTCTCATTCGTTCGTTGAGTAATTCTTGTGTATGTCTCATTTCAGTCTCCTTTTCGGCAATGCTTGCTAACAATTCAGTTTCATTATTAGCATTATCGTCGCTGTTTTCATCGTGGAATGGTGGAGGTGAACGTGAAGGAGAACGATTTGGATCCTAAAAGAAAACGATAATACATATAAAAGTAATAAAATTATCAGACGAATGCTGAGTTAAAAATCATATACTATTCATAGAGCTTTCATACCCGATCGAAGCGCATGATGATGTTGTAAAATAATTTATGATACGAGTTCTACAACAACGGAGTATTTATTCTTCCAGGACAAATATTATCATCTCTTTTTTTTCCTTCATCACATGGCGTACATATGCATCAGTTGTCCTCAGAGGGTTAAGGACAAAAGTCAGGAGAACGAGATATGTACAGAAAGAAAAAAAAATCGACGAGCGATAATGTCATTGCGCAGTTTTGTTTTTGATTATGTAAAGACATATGAGAGAATCATCAATCAGTGATAAATCATCGAAACTTGGAATATCATACCAAAAGAGAATAGAATGCGTTCTTCGATGCAATCCTAAATAGCAGGAACACGACAGAGGTTTTTTTAGAAGGGAATTTATGATATACAAATTTGAGTTCGACACTTTTAAATGATACATCGTGATGTGTTTTATTCGCTTAATAAAAGATAGTTAATGAGAAGCAAATTTCTGTATCGAGGGATCCAATTCATCAGGAAAGAACGCAAAAAAATTAATGATTTTGTCAATTAATCGTAACGGATGAGTCAATATCTAGACTTTTAGCTCAATTAAAAAGAAAGATCTATTCGATATGAAACTCTGAGCAATATAGTAGAAATCAAAAAATCTGAATTTATGTGATTCATTGATATTCTTTTGACTTTTTATTTAATTTCTGCCATTATTTTCTCTTATCAATGTCTTAATTAGCGTCAAAATGTTGGGTATGAGTGGATATAGATGATAGTCTTCTTGTCACCGATATTCATACTGACACTTCACATTTTTAAGCAATTCTGATAAAGAAGAATGTCATACAAATCATTTAATTGTCATTTTTTTAGTATTGCTCGCATTGACGATATTTTTCTAATAGAAAAATAAAATCAACAAGAATAAGATGCCGTTTATTTTATAAGTTTCGGGTACATCTGTGACCAGAGAAAAAAAAACAAATAAGTTTGCATTACAAACAAATGGACTAATTGTGTGCTGTATTGTTCTGTATTTGAATCAATCAAAAAAGTCATTTCGTTCTCATTTCTCTATGAAAAGTAAGAAAAGAATATAATTAAAACCCTAAGTAGCCTCCATAAATAAATGAATTCGACGTTCTTCAAAAAAGTATGAGTATATCTTTTGACAGATAAATGAAAGACGATCAGTGAACCTGAAAAGCATCAAAAAGAAATGCAAACTTCTAAAACAGTGAAAATGTTGTAATTAAAAGCGTAGAAACTAAATTTTTATTTAATAGTTCATTAGGCTGTGGAGTTAGTGTAGTCTTACATTGTATTTATTTGTAAACTTCTGCGTTCTGTTTCTATTGATGCCATACTCTCTGTTGCCATCATATTTTTTATTTATGTTCAATCATTTTCGAAAAGAAATGATACTAATATCAATTTCCTAGGTATGTTTCACGAATGAAATACACAGAAGTAAAATGTTTTTTTTAGATATTAATAATCTGTGCCGAGTAAAGAGAAACAGTGATTTTTTTTTGAAATCCGGCCTTTGAATGCTTTGGATTACATATCATAATTTGGAAAATAATTTTCAATAAATACCTGATAGAATGTTAAAATTTGAAAAAAATCATGGAGTTTTATTCTACGTTTGTTTGATCTAGAGTACCGATCAGCAAATGACTATTGAAAACTGATTGGTCTAAGGGAAGAAATGATATTTCAAGTGTTTCCTGCTTGAACATTTTATTTTGAAAGGTTTTTGTATAGCTAAACAGCTGCTTCAATAAAACTATATGTACTTGCTTGTTGTAAAAACAAATACAGGGTGTCTGAAAAGTAACTAGCTGTTTTAAATTCTTTATTACTCGTCAAAGAACCAAAACTATCGAACTGATTTTTTTACCATTTTGAAGCATGGGCTATGGCATTATGCTCCAGATGAAACAAAACAATTCATCATTTGACTGTCTAAGGTCAAGCATGAAGTTGATCTAGAGAATGCGTGAAAATGACTCATTATTTGGAGTAATTTATTATTCTTATACGAAAACAGATACTAGAACAACTTGTTTGCTGTTTTGAAATATAAAGGATATACATGACATCGTCTCCATCGCACTACATCCTTGCGAAGTAGAAACAAAACATCTGCTATCCTCATTATTCTGGCTACTGCTGCAGAAAGATCTCGGTAACAGATCCCAAATAATGAGTCATTTTCACACATTCTCTAGATCAACTTCATGCTTGATCTTAGACAGTCAAATGATGAATTGATTTGTTTCATCTGGAACATAAGGCCATAGCCCATTCTTCAAAATGGTAAAAACATCAGTTCGATAGTTTTGGTTCTTTGAGAAGTAATAAAGAATTTAAAATAGCTAGCTACTTTTCAGACACCCTGTATATTGAGACAATATTTTTGATAAAGTAATTTAATATTTATTCTCATAAATTTTCATTTTTTCAAATAGCACTTAACATCTAATTGAGAGAAATATTGTAAAAATTTTTTAAATTCTCTTTAACATATATTAACTTGAATTTGAATAAAAAATGATGACAAAAAAAATAAAGAATTATTTTATTAGAAATCTTTTTTTAATAGGAACTATTCATATCAAAATGCAATCATTTCTAGAATTAGTAATTCATAGATCGGCCTAAGGAACATAGATGTAAGATATTTCTCTCATTGGTACAGATTATCCAATCAGTAGCAAATAAGATGCTCGAAAATCTAAAATCGGTCATCCGTTACCACTTTAAAGCGTCTAAAGTAGCAATAGATCAACCAATCACAAAATAGCTCAAAATGTCTTGTTTGTTTAGGCAAACGAACTGTCATGTCAATAAACTTCATATGCATTAAATTTTTTTGAGTACTCAAAGTGAATGGTAGACCATTTCAACCTATAACAAACGTGCTGACATGCATTCATTCATTCATTGATATTTCTAAATGAGACAGGAAGCCATCTTCTATTCATTTCCTGTTAGTGATCATTTTAACTAATAGAATTTATGTTCCTTGTTTCTTTCTTTATCACAACAAGATAAATACTAACAACAATAACTCTTCAATCATTTCTATATTTTTCTTTACTCAATTGATATACACATTTTTCTCACGTATTTTTTTAAGTAAGTATGTTCATAAAAAGATTCTATCCATGCAAGAAAATTTTCTTCAATAATCATGATATAATTGATTATTTCATGATTATTGAAGAGAATTTTTTTTTACATAGAATGATATATAAACGGTGTAGGTATTGCAAGATATCAATCAATGATAAATAGAGTAGCAAGAAAGATACTTCTATTACTAGTTTCTCTTAATTCATTTATATTAGAAATTTAAATAAATAACTCTTCTGTATCAGAATATTCTGTGATGCACTCTTTTTTTTCTTTTTTTTTAAATTCAGTATTCGATTTCAAAGAATTATTTTTAAATAACCCAATACATTAGAATTTTGATTAGTAACAATAAAAGATGACTATAAATCATATATATTAATATTATGATAAATAGTAAGACAAAGTATTTACACTAATGAATAACAGGGCCTACGTAAAATTAGTCCATAGAATGCCAAAGGTTTAAAAGCATAGAGAGATTAGTTGTATAGTTTCATTTTCATTTTTGAAGAATGAATTTATTGTCATATGAATATGAATCATCGAGCAACATGTTTCGAGTGAAATTTTGTTCGTAATTTTTAATTTTATCTTCAAAGTAGCGAAAAAACATCTTTTAAAACTAAAAGAAATAAAACAAACTTCATCAACACTAAGGTTGTCATTCATTTAACATTTAAAGTGTCATCTCATCCTTATTTACTATAATAGAATTTTTCATTACTTCGAAGATAAAATAAAATATTCCAAAAAAAAAAACAAAAAAGCAAAAATTACACTCAAAAGATGTTACTTAATTTTTTTTTTTTTTTTTTGCTTTATTAGAGGTTAATGCCCGAAGGCCTGTTAATACATCAGGATTTAAAAAGAATAACAAGTTATATCTAAGGCAGAGAAGAGAGAATAAGAGCAAAAGGCCAAAGGTAGGTGAGAAGGCGCGCACAAAAACGTAATAGATTTGTAAAATGCAAGTACCACGTACACGACCACCCATCAGGAACAAAAGTAGAGAAGAGATAATGGCAATTATAAGAGAAGACGAGAAGAAGAAGAAGAAGAAGAGAAAAGAGAATAAAAACAAAAAAGAACAAAAACAAAACTTGTTGTACTAGTTACTTAAAAGGATAGGGATCATTCGTTTCAAGGCGCAGGAGATAGGACGAAAGGATGGGAGATGAGGAAAACCACAATGATCTAGAGGACTGGAACATGCCGCACCACTATACCTTCTACTCATACAAATGATTCAGGAAATAGCGATAGTAGACGGAGATCTTCGGGTGGAATGAGGGGAATGGAGGTCAAAACATCAAAATCCTCCATCCATTTGAGGCATTTTACTAGAGATGGAATAAAAGGCACTAGTCTTTCTGATCTGTATATGAATTTTATTACGAACTCTCTATTCAACCATTGGTTGCGAAGCGAGTTTAAGGTAAGCTGCTCGAAAAGTAGGGAACCGTCAACTGAATTATTCAGATGGGTTCTATATCTCCTCCAATAACATAAGCATCTACTTTCTAGGGACTTCTCGTTGAGTAGATAAGAAAATAGGAGGTCATTCCAATAAGTTATTCCAAGAGTTCTTTTCAAACAGGTGGAATAGAAATGACCTAGATCATCTCTCTGACAATCAGTAAATAGGGGGAATATACTGAATAGCCACGTGAATAGGGGAAAAATATAAGTGGAGAAAAGAACTTTACGAAATTCGAAGGAGGAAGAACCGTGTAAGCGACAAGATTTCACAATTGCTACTCTTTGTTTAATTTTGCTCTTATACACGGTGATCATTTTGCTCCATCCTAATTTACAGGAAATGTGGTAACCTAGGTAACGGAAGCTATTTACCCACGCAATTTTATGATCGCCCATGGATATGTCGAACTTGGGGTTCCCAATGGCACGAGCTGACCATAAAAGTTCAGTTTTATCGTAATTGATTGGTTGGAGGGATAAAGTAGAATAGTATTCGAGATAGTCGAATAACTTTTTAAGCTTAACTTCGAGGTCAAGGCACTGGGTGGTATATTTGGCACCCAACATACCACCAACTACACATGCTAGATCATCTGCAAAAAAGTTAGGAAGGGTACTTTCCAGGAAGGTCCACATATCTGAATGATATGTGATGAAAATCGCAGGAGTTAAACATGAACCTTGGGGGCCTCCTCTATAAATGGGGAAATACCTAGATCGTTTATTATCTAGCTCGATGAAACCGAACCTGCCCTTTAACCTGCTATCAATCCAATTCACATACGAAATCGGTATGCCGAGACGTGTTAATTTGCCTAAACAACCAGCCCACCATAGCTGGTCGAAGGCTTGACGGAAATCCACAAACACTGTTGCAACAGGTGCACTCGTGCACATTAGTGAAGCGATTTGATCGATCAAATTGAGTACTCGTGATTGTAATCTGAAATTTGATCTGAATCCCGATTGAGAATCATGCAGTAGACCTCTATCTTTAAGAACACATTGAAAACGGCTTAGGAATAGCCGCTCTAGGATTTTCAGAAAAATATCTAGCAGTGATATCGGGCGAGTATCCGTGACTGCACAGATCGATTCTTTTTTTGCTAGGAGTTTCATCTTGACATGTTTCCAATAGGAAGGAGTAGGAAAGCTAACGAATGAATCATTGAATATTTGTAGTAGAGGTTTCATGTATATATTCGGAATATATTGAAGCATAAATGAAGATACTCCATGTGCATCAATCGAGTGCTTTTTCTTTACTTTCGACGTTACTTTTAAAAGTTCAGACATAGAGATTGGAGGTATCGGTTCATAATAATTATCCCAACGGCAGTCAGGACTATCAACATAGGGGTGTGGACGATAGACATGAGATTGAGAAAAGAGATTCTCATAATGTGAAGCAGCTAGTTCTAACATAGCATCAGCATCTTTAACGACCACGTTGTTGGAATCAATAAAAGCATCGAGAGATCTGGTCGTTTTAAAATTTTTTCTCAGTCTAGACCAAAAAAGATTAGCGGAAGAAGACGACGAAAATCTTTCTTTTAATGTGTTAGATAGTTTGGTGCAACGTACAGCGGCTAGTTCTATTTTGTTAAGTCTCCTTAATTCTTTAATTTTCGCATGCAGTAGTACGTCACCAGTTCTTTTGTGTTGAAATGATAAAGCTCGCACAAAGGATAATTTCTGCCTAAGTTCTTTTGAAATAGCTATTCGATTTTCTTTATCGGAAAATATGTAGTACATCGGGCTTTTAAACAATCTAGGAGTGTGATAAAGTTCGTGTAATACTCTTCTGATGGAGACATTCTATTTTCATTCTCCCAAAATTCTGAAGTGAGTGCGAGAAAATAATGGAAAACTTTCCAGTGTGTATTACTACCTATCGTATTCTCTTTATTTTCGCACTCCAGTACCCCTACTAGAGGCTTGTGATCACTAGTTGTATTATCCGTACAAGCCTGTATTAAAAGTGGGATACCACGCGTAAACGCGTAGTCAATGGTACGATCGGAACGAAGAGACGTGGGTAGATTAGGTGTAATAGGAGTAAGAGCACGAGATAAGGACCAATCAAGAAGATTCTTAGCTGCCAATTCATCGGCTTTACTGTCTAGGTCGATATTAAAATCACCAAACAGACTGCAGGAGTCGGTGATGTAATTGGACAGGATATTCCAATCCCAGGATTTGCTCTTAGGGGCATAAATTCCAATCAGACGAATGGGTTGTTCGAGTTTGACGTCTAATACGCATATGTTCGGGGTATCACATCCAACACGTACTACCGGTAGACTCATTTTAAATAACATCAACACTCCACCTCACGCATTCTCACCCTTTTGATAGAAGGATTTGAAATTAACAAAAATTCGATTTACTAAGGGGAGATGAAAAGCACCTACTTCTAATAGAATAACACAATCTATTTTATATTTTTCCAGCAGGAGAAGGACCTCTTCCCACCTTTCGTCCAATCCCCTAACGTTAAAAAGAAGTACACGTAATTGCGAAGAGAGTGTGTGGGTACGTGGTTGATAAGAAGACTTCCAAGAAGAAAAACAAGAAGAAAGAGTAGGAAAGGAAAACCATTCATAACAAATTTCTGTTAATAAACGAAAGTCAAATTTAGATAACAACGGAGAGGTCAATGAAAGAGCATAATCGATATCAAAGGTTTTTTTGTTTACATGTTGTGGTGGGATAAACACACGCGCGAAAGGGGATAGAACAAAAGAAGAAGTAGAATCGTTTATAGATTCGATGAAGGGGGATGGATTTTCTTGTTGGTTGATGGGTCAGAAGGGTGTTGGGTTTTCCGATTATGATCGTTGATAAGCTTAGATTTGAACTGCTCGTTTTGCAAAAATCTATTTGTCCAACCAGGTAAATCATTAACAAGTTTGGTACATAAACCAGCAAGTGAAGGACAAAATAGAGTTTTGTCGTTTAAGACATTTTGTTTTACAAGTGTAGGAATTACTTCCACCATTACTTGACATAACGGCGACACAAACTGGTTTATAAAATCACGTTGAAATGATGTATCAATTTGCTGTAAGTGTAAGTCGTGAGTGTGATTCATAACCACCTGCTGTAAACCAATAAGTTGATCAGAATAATTATTATTTAAATCTAATAATTTATTTAGATTTTCTTCAATTTTATTCATTTTGAGAAAGAGTTCTTCAATTTTTTTACCAGCATCGCTGGCTATGTTATTGACTGAATAATGATGATGATTAGTAGAGTTTTTTTTGTTTAAAACAGGATAATCATTATTATTAAACCAATAATTTGTTTGATTTGTTTGATTCTGTTGTGGATGATCGTTAACGCTAGCTGTAGTAAGAAAGGATTTCGTAAGTGCAGATCTATGGGTTGTAATAATAGGGCATCTCATATCATTTGCATCATGTTCACCTTTACATCTTAAACAATTTAATTTTTTATCGCAATTTAATTTATGTTGATTAAGATCGTCCACACCAGCACCACAAAATTTACAAAAATCTAAAGGATTTTTACATGAGGTCCTAAAGTGCCCTACCTGAAAACATTTGGAGCAAATCAAGACCTTGGCAGGTGCAAGGTATTCAGTAATTGCAAAACGAATATTATCAACATATAAGAATTTTTTGTTGAGCAAATCATTTATAACATTTATATTTTTAATATCAAGTCTAACCAAAGTAGTAGGAAGTTTATTCTTGTTACTAATTCGAAATGCATTAATAACATCAGGATAGTCGTTTTGTATCGAAGCTAATAATGCAGAAACATCAAGATGAGTTGGTACACTTCGAAGTAATATAGAAAATTGAGCAGGTAAATGATTAGGTAGAATTTTTTCATATGTAAGTGATTCAATTGTTGCAGGCCAATTATGTTCGTTGAATAAGATCAAAAATGTATCACGATCATTAGGAAATAATAACAAATCTCGTTTACCTTTAAGTCGATGCCCAGCCAATTTCAAATTAAAATCATAATTGGCGAAGTAATGAGAAGAAATAAATTTAATAATGCGTTTTTCATCAACATCTTGGTTGAATTTCACGATGAAAGGAGGAAAAGCAAATCTTGTTTCAGCGAAACGACGAGCTTCATGTGTTATTTCAGTAGAATTTCCAACCACCCTAACTTCACCATTGTTACCTGTTTTAATTCGTATACGAATTGGATTAGGTGCAGGAGCATTTGAGATAATACTATTGGTGTTAGTTGATGAAGTTGAGTTAGCAGTACTAACTGATGAAGAAGATGATGATGAACAAGATGAAGGTGTTTCATTGAGTACACGATCAATTTTTGTTTTCTTTTTTTTTCTTTTTACTAAGGTGAAATGATTTTCATTGTCACTATCCAATGGTGTAACATTATTAAGAGATTGTTGGTGATGATTAATTTGGTGATGAGTCATGTTCGTGTTAGCTGGATGAGATAGAAAAGATGTCACTGAGTGTTGGTCATGTTCAGTGACATTCATTGGCATTGGTAGATGATGATGGTTGGTTGTAAAACCAGGATAGTTGAACAGTGGTTGTTGAATGGTGGTGTTAATTGTATTCGATGAACATGTTGCATCGGTAACCGTCATACCAAAATGAGGTATGGCAGGATGATGTAAAAAAACATGATGTTGTTGTTGATTTCGAAGATCAGAAGAGTTAACTGAAGAGTTGAAAGAACGTTGATCCTGTGTCGTTGTGTTGTTGATAGGGGGAGGATGGATAGTTGGGGCATTGGTCATGCTGCCGAGCATGTCGGCAGCTGGAAGTTGATGATAATGAAGATGATGTTGAACAGGAGAATGTGATGTGGACAAATTAGAATTTAAGAACGAATAAAACGTAATTATATAGAATATATAGAGATGTATGTATACGAAAGGAAAGAAGAATACGTCTTATCTGTGTATGTGCAGCAAGCTGAATGAATATCACAAATAATTGAATTCTAAAACTAATAATATTTATTAGTTTTAGAATCTATTATCATATTTATGAAAATCTTTAACAAAACAAAGACAAATAAATAAAGAATTTTATTTAATCAATATTGAAAAATGATAATTGAAAATAAAAAAAATATATTAAGATTCAAAAAAACAATTTTCTATAAAAATATTTATATAACAATTATCATAATTAAAATTATGAAAAAAAAATCACTTTTGCTTATACAATCATTAATAAAACATATTTTGAACATATCAATTCATTTTAACATTTTGTATTAATAAGAAAAAAATTACAAAAAAAAACATTATTTTAGTATCATATTGAATGATAATTTTTTGAAACAAAAGTGTGTCGATGTAGATATTTTATTATTTCACTATATTCTTTCATTTCTAATATCATTAATTTTTGCGGGATTTTGTTCATTTTCAATTAAATAATTTAAAAGAACTTAAGATAAAACATCAACATCACTAGCTATTGTTAATTATTTAATATGTTATAAAATCAAAATAAAACTTTCTTTAATTTTCAGTTCATTAAATTTATATAAATACAATAAATCAGTTAATAACTGTTATACATAGTATAAAGTTCTTTTGATTTAAAAATTCTTTCTAACTATGTATGTTAATTTAAATATATCGGGTGTACGAAAAGTTTTGCGACATTTAGTATTTTTCAAATATCTCAGCAGAGATCAATCGTATAATTTTGATTCTTTTTTTTTAAAAAGATGCGTCATAAAAAGCGCTCTAGGAAAATTGTAAGAACAAATTCCTATTGAGTTGTTCTGATGATGATGTCTTCTATATTCAAAACGAATAGGTCAGATGATGATTCTACATCCCAGAGTATTAAGTATTTCGAACACTATTTTTGTTTAGCAAATATTTCAAATTGAGAAAATGACAACACATTGACTTTTTTTCAAAAGATGCCTCGTGAAAAACTGTAAGAACAAATTTCTATTCACCTCCACAGATAATGTCTTCGATTTTCAAAGGCAATATTTGACGATCTCACCTAAATCCCCTCGTATTAGAAGACCCCGGGTCGGGGTGTAGGTGTGGGCGTGTGGGTGTGAGTGTGGGTGGCTGTGGCTGTGTGTCTGGCTGTGACTGTGTGGGTGTGGGTGTGGGGTATGGCTCTGGCTGTGGCTGTGTGTG
>CAJNOP010000326.1:196947-220574 GCA_905250075.1 Rotaria sp. Silwood1
TGTGTGGGTGTGGGTGTGGGGTATGGCTCTGGCTGTGGCTGTGTGTGTGGGTGTGGGGTGTGGATGTGGGTGTGAGTGTGGGGTGTGGGTGTCGGTGTGGGTGTGGGGTGTGTATGGGTGTAGCTCTTGTGTTCTTTGACAAGCACACCTACACCCCCACCCACATTCCCACCCACACCTACGTTTTACCTCATCAAAATTAGAATGGTTTTAAGCAATATATCTGTAATAAAAATATTGGCATACCAAACTTTATCAAGAAAAAAATAAATAAATGGTGAAATATATGAAAAGTATCAAAAAAATCCCTTTTTGTAGTAAGTCCTACAGAAAATAATCGTTATTTTCATGGCAAATTGTTTACATACAAGTCTATCGATATCGGATTGTTCTTTTCAATGTATAAATATCGAATTTGATTAGATTTTATTTGTTATTTTTCTATATAATCAAATCTATTTTATTTAATCATGAATTCAAATTTTTCTTTTAATTAATTTATATATGGACTAAATCAACGAAAAACAGGACATTCATCTATTGCATTTGAATGCAATTCTCTATCAGTATATGTGTTTTGAGTGAGTTGTTTTTGCATACGCTTATGTTAAATTATCTGCTCTTTCATATGGTTATTAATCAAGAAGTAATTAACGAATATTTCGATAATCGAATGAAGAAAGAACTTGAAAACTTCAGGATAAGCTCTAGAATATGACCCGGATATATGGTAAAATTTTCAGCGAGATCGGACTTCAAAAAGTTCCTTCCCAAAAATCGACTTTTTACAGCTGAAACGAAAACCTTTGTCTTCGTATTATTCTAGGAACTCCTACCATTAACATGAGTCTGTTGGGATCGATTTTGAACTTTTCAGTTCATTACCAGAGTATTTGATCGGTAGTGAAGTCATATTCAGTCACGTTGTTAACGCCAAATAAACTTTATTGTTTGAAAAACCTAGACATGCTCAAAATAAATTTACGGCGGGATTCGGTAGCCTTATTCTTTTATTTCAAGATCATTCAAAATTCAACTAGGATTGTTTAATCATCAGAAAATTAATCCAAATACTTCGTTGTTTTGTGATATAAAAATATAAAGGATATAATTTTTTTTAAAGAGAGATTATAATACAAACCCTCTTTAGGTAACATTATTATAGGGTGTGGGTGTGGGTGTGGATGTTCAAGTGTAAGTGACATCCACACACCCACCCACCCACACACTCACCCACACCCACACCCACAACCAAACCCCACACCCACACCACATCCCACATCCCACACCCACCCACACCCACACCCACACTCACACCCCTTTCTTATTACAGTGACACTTTTTGAATTTCGTTCCGCATAAAAAAGATAAACATGACTTTTGTCTACGATATTCAATCAAGAAAGAAAAAAAATGAACTCATTATTTTCATTAATGAATAAGTTCAAAGAGTGTCACATGAGGATACAGAGGTTTACTCTCGATTCGTCCCAAATTGGTCAATTAGGCGATTCAGCTCTAAAATATTTTTCTCAATTGGTCCCTTACATAAATATACCTTTCTTAACTGACTCTCAATTCGTCCTTAATTGGTTAGAAATCAAATAGTAATGTATTTTCATATCTTACGAGGGAACATTTTCAGGTGCTAAAAAGCTTTTCAACCGGGGATGTGATAACTAGATAGGGCATAGCTAGCAGTGATACACCCTAAGTTAGTTCGCGCCCAAGTTGAGATTTGGCTGAGATATCGACTTTTTACTAGAATTTGCCTATGGGACCCCATCTTTCCCATGAAATCAAAGTTTTGAATTTTGAGGTGAGACTTGCCCATATCAAGGCCTCGGCTAGGGTAGTTCATCCACAAAGTTTCAGAATTTTCAAGCTAAGCATTCTCGAGATATAATGTTTTCAAAATATCCATGCATACAGCAATATCCGTAAAAAACTGTGTTTATACTAACAGACTCAAATCTCGGGAATGCTTAGCCCGAAAATTCTGAAACTTTGTGGATGAACTACCCTAGCCGAGGCCTTGATATGGGCAAAGTCTCACCTCAAAATTCAAAACTTTGATTTCATGGGAAAGATGGGGTCCCATAGGCAAATTCTAGTAAAAAGTCGATATCTCAGCCAAATCTCAACTTGGGCGCGAACTAACTTAGGGTGTATCACTGCTAGCTATGCCCTATCTAGTTATCACATCCCCGGTTGAAAAGCTTTTTAGCACCTGAAAATGTTCCCTCGTTAGAGTTTTATCCAAAAAAAAATTACAATACAATATCATAACTATATAATGAAGTATAGATTTCTACTGTCACTTTTTGAACAGTCGTTCGATACTTAAAACATGAAGAAGAATAAAGACCGTGCGAAAGGTAAGAGAAAATGAAGAAAGAAAAAATTAAATATCGTACGACGTATAACGATACGATCACTATACAGCAGCCATCATGGAAGGGACGAATTGAGAAAAATATTTTAGAGCCGAATAGTTTAATTGACCAATTTGGGACGAATCGAGAGGATCCCGATACAGACAGTGAAGGAAGATAATATTCTATTGAATATAGATGTTTTGAGTTTGATATTGAAAAATCAAGAAAATCGTCAATACATCAATCTATAGCTGACTTGAACATACTATGTTGGTGGTGATAGTAGGCAATTCTTGTTTATTATTGTCAGTTGTTGTTATCTTATAATGATGATGATGCTTTCCATTCAGTGTTCTATCATAAGTCATCAAATGCCAATCATCAACAGATAATCCTTGTAGTTGGTGCATGGTTCGCCATGAGACAGTAAACCAAACCAACCCCAACATAAGACAAATACCTACCTCAATGAAATAAGCCTGCTCTTTTGGAAACCAATTGGCAGTATAGAGCACGACACTCGAGGGCACAGAATAGCTAGCATTCATGAGAGCTGCAAGTAACGTGTAATATGTGCCACCAATACGTTCATCACTGATCTGAGCACAGAACCCACCACGAGCTGATCCCTGTGCATAAGCAAAAGTATCATCGAGACCAAAAAGAAGAAAGAGAAGAAAATAGAAGACGATCGGATACGAATATAGACGATAGGCAAAGAAAATAAATATGGCAATGAACCCACATAAAACGAGTCGAGGAACGTAAGATCGAGCGAAGAAAATCAATGGACGAGACGTTTGCGTGAGAAGAAGAGGTACACTGATTTTCACTATCGTAAGAGGCATCATAACCAGACCCAGTGTACTTCGTGTGATCAAACCACGACTTAAAAAGAAAAATGAAGCAAAGCATATAAGCAGATTTATTCGGTTGTTTACTTGTTTTCTCAGAAGTGTGAAAGACATGCAAAAAGATCATGTGACCTAAGTGATTTTGTGAACAAGGAATTGAATTTTATCTATTAACTCATACTAACGCACTCGCGTTCACTGTCTCAATACTATGTCAAATGATTGCTCAGTAAAAATAGATGTGAAATTTCGCGCTTATTGTGAAGCGAAATTTCGATTCTAGCATACGTCAAAAAAAGATATTCTTCACTAACCTGATCAATGTGAGATGGGTCATAGACGAGGTGGCTATATAGCCTACATTAGAACTGACAAGAGTAAAAGTAAATTGACGAAAGCACTTCTTCTTAAACAGTCTGACAATGTACAAATATGTGTCAACCAAACTCAAGCGATCCTCACTTTGCTCATGATCATTTGCATTGATACTTTGTTGTTCTCGAAAGAGTATCAAAATAACGAAAGCCAAAAGTAGACAAGCAACACCCCAAAATCGTACGAAATGAGCCAGAGTAAAGAGTCCGTATGGCTGAGTAGCAATGCCTAATGGCTGGCGAAGCAATTGATTGGTCATATTAGCTGATTCGAATGTAAGAAGAATTGATGAGCCAAGAAAACTACCGAACGGTTGTCCTGTCATCTGTAAGATTGACTGCCAGATAACATTGGGACCAGCAAATAGAGTCAATGCCCATCCATCGACGGAAATATCGTGTGTAGCTGTGAGGAAGACGATAAAAAAAAAGATGATGGTCAGTTCGATAACACGCAGTTGAATGAGCAACGAATCAATATGAAAGGAAAGAATAATCAACATTGAACCGATCAAAATTTCAGTAGGTAGTAACCAGGTTTGCCGTCGACCTAATCGACGAATGTAGAAGGTGTCAATCAAAGGAGCCCACAATAGTTTCAAAATGAATGGATACATGGCAAAAGATAATGTACCTTGTTGCTTCCATGTGGCACCGAAGGAAGCCAAATAGATCGGTACAGAGTGACTTAAGCCGAATACGAAACCTTGTACTAAGTAAAGTACAAATACGACAAAAATACGCACTATGAGTGGTGGTTTCGATCGAGCCTATGTACGAGAAAAAAAGAGATCGATGATCGTGTACGAAAGATAAAATTCGTTTACAATTCTTTCTCAGTTAAAGTTTTGAGAATTTTTTGAAATATAACTTTTTCAATCAATTCAGAAATTTTCGGACTATAATGTAAAGTACAACTGCGAACCAAATCGATTTTCTAATGAAAAACGGCACCTTTAATGCATATGTTGAGTGTAGCAATGTCAAAGATCCAAAAACAATGTCCAGTTTACTTAAAATCCGCAAAGAATATGTGAGATTTTACATACTTTATGAAATATCACAGATATTAGTAGTTATAGAAAAAGCAAAATATGAATACTCCAGCAGCGGATTTTTCGTGTCATATGAACTGATTCACTGATATTAATTTAACTGAGATTTGGATAAATTTGAATCAAATCGAGAAATCCATTAGATATATATGCTGGAAAAACGGACATTTATTTTTTATTAACGGACTTTTTTGTTCTTTTGAAAGTGTTTTCTCTTAGTTTGAATGATGTCTTTATATAGATGTATTATGATCTATGCAGCTTGAAGGTATGCATTTTTTCAGATGCATCTTCATAGTTTTTTTTTCTTCTTTGAGCATATAGAAAAGTCCTCTTACAAAGAATGATAAATAATCCATTGAAAAGAGAAATGTCCTTCCAATTAGAGAAAAATGTACCTAAATCCCACTCATAATGGAACTGTTTGTGATGACAGTTAATAAGATTAACCAGGTTCGGACCAAATTATTACTTTCAACACAAAACTACCAAACTTAAAATATGAGCTGCTCACAGCGGGCCTAGACCGAGTTATTCAAATTTTAAAGTATTGACAATTTAGGTACAGTAAAGCTTCTCGATGTGAGCATCTCATTATACTGGATGATCTATTGTCCACCCAATTGAAGTTTGCTAGAAATGAGTCTCTTTAATACGAGCACCACCTTATGCGCATCACTAGACATTTGATTTCATTCTCATGAGCAATAATAAACTCTGTAATGTTCTATCATTCACACGCATGAGAAGAAAACAATACTAATTTTATTTGTATTAGACAATAGCAACATCGCTTCGTGTAAGATCTCGTAGTTTTTGTACTAACAACTGGCCGTATTAAATTATGTCAATACATGTTGATTTATCTCTGATTAAAAAAGTTGTATTAACTAATTGTTCGAAAGACAGAAAAGATCACTTTGTACAGTCGAAAATCGATTGCAACTGAATACTTGTAGGTTGCAAAAAAAAAGAAATTGAAAGCCTTCCAATAATGAGTATTTCTGTAAAATGAGCACTTTTAATCGGTTCCAATAGTATCCACATTAGAGAGATTTTACTGTATATAAGAACAACAGAACTTTCCAAATTCACTTTTTTTGTACGATTAACTATTTCTTCAAGTAGTAAGTTTCGATATTTTCTAGAAGTTTAGCCTAGGCAGACAACAAACGACGTTTAAACGTCTCAACATCTAAACTATTTAAACAGTGTCATTAGTCGCCAAAAACGCGTTAAAACAGTTTATGAAAAATTAACTTTTAACACGTTTTACATGTTTAAATGCTTGGAATCATTGAAATTATAACTGTTTTAACGCGTTTTTGGCGACTAATGACACTGTTTAAACAGTTGAAATAATTTCCCTCGTCACGCCTCTTAATGATCAACAAACGTTTCATCTAAACGATGAAGTATCAATAATTTATAACTAAATTTTCTTCTCATTGATAAACTGATCGATTATATTCAAATTATCGTTAGATTAATGTTAAATTGACATATGTTTATAGTTTATACTTTGAAAACAGTGCAGAGAATTTATCTCTCGTCAGTTCGTTTCTTTTTATGTTAAGAGTAAGTTTATATTTTACTATTTACTTATTGATATTTTTTTATTTTTGTTTTTTACAATAGTGGAAAGAAAGATAAAACATGTAGGTTTAATCGAACAGCATTAACACCTTGTCATACTATTCCACTATTAGAAAGAAAACAAAAAGAACAAAATACCAATAAGTAAATCGTAAAATGTAAACTTATTTTTAACATAAAACGAAACGAACTGACGAGAGATAAAGTCTCTGCACTGTTTTCAAAGTATAAACTATAAACATATGTCAATTTAACATTAATCTAACGATAATTTGAATATAATCGATCAGTTTATCAACGAGAAGAAAACTGAATTATTTCCATTCATGTTTCAAATAAGTGACGGATAAGATAGACTGATGAATAAATTTAAAATAGTACGACTAACACAGGAATTGATGAAAAGGCAAAGCACGGACTATCTAACCAGCTTCTAATATAAGGAAAACTACGATCGGAACTACTATGGTAGACACATGTTCTTTTCAAGTATCATTAATAAATTTAACTTCATTTCGATCAAATTCTAAAATATCAAAGTACGGAGACATGATATAACTAGAAATGTCATCAACGCACTACGAAATCTCATAATTATAGTATGTATTAAGTCGGTCGCGAAATTGATTAAGCCACACCTATGCATCAGAATGCTATCTACTTTTTCCTGTAGTGACGATATTTCTTTTAAAGCTCATTCATATTTCGATGACTTAAGATTCCCTTTTCATCGAGTAGAAAACTCAACTGTTTCAAACGTCTCATATGTCACACGTACTCGTGATGAACATTCTATATGAAACATTTCAAGTGAGGAATATTTAATGGACTCTGCTAGTTGTATTGTCATAAGTATCGTACATGTTATGTCTAAGTCAACACTAACCTAGTGAATATTGAAGTATTTTTCACAGAAACTCACTATTAATAGCAATGCACAGCAGTGTCACATATCCAAGATTTTGGAGATGCCACCACGTCTCCCGCGGGAGATGCCGCATCTCGCGCGAGAGATGCGGGTGTGGGTATGGGAGATGCGCATCTCTAAAGGAGATCTTACATATCCAGTGGTGAATGACCACATCTCTCGAGTGTGGGTGTCGCGTCTCCAGCGGGAGACGCGGCATCTCCCACGGGAGATGTGGTGGCATCTCCAAAATCTTGGATATGTGACACTACTCGACGAGAGAGTGATAAAAGAACGACCCCTTTTGTCCTTTTTCTGTGAACTGGACGGACGGAGAGAAAAGACAGAATGGAAAAAATTTCTTGCAAATGTGGACTGGTAATAACTCTGTTTCTATGTGACGATGATAACTAGATGAAATATACAATAGTCAAGTTTTGAAACTTTTATTGAAACAGCTAAACTCTATGTCATTTTTTAATTATAACCTATATGAGAACAGGATAACTTGTTTAGCTTGGTTAAACATGATTGTTGCCCATACGTACTTGCACTTTTAAAAGAGAAATAGAGAAGATTATGATTATCATATAATCTAAGAAGGAAAGAATCGTTTATGTTGTTAGTATGATATATTAACATGTAGTAACATTAATGATGATTTCCCCCTTCCATTTAGTTTTTGAACGTTAACAATATTTGTCTACACTTATTATAATTGACAAAATACAACTGAGCTAGAATTAATCTTCTTAAATGTGCAGTAAAATAAACCAATATTGGTTAAGATGATGTTATAATAGTCATTGAACAAATCACTATAACGTTAATTGTCTACACGCTGATTGTTAAAGATATTCACCATGAGATGTGCTGCACGACTATTTCTGTTTAGCAAATCAGTTTATGACAGTTACTCTGATGCAAATCAAAGATAAGCTGTTTTACACTCTCATCAGACATTAACACCGAACAATATTCGTCTTAACGGTTTTTAATTGACAGTGGAATATTACTGAGTAGATACACTGACAATACATCAATATAGAATATGTAAACTCACTACACGGAGTATTTTCAGTAAGATCGTTATACTGCTATCAATTTTGACTTCGACTTAATGACAATAAAAAATTTTCTTGGTTTAAAATTTCTGTTCACTAATAATAAATATCGGACCTGATCTTTTGCTGTTTATTAGTAAAAGATACATGTCCTAACCATCAGTTGTCTGTTACTAATAAACCACGAGTCGTAAAACTTACTACTTACTAGAAAGTAATCAGACTAATTACTCAATCTGTTGTGTTACGTGATTCAGATACATTCAACCAGGCATAACTGTCACAGAATAGTTAAATTAAAAATTTACTACTCGTTAGTAACAGATTAGTAGGGCAGACTATCACCTACTAGCAACTAGTTAGTGACGATGCACATGACTTACTGACAGCATAATAATAAAATTTTTGTAGTTTTGATTGTTTTTTTGGTAATCGAAGCAAAACGGAAAAATACTGTTAAAACGTTTTTTTTTCGAAAAAAACACGAAATTGGGGCGTTTTTAAGGGTTTTGTCAAATTTAGTTGAAAATAAACTGTAAAAACGATTTAAAAGTGAAAAATTCAGTAGTAAACGCGTTTAAACGAGTTAAAACGGTGTAAATGCTTCTTTAACGCGTTTAAGCGTCTTTCTGGCCACTTCTTGTCTGCCTGGGAGTAGCATATCAATGAGAAAAGATAAGCTGCTGTTCATCATCACAAAGACATTTTCCATATTTTTGGTCTTATTTGAACTGAAAGTAATAAAAAGTACAACAGTTATATAGTAGATAGAAAATTGCTTTTAAAATCCTACAAACTTACTACTTGAAAAAATAGTCAATCGTACAAAAAAAAACTGAAATTTGGAAAGTCTCTGTTATTCTTATATATCTAAATTGTCAATATCTTAAAATTTGAATAACTTGGTCCAGGCTTGCTATCAATATCTCATATTTTAAATTTGGTAGTTCGAAGTAATAATTTCACCTGAACATGGTTAATTTTATTAACTGACATGACAAACAATTCCATTGTAGATAAAAAAAAGAAAATTCCGCTGAGAAATAGAAAAGTGAAGTATATTATCAGGGTGTGACTTAAATTTGGTATTCTTTTAATGTGTTCGTGAATGTGAAAGCAAAGAGTCTTACCGGTTTATTTGTTGAAACCATTATCAATGTTAGTTTTATGGTCAAAAAATGACTAATATCATTTTACTATTATCACAAATATATCTGCTTGCACAATTTGTAAGATGATCACAATACTCTTTCTCTCAAGCGTTTTGTCGTTCTCTACGTAGAGAAATCCAACACCACATCTATAGCACCATATCTTTATTCTCTTCGCGCATAGCACTTGATGGTATTATAGTGATGCGAAATAGAGAGGAAGATTAATCGCAAACGAACAATGTCAATTGTAAAGAAAATCCGCTATCTAGCCATGAGAAATCTCAAGTGTCACTGCCAGCACATCCAATACAAATTTAACGATTTCGTGGAAGCAGATGTTATCTATTTAGCCGCAAAAATCGCCGCTATGGGACAGTCCGTATCAAAGAATGCATGAGACTTCATTAAAAATGTTTTTTGAATGGATTTTTACAGTCAATAAGGCACCATCTTGCTTTTGTTAAATCTTTAAATTTACATGGATTTTAATGTGGACAGTGAATAAAGAATCGATCTGCATTCGTGCTCAATTTTCAAAAGATTGGATTTGATTCTTTTAGGTTAGATATGCAAAACGTGCTCAAGGCCGTATAATGAATTTCACGAGTGTACGTGTGGTTAGATGTGCGGGAACTCATTCTATAACACCCACATCCTTGCGAAACGTGTATTTTATTCACTTTCAATCGTACGATCTTCTGTCTACAGCATTGCAAAGTAAGCTAGGAGAATAATACATAATCTCTGCATCTTACTCAATCGACAATGCAGTGATTCGGCGGCTTCTTTGCTTGAATGGATATTTTTCTTTTTTTCGATGAGTTCTCTCTCTCATTTTACCGCGAGCAGCTATGCCAACAGTAGAAAAAAGCAACATCAATGAGCAGCAAGTCTTGTTGTTCGGTAAGAATAAAATGTATGTGAGTTTTGAATGGTCGAATTTCTTTCCATCACTGGGAGAACATGTTTGGATGAAAGCTTGCCGTCTTTCATACGATAACGACTTGCGGGTGTGGGTGTGAAAATGCTCTTAATTCATCCACATCTACACCCACCCACACCCACACCCACACCCCACACCCACCCACACATAATCCTATGTGAGTCAAAGACTTAAAAGTGAAAGATATCATATAAAATAGTAAACTTATTAGAACAAATAGTCAAATGCAAAGTATGATCTGATGATAAAATAAAGAGAATTTGTGATAGGGAAATATCAATCCATGAGCAATAAATTGAACAATCAATTCATGACATATTTTCAATGAAAACAATATAGAAGAATTTTGATCTCTAATTTTGAACTGTGATTGTTTTCTAACTGTCTACTTTATTGTTTATAACATAAAATTGTAATATCAATGTTTTTCAAGTATTTACATAAAGTATTCTAGTAATTACGATGTAATTTCAATGAGATTTGGAGCTTCAGAAATTCACCGATTCGCACTTGGTTATAAACTTTGAAATTTATAAAAAAATTATTTTCAGCTAGTTTGATGTCAAATCAAAAAATAATTCTTGTCTAGTCCTTACTTTTTAACAGTTTTCCACAAGGGATTGTTTATGACAATTGGTTAATGGAACTCTTCTCTGTGAAATATCATGTTTTTCTACTAGAGAAAATATCATTTTTATGATATTTGACGCTCAAAAATACGCATGAATATAAATCTGAACATATTTTGAAGATAATTCAACTGAGAAAATAACTTTTGTTGACATAATTTCAAATTTTGTTTCATTGAAAACTCTATCTATTTTTAGATCCTTTAAATTGTATGCTTAATTTTGCCCTTCAACAATGTGAAAAATATATTTTCTATGTACTAACTGTTTGTTTTGGATAGCTTGTATGCTTGAATTTGATATCAGATAGATGTTGATTCTGTATCCCGTAGTGGTTCAGCAAGTGTCGTTATTCAGAAAGATTTTTCTGAATACACTCTACATTGTACCAAATATCGAGCATCTGAGTTTTATTCTGATCATTTAGAGTGTCTTCAAGATTTTCTTTTTTCTAAATGTGTTACAAGATTTAAGCTAAATAGTCTTCATGGTATGATGGAAAAAGGTAGAAAGGAAAAATATCGAAAGAGAAAAATGTCGAAAATAAAAATATCGAAAACAAAAATAAAATAAATGTAGATGGAAAGAAATATTGTAAACGAGAGTATATTGAAGTACAAATTTCCCCTCCCTTATCTTCAATCTTAAATGTTCATCTTCACCTCATATTCTTGTTTTCGACATTTTTATTTTCGATATTTTGCCCTTTCGATATTTTTCCTTTCTGTCTTTTTCCATCCATTCTATTCAATCTGAAAGTTGTGGGAAAAACAGCAGAATGATTGTTATATGTTTCTGGAAAATGGATAAACTAATTACTACTTAAATGGCTTATCAATGACTTCTTTTCATAATTTATCCTGATTGATAAGCCTTTTCTCTTCATTAAGTTTTGGAAGACTGAAAATTCCTGAGAATGCAATTAAGAATGCACAACAAAAAGCATGAAGAAAGAGCAAAGTGAGTGTTTGAAAAATGTAGTGAAAAAGTAGGCGTGAAATGACTGTTCCCATATATATATTGTCGACATTTAATGTTCTCAACATAAAGTTGACACTTATTTCATAGGATTATATTATAATAAATGACGTCTTATGTGCATTCTAGAGACTACGAAATATCTAAAAATATATACGCGGCTACACCTTCGTTGTACTTTGAAAACTTGTCTTTTATTCATGGATCAGTAATTATATCCCCCTACCCGATGTGATCAAGAAATAAATGAAGTCGATAATAATAGTATAGAGTGTAAATCAAACACTATTTCATTAGGAAACATTTAAAAAGAATGAATTAACATCATTTTTTTTGTTTGATGTTCTTTAGGTAACATGTAAACTAGTTCTTCTAGTTCATATGAAATTATATGACGAAACATAATTTCATACGGTACTAAACTGTTTTTATTTATGAAGAATGAATTTTATTTTCTTTTATAAGTATTTCGAATAAAACGAAATGCTTGATATTTTATGTTTTACCATATCTTCCATACTAAATATGAAAAAATATAAACATCAACTAGATATATAGTCCAAGATCTAAAATAAATCAAAATATTGAAACCACATCAGTACTAATCACCAAAAAGCTAAAAATAAAATTTTCCGCAGACTTCTAATTTTGTTAATTCGTAAAATATTTCATAGAATAACACCTGAAAAAAAATATTTTACATCAATTATAGTTTTCAGTAAAGATTTGACGTTCAATTAATTATCAAAAGTAAGGAAAAGATTAAGTTTAACGTCAATTATAATTTCTAATACAGAATCTGCTTTTATATAATAATAGCAAGAAAAAAAAATCCATTTTATGTCAGTTAATATTTAGAATCCGCAACGGTTTTTTTCCATACAAACATGTCAAAAGCAAAAAGGAGAAAAAAAACTATGAACAAGTGCTTGATATAAGACTTTCATTAAAAACATTGCCAGCAGGAAAATATTGAATATTCTATAGAAAACATTGTTAGTTGAGAGTATGTCCTTCTTGACTCTTAGTTTTTGACACAGGTAAGAATCTTAGCTTTCTTATACAAGTAAACCAGGATTCATTTAATCTAACGATTACTTCAGCACTGAAATCGCTTGAGTATGAGTTGAGTTACCTTACGTGATCTGCAAGATCATTGAGAATCTGATTATTCAAAAATAAAATACTCTGTCTGAGTCAATCAGTCTCTCATTTGCATTCATATTATACAACTACTTCAGACATAGACTCTACCGAAGTTCATTATTTCATTGACAGTGGAAAATATGTTTACTGAAAACCGAGATACGAGAAAACAACCATAGTGTGGACTTGAATAGTCGATAATTCAGTTATCAATTACTGGATTAATTTTAAGCTTTCGAGATGTGTGTTTTTCACAGTTGAGCATTGTCTTCTAAAATTTTCATAAATAAGCAACTTATTAAATGAGAGTAGCATGAAAATCATCATTGAAAAATTGTTAGAAGTGCGAACACAACACTGTTGAAATAAAAACAAAATTTTTATAACAATAGAAGAGCATGAATTTGGCTGCAGTTTCATAATAAAAGAATCAATAGTCTCTCATCTATTGCTTAGAAAACTTATCTTAAATGAGTTATAATTCTTCTATACTTCAATACTACGTTGAAATCGTATTTCATTAAATATTACTTATAATATATATTTATGTCAAAGCATAGGCTTGCCAGAAAAAGAAGAAAAACATGATTTTTACAAACGGTAGAGAAAAGTTCAAATGCTCCTCATCGGATAATCTTTTTGACTTATTAGCAAGAAACAAAAAGAAACCAATAAATTTCACTCCAAAAAACTATGCAGAGTAGAACGATTTGATCCAAAGATCTACAATGATCTAATTTTAGTTCTTCTTGACTTTTGTAAAAACATGAGGAATTTGTTTTTATGAGTTTATTTAAGTAGACAATACAGGTACTTAATACAAATAAACCCTTTCTTTTGAAACAGTATTCAGTGGTAGGTGTATGTTCAATGTCAAGCTTTCTGTGGTTTTAAACTAACAGATACTCGGTAGATATTTCATAGTTCTGATATAGGTCCTAATAACTTTTTTTTCTTCTATATCTGCCATAACAGCTGCAATAAGTCCTTCATTTTTTTTTTCTGTAACCCCCCCCCCCCCCCCCCCTAAAAACAAAGAAAAAACTAGACGCCTACCCCATAATAGAAACTTGCCTCCGTAACAATAATTTTTTAACGTAATAGAAACCCGCTCCTAGTAATGTCAAAGCTGCTTAAAAATGCACGACTGTCGAGATTTTTATGTCAAGAAAATAAAAAAAAACAGAATTTTAGACAACCAAAACGAGTATGGTTTTGTGGTTTTGATTACATCCTAATTAAAATGTCGGTTTCAACCAATAAACAAAGAAGAATCACAGAATGAATTCATTTTATTTTGTAAAGTGTTATTCTTTTTTATTTTTTGATATAAAAATTCTCGAATGTCATGAATACTTTTCGGTTTTCAAGCCAGTGGACAGTATGTTAGAAAATATGTGCACCTAAAATCATGAAAAACTCGAATAGTTTCACTAATAATTTTTGTTGTCGTAAGTTGAAAGATCGTATGCTTCTCTACTTTTCAGAAGAATTTTTTGAATTCTAATTTGTGATATATAACGGGGCATTCTAAACGGAGGGATGAAAGAAAGAATCGGAGTCACTTTCGGTCTTCTAAAATCACTTTTTCTTGCTTGGGTATGTAGAAAAGTTTTCAAGAAACCTTTTAAAAATTTGACGATATTCTCTGAACATTTTTACAATTTATAAATTTTTTCTCAAAAAAAAAAGAATACAACATTTGTACAGTTTTGTTGACCCATATTTTCCCCTACCCACCTTCAGATGTTTCACTTCGAAATACGTCTGGTAGTACAGATTCAAAGTAGTATTTTTTGTTTTGTTCGTTTCTTATAATGTTAGTGAATTTTTTTCTCGATGAGAACTTTCTGTAAACCATTTCAAAAGAAAAAAAAACGGATCGCAATAGAAGCCCAGTTGGCTTCTATTCTGGATGAGTTTACTCTTCCTTTTCGTAACTCATACTTAATTAATATTTATTATTAGTGTTTTTTCTTATCAAATGTATTCAATTTTGCTTGAATGCAGGTTTTGCTCGATTCATCTATTAATTATTTATTTTAGAATGTCAGTTTCTACCCTAACTAACGTACGACTCAATATAGGTCGTTATGGTTTGTCAACTATAATTGTGCTTGGCAATATTAGTAATATTTTAACAACCCTTATATTCATACGAGTATTACGAAAACAGCTCAATTCATGTACAATGTACTTATTAGCTTCTTCAATTGCAAATATTATTTTGATTGATACTGCAGTTATTTCCTCACTTTATGGTATTGATCATCCTGACCCAATACATTTATTAGTCGCTTTCTGTAAATTGAAATTTTATGGACCACACGTGTTATTAATGCTTTCAAGAAGTTTTAGTAAATTTTAGTCGTACATAGAAAAAAGGATAATTATTTTTTTTTATTTTTTAGAAATAGCTTCCTGTATTGATCGATGGGCTTTGACTTCTTCAAATGTTAGAATTCGATCATTTTCTCAACCAAAAATTGCACGTAATGTTATCATTTTTCTTATGCTTATTTGGCCAATTATTCCAATATTCCTGGCTATCCTCTCAAATATTTATTCTGGTCGTTGTAGTCAACCTTCATATTATGCTTTTCCTATTTCAATGTATTCATTTATTTTTGTGGGATCTCTTCCACCATTATTAATGTTTTTATTTGGTTTATTAACGTGGCGTAACTTAAAAGAAATTCGATCACGAATTGCACCTGAAAATGATTCTACTCGATATCGTTTACAAAGATGTGATCGTGACTTGATGAAAATGGTAGCTGGTGAAATACTTGTCTATTTAATAACTACAATGCCTTATCCTGTTAATTCACTGTATGGTATTATCACTGCATCTATTGCACAACAAAAGAGTGAAATGCGTTTGGCTATTGAAACACTTATTTCATATATAATTAGTCAAATATTGATTTATATATATTATGTTACTCCATTTTATGGTAGAGTTTGCTTGTCAATTTTGAATTTAAGTTTTATTTATCATGATCCATGTTGTTTTGTTTTCATTTTAGTATATTCAATTAGCTCAAAGAAATTTCGAGGTGATTTCGTTCGCTTCATTCGTTGTCAATCAATGCTCTAAGTGAACGATGCGTAAAATGGAACAGAAGTTATAGCAGACCTCGATTACATGTAAAAAAAATTACATTTGAACCAAAATATCCAAAAAATTTGACGTAAACATGTAAATGTTATGAAAAAGGATTTGTACAAATAACAACAAAAATATCAGAAATAGACTAATCTGTATTTACTTCACTCAAAAATTAATGTTTTTCGTCATTATTTTTATTGTAGCAGTCAATAAAGAAAAATAACCTAAATGTGTTGATGGTATTCTATGAGAAACATATCAATTTTCTGATATTTGAGATTTACTGTCAATCATAACATATTGAAGATCTAGAAAACTACATACTTCTAAAATAAATTTTGAATTAAAACAAAAATATACTCATGTCACTATATATATTATGCTAAATTATAATTGACTTCTTTTTGCTAGTGAAAATGTGAAACATGTTTGTTAACGAAGACTAATATTGCATAAACAAAATCAAAGTTGTTCCTACTGATGTACTACTCACTTACGAATCAACATGGGTCTTTCGAGATGTTTTATATAATAAAATATAGTATGCTTCTCATTGCTCTATACATATGATAATTTTTGTCTTATCAAAGCGAAATATGAAAACCTGATGATAAAAATCTTGATTGATATTTACTGGTTTTAATAGGCGTGTAGATGGAAGCGCACAAACAAATTAAACACACATCTATGCATATCTCTAAGTACTCATATCGAAGTCATCAGTGTTTCATGAGAGTCAACATCGCTAGCATTGATAATGAGTAAACTGAAACTGTCCATCCGTATTGAATAAGTGTTGGTTTAAAATTATGATATGTCGATTCTTCTATCTCTCCTTTCATTTCTTACAGTAAGTGTATCAATAGTTAAATACATGAGTTTGATTCAATGATGATGATATTATTATGCTCGATATTTATTTTTTCTGATAGTTCTTCTGTTATAATAATAGTGTAAGGAATTATTGTACTCATTTATTATATAAAAATACGATCTACACATTGACGTCGACATCCGCCACAACATTTTTGTTCACCTTCACATTCACTATCATCATTACATCGAGCAAAACAAATGCCTCTTCCATCTGATGATGATGGACAAAGTCCTGGTTTATTAGAATTTCGTTCAGGTGGTTGTACATTATTGGGACAGCAGACAGCATAAGCATCGTTCAGTGCAATCGCGCATTGGTGTGTTGGTGGGCATTCACGATCAATGGAACCACGTCCACAAAAATAATCAACCAGTGGAGTCTCTTCTCGGTCACATGGACTTTTTGTTGCACACACATTAACTGTTCATTGGAGTCACGTTTAACACCATATTGACAATAAATCATACACATACGAAGAACCTGAAACTAATGTAGCAGATAGTGCGATGCACAAGACGAGAATAAAACTAACCAAAGTGACTCGTATCATTAGAAATAAATGATGAAATCAAAACGCGTAAATATTTTCGAGGTGCTTCATTTTTTACATGATTGATTGTCAGCTGACGAATATACCCACATCGCGTTATTTTAGAATAAAATTTGTTTTCTTTGCTTCTTGGTAAGTATTTATTTCATTTAAAAGATAGTTGTTTCACATACACGAAGACAGCCATTACAACATTGTTGCTCTTCAATATCGGTATTATGACAGAGATACTGGTTATATATACTGAAGTTGGGAGAATACCATTAGTCTTTGCTTAAAATTTTAAGAAGCCTATATAATGGAAGCATTGCTCAGAGTAACATCTATTGATACGATTTATAAAAAACAAGTAACAGCAAATATCAATTTACATGTTTCTTATTGATTGAAATGGACTGTATTCAAAAAGAAATCGAAATGAAAGACCATTGTTGATGCACAAGAAAAAACTGAAGATTGTCGAGCAATGTTTTGTGAATTGTTGACTTCTACTAATTTCGATAGATTGAAGTTAATTTCGAGACTCTATGTACTTTGAAACGATTTTCGACTGATTTAAATACTTGCAGTCGATTATCAAACATCTGTTAATCAATTATACTTGGATATTTTTAGTGATGGTCAGATTCCAAGGTGTATTATGGAAAACATGAAACACAATTAATTTATTATGAATTAAATCGAAATCTAACGAAGTGCTATAATAAACATAATAAACACTTTCTAGTATTTTTTTTACTGAATTCCCCAATGAAATTAAGTAATTCTTTTGATATTTTTATGTCCATCTTTTGATTTCAAAGAAAATTGATGCCTATTCGACTAAATTGTTTTCAAGAAATGATAAATACATTTTATTTGGAAGTTTTGAACAAAAGAAATAATATCATATTCTACTATATATATTTCATGGGATTGATCAATAATGATAATATGGGTGTGGGTGTGGGTGGATGTGGGTGTGGGTGTGGGTGTGGATGTGGATGTGGATAATCTCTCCAAACATCCACACCCACACCCCACACCCACACCCACACCCCACACCCACACCCACACCCACACACCCCACACCCCACCCTGCAGGGAGTTCTCAATTTGGGTGGGTGTGGGTAGGTGGGGTAGGATGGGTGTGCGTGTGGGTGTGGGAGTGTGGTTGTGAAGGTGTTGGTGTGGGTGTGGGCGTGGATGTGGAGTGTGTGGGTGTGGATGGGGTGGGGTGGGGATGTAGCGAAAATAAAAGTCATATAGACATGCACGCCAACATCTTATACCCACTTCACACACACATCCACACTCCACACCCACACTCACACCCACACCCTCTCTGTGTTTCATTATTTTAGTTATATGCTTTTTTTTGCAATTCCTGAAAACTATACAGATGTTCAACTGATCGAATATCAGTGCACGTTATAAATTCTATTATTTCTAAATCAACTGTTGTTAAATTAATTATTCGTTCATAAAAATTTATTTGGTCATATGAATGAAATTCATCTTTTGCTAAAGTATAAAAGGAAAAGAATATTTTGAACATTTTAGATATTTGAATAAATGTATTTCGGACTATAAAAGTGATGTTATTTTTTTTATGACAAAGAACAAATACGAGGTACCATCAAGAACGTTCAGTGGTAAAAAAATCTAATTCGAAAGAGATCTGTACATGGATGTACCATTCATAAAGAAATCATCAATGGTACATGATCGAAGGGTTGAAATATATTGAATTTTTTGATATTTTAGGACGAAGTTTTTAATAAAATTTTCAGTGAATTATTTTATGACAAAAAAAATCAAATTTTAACAAAAATAGTTGAGATATGCTACAAGGTTGTATAATTCGAATCGACCTAATAATATCCATTAGTTATTATAATTTATTTTAATCTTATATTCTAGTAGAAATATTAGAATTTTCAACTGATGATATTTCTAAAGTACAAAAATTTCATTTATCCCGAACCGCTGGATGTTAATGTATGATTAAAGCCATGGACACATTAGAAGACCCCCCTCTCCCTCAATGTAGAGGGACCTCTCCTTGAATAAAGGATGCTGATGGTAGATTAGAAGGTTCATCGATTTCTTCTGGCAAGTCTCCTGCAGCGAGTGGTCGGGTCTTCATATCTGTCTTTAGTTTCGTTGTTTCTAGGACTGACCTCTTTTAAGTGCGGGTGGGAGGTCTTCTAATGTGTCCATGGCTTTAGTCAATGAACATTTCTTCTAATGGAGTCATGAAGAAATTTTCCAGTTTTGATATAAAAAATATTCATTTACTAAAATTTTTTTATTTTCTATGTATTTTACATAGAATGTTCTAATGAGGAACATTTTTTTGCTTGATGGCCCTATTAGGAACAGTGCTTCTAATAAGAACAAATTCAATTACTCGCAAACTACCACTGATTGCTTGATTAATATTCGAGATAATTGTTTGATTTATGTACCATTTGATGGAGCAGACATTTCTGCACTCAAATATGTAAAAATATTCTTTTATGATAAGACATGATCTAATAAAAAAGGAAATATGAACAGCTCCCGAAAAGCTATTCTTATTAGAAGCATCGCCTGTACTCACGAAACGTGTCAATAATATTTTGTTATCGGTCAATAATATTGTCTTATTTTGTATTATGTTTACTGTATTAGGAGCATCGGATTTATCGAGTGCATATTCTTAACTTTTGTTATAATTTTTCCTGAATTTTTTGCATGGAACATATCAATCATCAATAAGATTATATGGCATAGCGAGTGGCTCAATACATTATTATTATTACATGTTTGTTTTTCTTTTCTTATTCATATTTTTGTGACATCAAAAATAAAAGTTCTGATATTTTCTTGAAACAGATACAATATCTAGAACTACAATCTAGAAAAAGTTCAGTTATATGACTAAAATCGTTTAATGTAATCAGTAACTACACTCAAACCCTATACACACTAAGAACATCTGATGATATTCATCTGATTGAGTCTCTCACTATCCAACATCAATTAACTTTTTAATATATTAAAGAAGAAAAAAGATTAACGAAGTTTTCAATTAGAAGTTTTTATTGAAATTATTTTTTATCATTTTCAAGATTATCAAATAGTAAAAATTACAAATATTAATATTAAGTGATACACAATTTATAATAATTGCATAAAACGGTGTGTTTTATTATGTATTTTTGGAGCCTTTGAAATGCAATCTCCACACAGATCATAATAAGTATTCTTATACAGGCATTCATGACACGTAAAACGACGATAGCGATCTTTTTTGCCACAATTCTTACATTTCCAGTGATTTTTGGGTTTTATTTGTACTTGGTATAACCATTGTGGTATTGGTATCACCCATGTCCATTGCTGTACTGGTACAAACGTCACTTGAGCCATTGTTTTTATTAATGTTGATGGTGACTGTTCTATGGTTTATATCAATGAACTAAAATCTGATGTAAACGTTTGAAAAATCGAGCAGATGCTAGTCGTAACAGACTCAATTATACAAGAGATATCTATGTTTTCCAATCGATTGGTACTAAGAATGTGAACTAAAGATGAATTTCATAGAGACATAAATATATAAATATGTACATGTACATCATACATAAAAATCGTTCGTGCATGACTATACATCATTATGGATATTTCCTCACTTCAAATGATATTTTGTCATGCACTTACTCATCTTATTTCAAAGGTATGAATAAGAATTTCTCATCATATGTAAGTACAGAGTGTGGATGTCAAACGGCCATGACACATTTGTTTCGAACTTGCTTAAAGATCTGATGAAATGACTACAATTCTGTATGATTTTTAGGAAAATTAAAAGAATTTAATTTATACTATTACATATAAACTGAGAAAAAAAAAGCCTGTAAGTAATGATATAAATTCATATTAGTGTTGCAACCCGTAGATTTCGTGGCACGATGTTTCCGCGCCGACACTTCCACGCCGACATTTCCGCGCACGACACTTCCGCGCAAATGAATTTTCTCTCTTCTGTTTATGTTGAGCTAAGGCTAGAGGAATCACCTGGATTGCTATAGGAATTATCTGGGATGTTACGGAAATCACCTATGATGCTACAGGGATCATCTATGATACTGAAAGGATCGCCTGGGATGCTAGATGGATCGCCTGAGTTGCTAGGTGATCACCTGAAATGCTAGAGGATTGCCTGAAATGCTATATGCATCTCCTATGATACTAAACGCATCCATTGGTGACGCTTGTAGAATCCCAGATGACCCCTCCAGCAACTCAGGCGATTCGTCTAGAATCCCAGGCGATGCGTCTAGTATCTCGGGCGATGATTCTACTATCCAGAGCAATGCCTCTAGTATCTCGGGCGATGTATGCAGCATTCCAGATGATCCTTCCAGCATCCTAGGTGGTTCCTGTAGTGTTCCCGATGAGCTCACCAGCAGTTCAAGTGATCCCTCTGGCATCCCAGGCGATGCCTCTAGCATCTCAGATGATCCCTCCAGTATCATAGACGATCGCTCTAGCATCCGAAATGATTCCTTTAGCAATCCAGGTGATCCTTCTAGCATCTCAGGTGATCCCACCGATATCATAGGTGATCCAAGGGGGAAACAGCGGACTTCAAGACTTCAAGACGTCAAAAGACTTCAACAGACTTCAACAGACTTCACCCGCTGTGACTTCATCTTTCCACAAGACTTCGAAAGACTTCTAAAGACTTCTGAAGACTTCATAGGACTTCAAAAGACTTCGCAAGACTTCACAAGACTTCGTATGACTTCATGGGACTTCATGGGACTTCAAAAAACTTTCAAAGACTTCGTTAGACTTCACAGACTTCGTGAGACTTCAGGTACTTCATGAGACTTCACGGATTTCATGAGACTTCAGAGACTTTGTAGGACTTCTTGAGACTTTATAAGACTTCATCAGACTTCATCAGACTTCACAAGACTTTATAAAACTTCACAAGACTTCACAAGACTTTACAAGACTTCATAGGACTTCAAGAGGCAAATTCCATGTGTATTAAAAAATCTTATAGAAATTACATGAAACCTCTATAACATGCAAAAAAACAAAACTTATCAAATAGTAGGGGTGTCATTTACCGTTTACTTTATAATTAATATAAATTATTTATCATTTAATTTACGCGTAAATTAAATGGAAAGTAAATATAAATTGACACCCTTATTCATAACAGAGTAACTAGTGTCTTCCGAGAACCACGAACAGGAATGATATTGAAAATTGATTGCTCCCAAGAGTCTGTTTTGTGGAACTCACGTATATTTTCGAAGAAAATAGTGAGTGTACGTTTTCAGTTCGAGGTTTGATGGCTCTCTCTCCCCCCACCCGATTATAGACACTTAGCAACGAAGAAAAAAAAAATTACAGAAATTCCCCCCCCCCCCCCCCGCCCTCCATTACAGCCCTAAGCAACGAGGATTAAATAATGGTGAAAATATTATTTTAGCTGCATTTAATCGTGCAAAAGAACTAGTTAGTAATTTGAATATATTACCTTCATTAAAGAAATGCAATGCTTGTGAACTTAATGGTTTAAGTAAAAATATATTTGATAGTATTAGATTCAACATTAATTCGGATACTTATTCGGCAACGGATGCAGATTCTTCATCAGATTCTGAACCTGATTATGATGATGAAACAATGGAAAGTAATGAATTTAATAGTGATCTAATCAATGTAGATGAAGAAGATAAAGATGCGGCAACGACAGAAAGTGTTGATGAAATTAAAACTGAGAAAATAAATTTTACTGGTATGCGTATATTTGATTCGATCAATCCAGCAATGAAAAACTCCTATTTTCAAGTGCAAATAAATAACAAGACTAAATTTATACACAAGCAAATGACTTGTTGGTTATTAACTGACAAAGCTAGCCGTTTATCGGCTGATAGATTATCACGAGTGATAGAAACAAACAAAAAGGATTAAAATTCTTCATCAGATTGATTTGGATAGATAAAACATTTCTTATAAA
>CAJNOP010000327.1:7848-20456 GCA_905250075.1 Rotaria sp. Silwood1
GTGATTGATTGATTAAAGTGCATTTGATAAGCATGATGAAGTTTGATGAGAAGAAGAGAATTACCACCTAATTTAAAGAAATTCATGTTGATCGAAGGAATACTTTCAAGATGAAGAACTTGACACCAAATTGATGACACTTGTTGTTGGATCTTGGTGTGTGGATGTTCAACAATGTCAGTGACATTTAATGAGAGAAGTGAAAAATCAGGTAGAGGTAATGCCTTTCGATCTATTTTACCATTCGGATTGAGTGGAAATTGATCGATGAGAATAAACAATGAAGGTACCATGTATAGAGGTAGTTGATTGGTGCATTGATCACGTAAAATATTGACATTGAAATGAATTTTAGTTTGAACATAAGCCACAAGATGTTCAAGATTGTTATGATCATATTTAACAACGACACAATTAGTGATCTCGGATGAAAATCTCATAATGACTACTTCAATTTCACCTAGTTCAATGCGTTGTCCTCTTAGCTTTATTTGAAAGTCATTTCTACCAACATAATGTAAAAGATCCATTGTAGTGTCCAATCGTACAAGGTCTCCTGTTCGATAAAATAAATCATGTGTAGGAGGTAAGTGCACTAGTGCTTGACGAGTCTAATCCAAGCGATGCAAATAGCCACCAAATACAGCTTCACCACCGATGAAAAGTTCACCAATCTGGTGATCAGCAAGAACAGGTTGCAAATAACTATCGAGTATGTAACATTTATAACCAAGAAGAGGTCGACCAATCGGAAGGGAATCTAACTGCAGATCAGCTTTGGTGATCTGATGAAATGTCGTTGCAAAAATGCATTCAGTCGGCCCATAAAGATGATAAATAACAGCAGAAGGGTTTAGATAGTCATAGAGTAGAGATGCTGTTCGTGGTCGAAGAGGCTCTCCTAGAAGAAGAAAAATCGTTATTAACTTGTCTTGATGTGTACTCTTTACCTATAGAACAAAGTCGTTGTAAACTGATTAATGTATGATGCTTGTCATGATAATTGTGCACATGTTGAGCAATTGTGGCGAGAAGTGTTGGTACAGTAATGGCAAAGGTAATTTGATTACGTTGTACGACCGATGTTAAATAATTCATGTCAAGATTTCCATTGGGTCGAAGTAGACAAATGCATCCACCCAGCCAAAGTGTTCCAAGAATTTCTTGTATGTGAATATCGAATGTTGTTGGTGTTATTTGTAGTACAGTCTCATTTTGCATCATGATAGAAGATTGAGAAAGAGCATTAATACATGCAGCAAAGTTTTTGTGACTAATCGGGATCAATTTTGGTATGCCTGTTGAACCACTAGTGGAAACCACATAAGCAATCGAGTTAATATTGATAAGAACATCATTGTCACTGAAATTTGTCGGGTTTAACGATGGTAATATCCGACTAATATCAACATCACTTGATGGGATGAGTGTGTTCGTTCGATTATGACTAAGAACACATTTAGTTTTGACTTGTTCAATCAATGAAAGAAGTCGCGCTGATGGTTGATTTGGAGAGAGAGGACAATATGATGCACCACTCATCAGAATCGATAGTATACCAATGATCTATATGACAAATCAGAAGAAGATTATTACTATCAAAAGTCAGTTTTCACTTACCATTTCAATAGACCGATCGACACATTGAGCAACAATGTCATCTGGTTGTATTTGACATCGATCTGTCAAATGATGAGCAAGAAGTTGTGATGAATGAAGAAGTTCAGCATAGGTGAGTGATTGATCATCGAGAACTAAAGCTAGTTTTTGTGGATGTTCCATAGCTCTACATGCAAATTGTTGATGAATGGGAAGGAGGTTTGAAGACAGAAGCAGCTGATCGCCCTCGTTCAAGTGCTGTAGGCGTCTCATCTCGTGTGGAAGAAGAAGCGAGAAATCACAGATCGAAGTCAAAAGAGGCGCGGAGGTAAGTTGTTCAAGAAGGCTTTCGAATCGGCGAGCCATAATGATTATGGTTGCTTCATCAAATACATCGCAGGCATACACAAATGAGCCGATTATCTCGTTGGGTTCATTCACTTCGACAGATAGACACAAGTCATATTTGGTTACATTAGGTAAGCGAGTACAACGAACGAGTTCACATTCTTCTGCGAGCCTTACTTTGCTTGTGATTGTCTTGAACTGAAACCCGATGGGCGTATTTGCTAATAATCGAGTACTATCGATGGTAGCATGATGATGGAACATTCGACCATTAGCCATCACCGAAAAGCTCATTTGTTTCACACTTGCGATTAAATCAGCAAGTTCCTTTTTAGGTTCAATAAATAACGGAAATGGGACAATATTATCAAAGATGCCGATAGTACGCATGAATTCATATCGAGGCCGATAAGTCACATAACTATGGACAACAAGATCCTGACATTGTGTTAGTTTAAAGAGAAAGATATAATAAGCCGATAAATACAGTTGGAAAGGGCTAGCTGGCATTTGAGATGTGAAAGTAACGAGTTTCAGTCTTACTGATGATGCACGACCTGTGCGACTTGTTGTTGTTGGGCGACGATCGTAGGGTAGTTCCATCGGATACTCATGGTTTTTCAATACTGTCTTCCAAAAGTCTGTTGATGATGATAGGTATTCATCGCTACCATGACGCTCCCATAGTGCATAATCTATATAGTTTGCCGAGTGATCATCATTCATGTTGAGCAGACCTGTTGAATAAACCTGTTTTAAATCAGCCATGAAAATGGACTGACTGAAATCATCGATGATCGTCTGATGAAAGTTGAATAGCAGTACATCTTCGTTGGTGAGAAGATCTTCATCGTTTTCCTTGTTTCTTCGAATCACATGACAACGAAAAACTCGCCCCGTAGTTGAATCCAAGTGACTTCGATTTGTTTCTTCGTCAATCAGTATGGCCTCTAATTCTTCTTCACTCTCAACCTTGCTTTCTTGTATCAAGGAAGGAAATGTGGTATCGAACGGTAAAACACATTGTTCCAATGTCTCACCGTTGGGCATGGTTGTTAAGCGAGTGCGTAGTATCGTATGTTTATTCACAAGTTGTGCAAGTGCATGATGGAGACGTTGACGAGAAAGAAAGGAACTTGGTGATACGATAAATACAAGTTGATTATTATTGATTGCCAATGGGGCAGAAGCAAAGCGTTCTCGTTCTTCTAACCAAATGTATTCCTGAGCGAATGAGGCAGGACCTACAAAAGAATTATGATTGAGACACCAGTCATTTACCTTTGAATTCGATCTAACCTTGCATCATATTATGTTGCCTGAGAGGAACTGATACTGTCTCGTTAAAAATGTTCTCTGTTAGGAAGCGAAGATGTTCACCGATAGATTGTTGTGCTAAAAAGTCCTTCAGAGTGATTCGCTGCGGTGGATTTGAATCGTATTGAGATTGATTGAAGAGTTGAGATAGGGTCAACGGTGAGCACTCTAGTGACAAGCTCGTTACAGAAGGATCATGAGATGTCTTGTCGAGATGTAACAGTGAACACCAGAGTTGGCCCATCTGGTCTTCAAATGTCTCGCGCGTCGATTTGTGCATTTTGGATCTCTTTTTTGAGTAAAGAGTATTGTTTTTTTGGGTTCTTTTGTTGATCTAAAAGACGGTATGAGGTTAGCAAGACAATAGATAGTAAAAAACATGTGCATGGCGAGCCAAAACCATTAAATCTTCAAAAGGCTAAGACCATGGAATACTCGCAAAGATTTAGGAATACTTTCTACAATTGGTTCGGCTAAATATGCTTTTAGAAGCATGAGATAGATTCGACCTAAACAAACACTCTACGAAATTGCGTAGTAGCTCGTAAAATTTATTAGATTTATCGTCGAGATAAGAAAGAAAAGAAAAAGTTGTCAACATAAATTGTTGTGCAAATAGAGACGACTTTCATTCTTTTATTGTGCGAGTTTTAAAACGATTTTGTCCTTAGACTATCATTACCATGGGGCAACATTACGACTCTTTTATCTAAATTTATGCAGTAAGAATGATGCAGGTTTCAAACAAGAGTTGATTCGCATAAAGCACAACACAATTGCATTATTACAGTACTCCACAAAAGTCCTCAGTCCCCGAGATCTTTGGACTAGCCATAAACCGAACCCAAACCACTCGGGTTCGCGTTCGGGTTCGGGAGATGTCGACCAAACTCAAACAACGTCGAGCATCCAGATGATTCTTCTGACATTTTTGGAGACATATCACTAGGCATGTACTAAGGATGTAACGAACCCGAATCGTTCGGGTTGGGTATGGGTGTGGGTGTGGGTGGAGTGTGGGTGAGTGTGGTTGTGGGTGTGGGTGGGTGTGGGTGTGAGTGTGGGTGTGGGTGTGAGTGTGGGTGGGTGTGGGCGTGGGTGTGGGGTGTGGGTGTGGGTGGGTGCGGATGTGGGTGTAGCTGTGGTGTTAGGTTTGTGGGTGTCGCAGTGACATCCACACTCACACACCTACACCCACACCCGCACCCACACTCATCCACACCCATACCCATACCCACACCCACACCCACGCCCCACACCCGTGTGATGATACTTGCTTGGAGTCTATTCTACTCATGTTCTGTTTGCATGTGTGTATGATAGTTCGATACGTTCTTTTTATTTTTCAAAGGTAGCTGATAAGAGACGAGGAAGTAAATAAAACATCCATCGTCATCAAGCTTACTCATTTGTAAATGCATCAAATCACTAGGATATGCTTGTGCTATTAATTACTCATATTGAATTTCTTTGTTTGATTAATTTTTTTCGAGTGATAGAATTTTCACAATATTCGTTCAACGATAGGGAGATCATTTTCTGAGTTTTGTTGTTTTTTATGAGTAATATTTTGAGTTCATGAAAAGTATTGTGAAAAACATAAAGAATTTGTTGAGATAACATCGATGAATAATTTTGTGATCATTTTTTTCCGAGCTTAGATAAAACAGAGATGAATAATAACATATGATAACAAGTATTTATTTTTGATCATATATTAGAAGAAAAACCATTCTTCCCAGGAAAAATCCAATCAAAAATAGTCTTAATATAAAATGTGTCATATGTCTTTCACTCAAACCATTCAACAAGTTCTAACTTAAAACGCCATGAGTTTAGAAACACCTGATCTCTATAGACTTTTATCACTACGTCCCGATGCAACGCCACAACAAATTCGAGATGCATATAAGAAGCTAGCTCTCCAATGGCATCCGGACAAAAATCAAAATAATCCGCATGCTGAGCATATGTTCAAAGCAATTAACAAAGCCTATCAAACATTATCAAATTCAACAAGTAAACAGGAGTATGATGACAGGCATGATGATGATGATGATAATGAGGATCATGACATCATTATTGATCTCAACAACCTTCGTTTGCATATGGGCAAGCGATTATCGGAAAAGTATGAAGAAGATATTTTACGTTGGATGGCTGAATATTCGAATATTTCTTTTAATGATAATTTCGATCGTGAACTTGTCTCTATCATTAATAATGTTCGATCGACATTCAAAGAAAGTGAGGATAGTAAAGTAACATCACTAAAAAAATGTACCCTTTGTTTGCAAACATATGATGACGAACAAAACCATTTACTAGAAGCACGACAACCATTTTTGGCTTTTATTGAACGAGATAATCATCAAGATCTTAATGCACAATTAGCTTTGGCTCTGCACGAAGAATGGAATTGGCAAGCAACTTGTTTACCATCAACATCTGTTTATAAACAACTCTGGTTCAGCAATACTTGGAAGGATGTATCCAATATGATATGTCAGTTTCAATCTTGCATTAGCTTATTGTGTAATAGAATGAATTTAATCACTATTAATTATATTCAATTATATCGTAATAATCCTTACTTAGAAACCATTGTGAAAACAACAACAGTAAATTTTCTACCTAATGCCGCTCATTTGAAGGAAGCGATTGAATATGAGAATCGTTCTCGATCGGATTTTCGTTCATCAGATTGGAAAAATGATCTCACACGACGAAATACAAGCAGACAACAATGTATTGTGACCAATGTTGACACAACAACATCTATCCTTGCACATCTCTGCTACGATGTAATGACACCCTCTGAATCGATGCCTCTATCAAATCAATCCGAGTGTAATGGTTGTAAGATACGGTTTGGTTTTTTCAAGACTAAATACAACTGTCGTATGTGCGGTGGCATTTTTTGCAACAGCTGTCTCGTATACCAAACTTGTTTGCATCTTGGCTTTGACTTTCCCGTCCGTATATGTTCACGATGTGTTATACACAAAGAAAAACTAGTTGTGAATCTATTGAAACAAAATATTCTTGTTCAGAAACTGCCCGATGAACAAATTGCGATGTTGCTTGCTCTACTTCATTGTTATAATGATTCTCAAGCAAATGATTTCTTTTTGGAAGCAAGCAAAGTATTTTACAAATCGAATCGATTTCAACTTGTTCTTCAATGTTACTATTATCGTTGTCATCAAATGAATGAAATCGATTGGTTTTCTTTTGCTGAAGACATGTGTCGAAGATCGGCATATTCACTAGTATTAACTTGTTTTTATGTTATTTACAAACTGTATAAATCGGACAAACAGTTTTGGATTCAAAAAGGAGATTTTTACAGCAAGAAACAAGAAATATCTTCTTCGTTGCAAGAAGGCATTTTAGCTTTATTTGCTTACAAGCAAGCACAATTGAGCAGTGGAACTATTCTTCAAAAGTGTATCTCAATTCGTCATCCACTTTCTCAACTTTTACTTATTTTATATGCAAAACCGAACACTAAACAAGCCGAAAGTATGCTATCAATACCTGATTTACGTTCATTTGCCATTTTCTATCTTCATCTTGCTAATCTCTTAATCGATCAATGGATGTTTATTCTTAATCAATTATATTTGACATCAGCATTTGAAACATTGACATTTGTATTATGTACAATCGACAAGACACTTGTTTCTGCATTTGCTAAGCGGCAACAGTCAAGTACAGTTGTTCAGTGTTTGTCATCGGTGGTACTCAATAACAATTCAATGGATATTGATGAATGGCTGAATTTTATTTGGTCCGATCTCAGCAAAACTGATCAAATTATTACAGCTCTTTCATTTCTACATGTCTATTGTCGAGTGAGTTCCTGGGCCGCGCTAAGTGAAACGTATGCAAGCCAAAAATGTTATGACAAAGCTATAATTTGTCATAAAATGGATGTTGCTCTTTCACTTGATGACCCACGCGAAGATCCTACTTGGTTGGAAAAGGGTGTAATAGAGGGCGATAGTATAGCCTTTGAGATCAAAAACTTTTCTGTTACCAACTGGCAAACACTCGGAGATCAATACTTCAGCACTAAGCAGTTCAAATTGGCTTTAAAGTGTTATCTCAGATTGACGAATTCAATTGATCATATTATGGCACAATCTCGTCATCTACCTGACTCGGAGGCCCTTTTCTACTATATAGCCATTTACAAACGGATCATCAATAATTCGAAATTAGTCGGCGAAATCATTGAAGCTATTTGTAAAAGCATGAAGAAATTACATCGACCCATTATTACCATTTTTGCCAGCGCTCTTCGTTGGTTGCTCGATGATGATCAATTTACATCGGTTCATTCAATTCATCTTCAGTTTCAGTTAGTCAAAGAGCTTAGCAATTCGGCAGACTTCTTCGAGATATATTACAGTGGACTTCATGTATTATCTGCCTATGAAAATATATCAAAAGACCTTGCCATTCTAATTCAACAATATCATTTGAAATTTACACCCGATGAAATTCGTGCACTGACTTATGTTTCAATCGTTCAATTAGCTACTCGACTTCGCTATATTGTCGATTCATCAACTGTACGTCAAGTGTTTAATACATGTATCACAGGGCAGAAAATTGATAATTTATCTGCACCCTATCGTGCAATGTTGTATCTGATGGAAGGAACAATTGACAAGCTAGAAAATCGACATATCGAAGCTATAAATAAACTGCAAAAAGTAATGACATGTTGCCCCAATGATGAAACAATCGAAGCATTAGCAATTATGATGAATGATTCGTATTTTCAACGATGTCTTCGTCGTATTCTCATTCTTGATATTAACAATATTATCAATAGTGATGGTCCACTTTCTGCTCAAATTCAACCACGACCACAAACATTTGCCTTTGAGCATCGTTTGAAATCTACTCCTTATCTTAATCTTGTTCGTAAGAATGAACGAGCCTTTTCAAAAAAATTCAATCAAGATAAATATAAATGTGCCATGGCATACATTGATTTATGTATGGCTATTCAAGATGCAACATGTCTTGTATCAAATATGATTTTAGCTGGTATTCGTTTTTATGAAATTCTTGAAACTGCCAATGATCCAGCAAGTATATATGCATATCGTAATTTAATTACAGAAATATGCATTCAAGCACATATGATTGCACGACATTATCTTGTACCACACATACAGATTTATATCAATAAACTTGTTCTAACTCTTTTGATGCAAACTACAAAACGATTCCGTCAATCATTGCCACATCGATCATCACAAGTAAAAAATCAAAAAACGGACCTAGTTATTAGTCAATCGATGAGCATAATTTTGGCCGAATCAATGAAACGTATCGTCAATTTAACGAAAATATTTCCGTTTGTTAATCTACCAACTTCACTCAGTTATGATGTTATCTATCTCGAAGTAGTTGGAAGAGAATTTCTCGAGAAATATCTCGACATCAGATTGATTAGTGATCCATCTCATTTGCATCGATACTATCAATTTGAAGGTATTTGGCGAGGTTGGATTTTGAGCCAAGATTTTAATAGTATCCGTGAATTGTCCATGTCAACTTTGCTTGCAACTCGAAAATGGGATATGTTCGATGTTCAAAATTTACTTTCTAATCCACTTATTCCACGTACAAATGATGGATGGTTAACAGATAAACGACAACCATTAGGAATTTCAGGAAATCAATATTTTACTAACGTTGACGGTATCTCATTCAATATTGACACAGGAGAAATTAAATTATTTCTCGTACCAACTAAAAATAAGATCGATGCTTTATTTAGTGATAATGATCTCAATGAAGTATTTAGTAAAGGTATTACACAAGCAATTTTTACACTTGATCAACCTGATAGTAAACTACTTTCACATCCATTTCAAGAAATGAAATATGGACCATCATCATCACTTGTTCATACACAATATTTAGCTACATTATTACATGCTGATTATTTACTGAAGATGATCACTACGGGTACGGAAGTATGTGCTATAGCACCATTTCCAATGGAAAAAGAAAGCAACGTTTTGCGACGTTTACCTAGACATTTGCAAGAATTACTCAAACCTTTACATCAACGTGAAAAGACGAAAAATCTTTGGGGTAATGCACATCGTTTCTGGATTGAAGCAGGTAATTTAATATATGAAAGACAAGTAAATAATGCTCAAAGTGAAATCATTTATCGTCTTGGTGATGTAAAAATGTTTGTAAAGAAACATCTACTTGAATATGATGAACAGGGCAATTTGATCGATGATACTATCCGAAATAATACTAATTTAGATCAATCACCAGAAGGATTATTTGCTAAAGCTTTTACAGATCATTACAATGAAATTGGTTCGTATTTTCCTGAATTATTAAGATTAAAAGAACTTTTGAAACTTGGCGCACTACTTGCTATTCTTCAAAATCATTATGAAAATCTTACTGAAATGATGACTAATGAACAATCATCAGTTGAAGAAATGTTGACATCAGTCAAATCACAAATTCGCGAATATCCACAAGCAACAACATATAATGTCAATTATCATTATTCAAATATATTGAGAGAGAATAATGTCTCCAGTACAGATGTACCATCACATATGATAACCGAATTGAAAGATAAAATTCTTTCTCAATTACGTGATGCTGACGAGAATTGCGTGAATCAAATTGCAATTCAGATTTGTCATGTACATAAGTCGAATAATATCAATCATGTTAAATCACTCGTGGATAATTGGCTCAGATATAATTCAGACCAGGCACTAGTGAATTTTATTGTCAATGCTAAAAGAAACCATCGACGTATGCTGATAAGTAGAATCGACCAACTGAACATCTCACACAAACGACAAACTCGATTTGAATTAAGTGAGTAAATAATTTTTTTTAACAAATATGAAAATCAATCTGTTTGTGTGACTTTTTTTTCTTTCTTATAGAGAATATTGAAAATGTGTGCTGTTGGGTGCCGGCTGTCTTTTTCAATATGAAAAATAATCCTATCCGCGTATATGGTGGTGTATCACTTCAGTTAAATTTGACTCAAGGACGAGTACCACCATCTCCGCCTGCTGTATCATATAATGCTTCACAAATAATCAGTTCCGGTGGATCATCAGGACGAACACCACCAAGTATGTATCCCATCAGAGTGAATGAATCATTGCATGAACTATAAATAGAAAGAAAATATGTATTTTGAGAGTTTTCTTACCATTAATATCAAGAAATTATATTGCATTTTGAAACGTATTTTTCTAAAAACTATTAAACCAACAGAATTGACATGAGATTCATTTTGTTTTAAGGTGGATGTGGTGGCAATGATGGTGGCAGAGGCAACGATAATAAATCAATTATTATTGAATTGAAGGCCAGTTCTGAGCGTCAAAAGGATGGTAAACAAATCTATGAACGAAATGGTGGCTTTCGACAAGCACAAGCTGATTTTGATCGTCTTTCTGGTCTCGTACGCGAAGAGAGGCATCCTCGGGGAGAAACAATCTGGATCAAAGATTTGGGTGATAATCAAAGTGCTATCTTACGTTCAATTAGCACAGATTCTCGTGTAACACTTGAAATTCAAGGACAAAATCAGAAAAAACAAATGGTAGCGAAATGTAAATTTCGATACAATAATTCGTCATAGCTCAAAATCGATTTTACATTATCTCTTATTGTATGAATAAATATGTTTTAAATAAAAATAAAAAAACAAATGAAGTTATTCATCAAAGTTTATTAATGAAGCAGATTCGAGTATTTGCAACTAATAATCGAAATCTTTTAACCAGAAAAAAATCTAAATATTCACCATTGTTGCTCAAAACAGTTCTTCAATAAATGCTGAAATAAGTATTTCTTCAATAGACAAAATCGTTCTTATTTCTGTTTGCTTATTGTTGAGAAGAAGATTTCTTATATTTTGATCCAAAATCAATTGAACAATTCATTGAAAAATTATTTCGAAAGAGAGTATTTTTTTTTCTTTTTGAATAAAACATCGAATTCTGTTTTCTTTAGTGATTTAAATAAATTAGAATTCGATCTTGGTTATTCACTGAAAAAAAAGGTATTCTACGAAACCTAGGTAGGGTTTAGAGATTTGAAACGAAATCGAAACCTTTTAGAGTTTCGTAAATGTATCCTTTTTTTTACTTTTTCAAAAACAGTTCATTAAAATGGTGTTTCCACTTGAGTCAATATCCTAGTAAGAAGCTCATGAACCGTACAACAATACTATATTATATTGAACTACTTTTTACGGAAAATATAGACTTTAAAAAAGGGTTCCGTAAAAAACCCTAAATTTCTCTCAATGGCTGCGAATGGTATAAAAAGCATTTTCAAAGCTTTTCACGTTTGGTTAAAACCACTTAAGAGGCTTCGATTTCCTTGCAAAAATCGAAACCTTTTTAGGTTTCGTAATGTGCATAAAAACCTTTTTAAGTTTCGCGAAATGGTGCGAAACGATTTGAGGTTTCGTGACAGTTCAAGGGTTTAGTATTCTACCTTTTTTTTCAGTGTTGTTGGGGTGACGTTGTGGGTGTGGGTGTGAGTGCGGGTGTGCCTGTGGCTATGGCTGTGTAGATGTGACTGTGAGGGTGGATGTGAGCATCGATGTTGGAGTTGTCTTCACCCACACCCACACCCAAATCCACACCCTAAATCAGTACTTAGGATTAATACTTAAAATTAAATGAAATACTTACTTGATGTATATGTTCAAAAAAGAGCAGATCACATAAGTGGTCTAATCTATATTTGAAACACTTATCACAGATAGGAGTTCTACTCATTTTTAGAACACTTCTCTAATATAGGAGTTCTATTAGATTTAGAACACTTCTCTAACATAGAAGTTCCTAATCTTTTTAGGACACTTTCTCTTTTTTATTCTTTTTACGCAATAATATCGGCGTTTGGTACAATCACGAGACCGCTAACAAACAACACAATCATCAACTATCAACTAAAACAAGGTTCTTCTTCCGATGTTGGTGATATGCATGGTGTTTTCTGGTCCAAGATTATACAAAATGGCGTCGTTCTTCTTTTATACGTGTTTCATGCAAAATTAGAGAGGTCCATTCGACCATCTAATGTTCTTTTTCAATCTTATCGGTCCATTAGACCATGAGATTTTTTCTTGTTGTTTGTTTCTTGTTTTTTATATAAAGTTTTTTGTGGTATTTGTTGTGGTTTTCTGATGACGTGTGGTTGAAATCACACAGAAACTAGTCAATAAGACATTTACAAAAACACAAAAAACTTTTTCCTTTTTTTTTTTTTAACATCTCGAGAGTAGTGTTAACTCATTAGAGAGA
>CAJNOP010000327.1:20556-46942 GCA_905250075.1 Rotaria sp. Silwood1
CTACAAATGAATGTGTTTTTTTTTGGAAAACTGATATGAATACTATCTATTCAGCGATCAGATTTGGGTATTCAATGCTTCACATTTCTATAGCACTGCTGTCTTTTATACTGGTTTGCATGTTCATATGCCTTTTGTTTAAAAATTTTGTTCATCTCCTCCGAATCATCATTTATCTTGCCTGTCTACGATTATGAATTCTGCATCCTTCTATTCAGGAACATATCAAGAAATCTGGCCTTGCTTGTTTCGAAAACTAGGGTATGGCTGTGGATGTGTGGGTGTCGATGCGTGGGCGTGTGGGTGTGAATGTGAGTGTGGGTTCATAGTTTCTCTGCTAACACACCCCACACCCACACCCACCCACACCCACACCCACACCCACACATCCACACCCACACCCTCCCACACCCACACCCATCCACACGCACACCCACACCCCACCCACACCCACGCACCCACACCCACACCCACCCCACTCACACCCATGCACCCACATCCACCCACATCCACACCCACCCCACCCACATCCACACCCATACCCAAGCCCACATTGAAACCCATACCCACACCCACACCTGCCCTCATACCCACACTGACATCACACACCCCATAATCGCACCCACACAATCACAGGCTTTTCTTTCTTCCTGTTCTCGTAAAGCAATAGGTAGCTTTTTTTTTGAAGAGAGTGACTGTTTGACACTTCAATGGGTAATTTTTGTTTGATCAACTTTCGGATGGAAAAAGTGCATCGTTTTTTGTGCCTGTAGCAACATTCAATTACTCGTTACTTTTTCTGGGTGTGGGTATGGGTGGGTGTGGGTGTAAGTGCGGGTTTGGGTGTGGGTGTGGCTGGGTGTGAGTGTGTGGGTGTGCGTGTGGGTTTAAGAGGAGAACAACATCCACACCCACACACCGGCCTACCCACACCCACACTCACAGACCCAACCACAGCCACACACCGGCCTACCCACACCCACACTCACAGACCCACCCACACCCACACACCCACCCACACCCACACACTCACACCCACCCACACCCAGCCACACCCACACCCCACACCCACACACCCACACCCGCACCCACCCACACCCACACCCACCCCACACCCACACCCGCACCCACACCCACACCCACACCCACACCCGACACCCACCCACACCCCACACCCACACCCACACCCACCCACACCCTAATGCAAAAGTATTAGCATTATTTTTAACTTAATGCTAATACGACACCCCTAACTTCGAGTTAAACAGCGGTTGGAGTGGGTTAGAGCATATTTTTCAAATACCCTTTTCCGTTGGAACAGCAATTTAAAAACTAAAAAAGAGTCACGACTTTCGTTAGTTTTATGCCAAAAATACAACAAAAAACAAATCATCTAGTTCAAATTCATTAATCAAAAGCTGCATTTTAAAGAAGTAGATGCAAAATTTTTTTTTAATCGAAATCATCGAACTGTATTGATGGAAATGTCCGTTTCATCATTTGGAATGCCATTTTTTTATCGATTTTTCTGTCTCAAGGCGAAGAGAGTACTTGTCGTGTTTGGTTATTCGGCGTTTCGAGCGAATATTTGAGTGTTTCTTAAATACGATCCCACCATTTGTTTCACGCACTGAATTTTTCGAAAAAAGAACAAAAGGATCTTGTTTCGTTGAAAATTGATATTCTTCGTCCGATGCAGATATTTAATGAGTTTTCTTGGTCACTCACCACAGCAATGTCATGTGCCATGCGAATACGATCGCATATGACTGTATACAATCATTGTGTACACCAGTGGCATACGATCGTTTATTTTCATAGTTGGTTTTAGCTGAATTGTTTTTATTCAGTCATTCTTAATATGACTCAAGTTGTAATTATCAACTGCTTTTCTAACTTTAAACAGCGATTACATTTTGTTACTGTAATGACGCAGAAAGTGAAGAATGAAAAATACGATCGAGAAAAAGAATAGAACACGTGTTGACTTAACTATTTTGCTCATGTGAGCTACCTACATTAGAAAAATATCACGCTTCATTGATACACGTCATCGAACGTTGTTTAGGAAAAAGCCAAAGCATTTCGCTAACGATAAATACGCGACAAAGCCACCTGCGAATCAACATCAAACATATTTCATACATTTCAATTTCATTTTGCACGTGAGTAGATTTGATTTTCATTCTATTTCAATTAGAAATAAAGTTTTTGTAAAAATTCAACAATAACTGCAAACAACAAAACGATATGACATGCAAATGAGACATATGTAAGTTGTCAATCGTCAGAGAATATTTTCAAGGTAGCCTCCATTGAATATGATCAGCATAAACAATCGATTTTCAAAAAATCAAATTAATATAAACAATTCGGTTATTTTTTCGTGACTGTCATCTGATAAAGATGAAGTCTCCAAAAACAAAAACCAACTTCATTGAATGGTTCGAATTGATTGCGCACCATTGTCATGTGATAACGATGATGTCTTCAGAACATTGTATTCATTCTGTCATTTAAGTTAGTTTTCTATCATTTTCGTCCGATGTATAGGTTATTTTCTGAAGAATCACATTAACCTCATTATTTCGATTATTTTTATATCAGTTTCACTAAATGACTTTGATGCGAATCTCATCATTGACTTCAATTTTATCTTTTATTCGTGAGTTGCTTTCCAATTATTTTATTTGTTTGTTGACTTAAATCACGCATTGGATCTTTTTGCCTGTTGTTACTATCAACTGATAGCGCTTGACGAGTCTATCCGACCCTGCTAACTTCACAAAACAACTAGTCTATGCTGCCCTATGAGGAATCAATGCGAGCATATACAAAAATGGTCAAAACAGCGTTTAAAGATCTTAGTATGTAGATGGTGAAAAATGTTTCATTAGTTGCCGAAAATGCGTTAACAACAATTTAAGATTGTTGATTTTTTTACCACGTTTTTCTTATGTTTAAATGCACAAATTTATTAAATGTTACAACGTTTTAACGCGTTTTTAGTGACTAATCAAACATTTTTAGTGATTTGAATGGTACTCATGAAAGTGCCTGTTAACAGTTATTACATATTTCATGTGAATGCTTATAACTTATTGAATTCTCTTCCTGTTAAATAATTAATCATTTCTTCTTTCTCTTTTATCCGTTCAATAATCTCGAGATTAAAATTAAGTGAAGAAATTATTATTTACGTATCTGTCTGTTTTTTCTTTTTTCTAAGAATGGAATGGATGAGCTGACATAAGAGAAATAAATTCAGCCAAAACCTTCTCACATAACAAATACTTAAATTAATTAAGAGAAAGATAATTTAATTAATTATAAACATATATAATGCTAAGAAACGAGTGAGGGTGAATAGATTTTGAGTAAAACGATTAACTCAGGGATTTATCAAAGAAAATGCAAATCACGAGTCATGTAGCCAGTTTCTAACACATCGGGAATTATCATCTGAGCTGCAATGATTGATAAATGTGCTATTTGATCTTCAGCAATAAATTTATTTTTATTTGGATCAGTTCCAGGGTATCTAAATTAAAAGATCAGATTTAAGTAGGGTGTGAGTGTTTCTATCTATGTGGTTATTGATTCCAACCATATTCATACCCACACTCAGAATGACTTGGAGTAACCTGAAATGCATCTATCAAAAGAATATTTTATACTTTTATCAAAGAGTTTTTAAAGCTTCAAAAAGGCCATTGAGAATTTTCAGCACTGTCGCTGAAACCTAAGATTTTCATAGTCATTGTCGCTTACAAAGAAAAAACAGAATAAATCCCATCGCCGATTAATGCATCGGCTTACACTTATAGTTCCATATATCAGGAGAATTGATTTCTTATGTTCAAATAATTACTTTTACTTTTTTTTTAAAATTCGTTACTAGAAAGTCTGAAATCAAACGATTGACTTTAACAAATATATCTTAATATCACCACTTGCATTATACAAACAATACAAAATATTCCAATATGAGTAGACCAAGGCGTAATATCGAAAAATTTTCTTGTACAACATCACGTTTTCTTTTACCAACATTTCGGCGTCCATGTTATCGTGAAATAATCACAACAAATAGTATATGTGATCCAAAACAAGAAGTATTTTCAGAATGGACTAAAGAAGATGGAGAATATTACAACACGATTAACACAGCTCTGCTTAATGATGATTATCAAGTATTGAAAAACAATGTACGATTTATCAATAGTTTAAGAATGGCAATTAAAAATAATAATGAAAATGAACCTGTTAAAGTTTATCGTGGATTATCTCTTGATCCTGAGCATGTAAAACATGAATATAAAGTAGGTTTAAAATTTTTATGGCCAACATTTACATGTACATCAAGAAATAGAGATGTAGCGCATGATTTTGGTAATTATATATTTGAGATCAATGCGTCAAAAAATGATTGGACATATCGTAGTGATATTTCAAAATATTCTATCTATCCAGAAGAACAAGAAGTTTTATTCTATCCATATAGTGGCTATGTTGTTAAAGATATTATATATGATGCAAAAATAATTCAATTAAAATGTATTGATACACTAAAAGTTGAATCGAGGTCTAATAGACGTATTCCATCTTGTGTTAAAATTTTTGATTCATCAAGAAATATGTTCGTTTATTTCTATAAAGATAGTAGTGATATCCATTGTTCAAGTGCTGAAAAACCAAATGAAATCTTTTTAATTGCACAAAATATGAATGGCTACTGGGATGCACCTTATCGTTATCATCATCGTAATGGATATTTTTTAGATAAGGGAAATAATCAATGGGAAGAATATCAAAACAATAAGCTTTATGCAAGGTTTACAAGAGTTTATGATGATGATGATAATAAAAAGAATCATGATGGCTGTGAAGATTAAAACACAAACGATCCAACAAGTGATACAAGAAAAGGACAGAAACGTATGAAATGAGAAATTGAATTTTCGATATTTGTTTGACGAACCTCTAACTACGCATTTTATATAAAATAAAAAAAGCCACACATCTAGTGTAGCAAGCGTTCTCTACAAGTAACTTTTACATGTATGATCGACGAAACCATTTAATGTCACATTTCTTCTCAAAGGTCATGTCGCCCGAATATAACTTCGATTTGCTTGACTATACTCAAGAAAAATGCTTTTATTGTCTTTCGTTTTGATCGTTCTTTCAAATAATAATATGACAGCAGATTACAGAAATTTTCAATATGAGCCCATACAATGTCGGTAGCACTAGAAATGAAAATGTACATCTCGGCAGTGAATACTCGTATAAGCATTATAGAAATTTTGGGTGTGGGTGTGGGTACGGGTATGGTAATTGGTATGGCTAAAGCGAAGTCAAACACTCTTACTTACATCCATACCCACACACCCACACCCACATCCGCACTTCGTGCAGTCAGCCACCTTAAAAAATCAGTTGCACTTGATGTAGATGATGATAATGATAATTAACAGGATATTTATCATCAAAATCATAAATAGGAAAATAGAAATGATTTGATTGATTTTAATGTTTTATTATAGAAATGAAAATGTTAAACTTGAAATTGAACGATTAAAAAAAAGAATTAAAACAATCGAAAAAATCATCAATACTTGTCAAACCATCAGAAGATACTGTTCAAGAAGAAACAGAATGTAAGTAATTCCACTCTAGCAATACATAAATTGTGTACTAAAGAAGTAATAACTATGTTGAATAATTTTATTTCTTATATTTTAATTTAACTGCATCTCCACCTATTCAGCCATTTACTGCAGATACTTCTGCGTTAATGGATGCATTGATGGCAGATACAAGATGAAGTAATAAAAAAACTTATAGTAGTCATTCGAATTCAAGAGAATCTCATGTTTATAGACATATACCAAACTCAAATCGTTTGAGCTCGACTCGAAGTTTAGGCTCGATTTCGACTGTCGATTGAGTTTGAACTCGAACATAATAACTCACAACCCAACTCGAACTCAAACCTATAAACTCGAACCCGAACATTGAAGTTCGAGTTCGAATCGAGCTCTTATGTTTCAGTTCAAACTCAATCTAGTTTTTATTTTCGACTTCGAGTCGAGCTCAATTCTATAAACTTTGGTATCGAAACTCGAAATTGAGTTTGGGTTTGTTACATGTTTACATGGTTACTCATATATATATATATATATATATTTGTTGATAAAATATTCTTATCACCTGTGAATGAAACAAAATTAGAGCAAATAGCTAATACAGTTCAAGATACATTTTTTAAAACATCGTTTGGTATCTGAAGAACTTTTAGATAATGTTCAAGATATTTATACAAATACAGAATTATTAACTGTTTATAATCCAAGAAATTCGATGACGAAACGACGAAGAGATGATGATGGTATGTTATTACATCAAAATAAACACAAAGGACGAACATAAATTGAATTTTTTTTTCTTTTGTGTATTGTAGAGTTTATATTCTTGATGATATAAAATAAACCATTCAGTGTAAAATAAAAGAGCAGATAGAGAAGAAATTATTTATCTTTAGTTTTTCTTCAGACAAACAATGCAATATTCATTTTCACGTACTTACCAACATGTGGATGAGACAAATGTTGGTCAATGGAGTTTGTATACAAAAATTGATACATATAATTTACGATGCTATAATGAAAAACATGATGGATCAGATAAAACTGTATTTCGAGCATGGGAAGAAAGACTTGATCGATAAAAAGTATATTGTATTGAATTTATTCAATAAATTCTATGAATATATTTCTAAAAGGTAGTTGCAACTGATGATGATCCCGAATTACTTTTCAGTATACCATTAAACAGGTGCTGTTAAAATAACTGGTCTATGTGTCATTGGTGAAAATGATTCGTCACATCCGAATACAGTTAAATTGGATGCGGATAAATTATTTCAATAAAGTTGGAATATAATTTTTATATATTTATGAATAGATGGAGTAATTTGCCTGAACTATGATTTGAGAATGCACATGGTGCAGCTCATCAAGAAATTTCACTTATATACGATCTATCGGTACATTAGCTTATCAAGTCAAGTAAAATTCTTTATTCTTCGAAAGACTTTTATCAAAGACAATTTTTTGTTTTTAGTCCATCACATTTCTCACGTGTAACACATCTATCTTTATATTTTCCTTCGAATTTTGGTAATGAAACCACTCGTATTTATTATATTGGTCTTTGTGGTGAATATCTTGGTGTAAGAAATGTTTTGTTTTAATATCATTCGATGTGATTGAATTCTTTTAAAATAGGAAGTTCAATTTAAAGTAGTCATTACAACCTATGAAGCTACACCGCAATTGAAAGATCATAAAGTCGATGATTTTCAGCCAGGCACTCGCGAAATACAATAAATACTGATGTTATTTTTTTTTGTTATGATAAATCAGTAAAACTTTTTAAAAATATATGTTCAACGTGATTGACTTCGTTGTACTAAAGTCTGAGAGGCAAACATTGGATTTTCATACTTAATAATATCTAAAAGAGTTCTATAAATTTGATCAATAACTTCAGTTTTTACAACTGTTATTAGTCCTTTTCAATATATTTACTGTTTCGAAAAATTTTGTTCTTTTGGATAGTCTAAGCAACGCTGCATTGGCTCAGTAATTTTGAATAAATTAACTAGTTTTTATTGAAAAGAGTTGAGAATGCTCTATAATAATTAATAATAATGCAGTTTAATATGATTTTATGATAAAAAAATGGAACTTTCGACCTTTTCTATTATTAAGTACGGTCATCATCAGCACTAAAGACAACACTTGGGACTTTAAGTTCCTATTTATTACGAAACAAACAATTATAGATAGAAATCAAATTATAACAACAAGAAGTTAGATTTTAATCCAAATGTATCAATAAATAAAATTAATCCATAAACATAAACATGTATCAATGAGCATAATCCTGACTAAGGTATAAATGAATGTCTTTAAATTAGATTTTGCATTTCAAGTATTTAATTCTGCAGTAACAATGAGAGAAACTTAAGGTCGCAAGTGATGTTTTTAGTGCTGATGATAACCATACTTAATAACACAAAAGGTCAAAAATCCCACTTTCACTGTAAAATCATACTAGACGGCATTATTATTATTAATTATTAAAAACAATACAATATATTTATTTGAAATAAATACTTATCATTGATTTTTTTTCCTGAATACAAAAGACAAAAGCTATATGCTCGATAAGTGCAATTCAACTCACAGCTAACTTGCGATCATATACTGTAGTTGTGTACGACAGCCGTTTACGTTCATAATATACGTTATTCGTATTGGAACGACGATGGAAAGCTAGCAGTGGATTCGAGTATTTCTTGCTCATATTTGCTCTTAAATCTGTCTTGGCCTTCTGGCTAGTTGTGTTAGGTGCAAAATTTAATTCTCTATTGAATAATGATACTTTCAATGGGATCATCTGACAAAAGATAAGGGTTTGGGCCCAGATACTAGGTTTTTGACCCCATTCTGCTGGTAACCCTTGTTGATATTCGCTCTTAAAACTGTGCTGACCTGCTAGTTAGTTGTTCTGGATGAAGAATTTTATTCTCTATTGAATGATGTCAATTTCACCACAGGTTATCTTGCAAAAAAAGAGGGCGGGATCGGCCAATATACTAGATTTTTGACCAGATTCTAGTAATAAATCTCAGCACAATTCGTTCCCCAACTGACGCGAAATTTCCATTTACTCTACTGGTCATCTTCTGTCTCCCGACAGTTTCTGGTCTTCTCTGCTGACCTATCGCCATCTCGCTAAATTTCCGTTTTCGCTGCCGGTTACTTCCTCATTCCCACGAAATTTTCGTTTTCTTTGCGAACTTTTCCGGCTAAACTATAATTTTCTTCGGTGACTGTTGTGTCTCTTCACTTTATCTTCCATCAATTCTTGATTTTCAATATGAGCTCTTGTCGTCAGTTTTTATGGTAAATTCTTATGTGAAACTGTTCCAAGAAAAGTTGGAGAGAAGCATAGAGCATAACTTTTAAACGGAATCATTGGAAGTATAAATGATCTCTAATTAAAAAATATAGGTATAGGAGCGATGGTGGATAAATTGACTAATCTAATCCTTCTTTCCTTTGTATAAGCTGAGAAATTTTCACGTGAAGTTCAAATCGATATATTTCATGCAAATAACAGTTAGATGACACACAACTCTTCTAAGCAAAATGGCCCATTCTCTAAAAGCAAACTTGTATTTGGAATAAGTGAAATAGAAGTTGCATTCTGAGAATCAGAATGTTGGTCAGAGTAATACTTTGGTGACAACCGTTGCCCAATCAACATATGTTCAGTTCATTGAGGCGCTACTTAACATATATACATCTTCTCTTCTGCTATGAATAAAGCTATACAATATATAATACATAAAAATACGAAATTTACTATAAGAAGACTTATCTAATAGTAAATATAAGTATATCATCAATTGTCAGTGTCTAAGGAAAATGTGTTCACAGTTTTACTGATGACACTCTGAATCTTGTTTGTCTTTGTTTTTTATTTTTAATAAACTTTTATACGGCTAATATAACAATAAATAGAAGCAGCAAGGAACACAATTGAGAAAAGATATCGAATATTCCAATTTTTCAACAATGGTAGACTGTTATTCGACAGTTCCATTTGCAATTATGTGAAAACGACTAGGATTCCTGCTGGATACTCGGCTTCTAAGCGACTCGTCGATTCTTCTATTGAAAATCAAAATGTTCATATTATTCGATAGATCTCATAGAGTTCTAAGTAGCAAATGTTCACTCCATTGGTAGAACTTCTAGAATGAATATCTGCCAGAAATTCTGCGTAGGTTACTGTACACAGTGTTGAAAAATTAAATTTCTCAATTTCAAAGTGTCTTTTACGCGACAGTCTTTTTTAAAGTAACTATGACAAAGCATATTCGATGCGCACTTTGGCGCAGCCAAAGTCTTTTTTGGCACAGCTTAGTAGTCTAATATTTTCTGATACCACCAATCCGTTGCTAACCTAATTCACCTCAGTAATTATTACAAGATATTCAAGAGAAATATCACAGAAATGAAATCAAGAAATCGCCGCATTTTCGACCACTTATCTACTTTTTGTCCGATGACCTTGTTAAAAATGTTTTTCACTTCAAATCATCAGATTTTATATTAAGATATAATAATATTCTCATAGAAAAATACTAAAATTCATTGTTCTAATAAAACTATTCTTAATTATTATTACAGTCTGAAAATTTAAAGTACGTAGAATAGACAACTCTCGCTGGATACATCGTTCTAGTCTCCGTATAAACGAGTCTAAATGAGTTGCTCGTATACTTAAGTGTAACCAAAAGAGACTGTCTAAGGAGTTTAGACTATTCTGAATCAGAACTGGCTTTAGTTCCTTAAAAACAATCAGCCATGACTAGTACAAATGGCTCTTCATATTAGTCTGGATTGCTATTGAAAATAATCTGGACTAGTGAGATATTCAATATTGTCGAATCGAATGTTCGAATCCACCTATGCTCTCCTTTTCTTCTGAGTTTTATCATTACACTGACGCGGCTGGACAGTATGGTTATACAAAACGGACTAGTCATGGCAGGGTGAGAGCATGTTTCGGACTAGTCTATATTAAATTGCTAGACTTTGTGCGTCAAGACAACTAGTCCTGACGGGTTGCAAGTCATTTCAGACTAGACCAGACGGTAGTGCGGACATTTGAGACTAGTCATGTCGGGCGTCCACCCTTATTTTGTGCTTGCCTGGGAAATTATTGAAAAATTTGTGTTAAGATAGCATACGAAATTTGTTTATTTCATGTGTAATAAAAATAAAGTATTAGCGCTGTTTTCTGATTGATTTAAACACGATACTATGCTGATTGGTCGTCGTACATATGAATAAATATGTTCATTTATTTATTTATCTGTCATTTTTTGCTTGTATTGTTTTTACATTCATCATGCCATCTATTACTAATCTTGATATCAATAATACCTCGTTGACAAAGGACAAATACCATATTCTTCTAATATATGTTCTTCAGGAAGATGGTTCTTGTGAAGGTGGTTATTATGAAGATGTGTTGAATATAATGGGCGGTGTTAGTGGTAATTCATTTCAAGAGATGTGCGACGAAGCCTATGAATCATTGGAAGAAGCTATGGAAGGTGAAAATAATATTCCATTTAATATCAACAATATCAAGGAGTCGGTCATGTTTGATCCTGTGGAATGTCAGAACACGATGGAATTGAAAAGAATTATTCACTTGAAATATGAAGAAAAAAGCTTTGATGAGCTGAAGAAAACTCTTAACGAGTAAGATATTTTTATGTCTTTCGAAAAAAAAGAAATTGATGATCACAATTGAATATAGAATTATTTTGAGAAAATCTGTGAAGGTTTTGGTTTATGATAAAATTATTTTTAAATTGTCAGATAACGAGCAGAAAGTATAAGTGGTATAGTTTTTTCGATTAAATATTGAGATTCTTTTGAGGAATACATTGAGAACATAAGGATCTGTAACACTTAATGATACAAATAAATTGCTTTCATAACTTGATTAATAGTTTTTTCCTTCTTATTTTTCATCTTTACAAAATCTTCTTCAACATTTCGGATGGATTAATATAATGAGTAAAAGATTTTGCAGCTAAATTAAATATGATAAAAAAACTCAGTTCTTCTTTCTTGACAAAATAGAGAAATTTATATTTATTGTAAATCATTTGAATACGCGATAGAAATCCTACTCTTAAATAGATTTAAATTCTTTCATCTCGAATAACCAATAGTCATTAGTTTATATTATGTTTCAGTCGAACGTCTATAATTTAATTTTATCTCTCTTCAGAGTTTCATGTAATTTTTTTTATCGTTTTCAAGGATATATTAGAATTTGAAGTTCGTTGTCGTAGAAACAAAAAGTGAAATTCTTGATTTTTCATCAAATTTTCTCGAAATTGTATTTGATTACAAATGAGTCTATATTATCATCATCAAAATTTTTATCTTTTAAATAAAATATTCTTTAGAATAAATTAGCTTTAAAAGAATGTACAATGATGTAAAAAATATGAATTAATAAATAAATATTTATTTTCGAAAAGTAAAGATTTACTAAGACTCAATTCAGCATTTTAATAGAAATAGATATTTTTTTTCTATTGATTATAGATGATATATTAGTTGTTTTTGTTTCCGTTAAATATTGACTAAGCAATTTAGTTGCAGTGGATGAATAAATCATTTTTTAACCATATGACATGTCGACTATAGATCTATTAGGCATCGTACACTTTCGGCATTTTCATTTTGTGCTTCATCTATAATGTGCGACCTAACATAATAACATATACGTCACATGGAGACTAATATATACTCTGAAGTTTGTTCATTATCATTATCGATAGCTCGATTCGTTTTGTTAATTGTAGCGTAATTCGAGAGTTAAGAGAACAAGTGAAAAATAGCTAATTTATCATGAATTTTTGATATGAATATATTTTTTGTCCGAAGACTAATAAAAGAAGGAAGATTTGGATCAGATATTTTCGATTTCTTCTACAGCATATTTACAGTATGATCAATATGCACATTGATCGAGACAATTGTTACCATTTATTTCTTTTCTATTTGTTTTTTAGTATACGAAAGAACAATATGTACAAAAAAAATCCTAATCAAGAAACTATTCAATATGAAATCAACAAGTTGAACAAGTGAACTTGTGGATAACTAAAAATAAACTTTTGTTTATCTTATTATTCTACTTAATTTTCTTTTTGGTTGTCTTTTTTGTTTCTTGCCAATTAGACTTTATGAATACTTATGTCATGTTATGTATCGATTTTAATAAACATCTATCATCATGCAGTAGATTTCAGAAAAATTCGATTACAAACTTGTGATCAATCAAAAAAATCATTCTGATGCATCTCATATTAGACAACTGTTGATCAATGCCTACAACATTAACCCTTTCGCGCTGGGTGTTCCATATATGGGACGGCGAGGTTTTTCATTATATGCCTGTATGATAATAAAAATTATATCTAAAAATTATATTATCAAAGGTGTAGATCATTGACTTACAGAATTTCCAGCGATTGAGAGGGCTACTTTTCCTTCCAGACGCACGAGCTTTTTATAGTCTGTGATAAAACCCAGTGAAAAATTTTATGGATTAAAATCGATTTTAATTTCAAAATCTTATGGGCATAATCGAAATTGATAATCAGATTTTTCTGCAAAAAAATCAAAATTATAATCGATTGAAATCGAGATTACCAATCAACATCAATCGATTATTCGTACTCGACAATCGATTGATAGTGATTTCAATTTCGATTCTAATCGATTAAAATTTTGATTTTGCTGCAGAATAATCCTACTGGTAATTTTGATTATAATCAATAAAAATCGATTAGAAAAATATGACAATCAATTGAGAGAATTGTGATTCATGAACGTTTAGCTCTTGTAGGACTCACACACGTAAGCTTAGTTATAGATTAAGAAAGCTTTTTCAAAGAATGTTAATCGGATAGATCAGATGTTGTCGTTTATGCAAACTGAATCTCATCAGCACTGTTACTATGAAGTAGAGAAACTTGCAACGTTTATCATCAGTACGTTCTATAAAGTTAATTGGCTTTTGAGTCGAAGGAAGAAGTCATCTATAAGAATGCTTTTCGAACTTGTCCCTAGTTTGCATAGACCTAGGATGGAGTCGCAAATTTCCCATAAGCTCTATTAGTAAAAAATACTATCAACTCACCAGCATCTACTGTTTCTGATACTTTACTTCTTCGCTTAACTATTCAGTTTGAATAAGAAAGTCGACTTTGAAGGTTTTTCAACGGTATTTAGAAACAGTAGATGCCGGTGAGTAAATAGTATTTTTTAATAATAGAGCTTATGGGAAATTTGCGGCTCCATCCTAGGTCTATGCAAACTAGAGACAAGTTTGAAAAGCATTCTTATAGATGGCTTCTTCCTTCGACTCAAAAGCTAATTAACTCCATAGAAAGTACTGATGATAAACGTTGCAAGTTTCTCTATTTCATAGTAACAGTCTTGATGAAATTCAGTTTGCATAAACGACAACATCTGATCTATCCGATTGGCATTCCTTGAAAAAACTTTCTTAATCTATAGCTAAGCCTACGTGTGGGAGTCGTACAAGAGTTGTAAGTTTAATTCATTTACATAACGTGAATCTATTTCGATGCATTTTCAGATTACATAAGTTGAAGTTATATATATTTCCAGGAATAGGGTAAGATGACACTAAATAGAGACCGGTTTAATATAAACTTCAGACTGCGGCCTGATTTGACATGAGATTTACTCCTTACTTTTTTACCGAGTGATTATTTATTGGAACTCGATTTTAGCTTATAATTTAGGGTGTGGGAGTGTGGGTGTGGGTGTGGGATGTGGGTGGGTGTGGGTGTGGACGAAGAGAAGACCAACACTCACCGCCCCCCCCCCCCCCCCCCAACACACGCCCCCCCCCCACCGCGACAGAGAATCCAGATACCCGTCACAGATCGTGACAGAGAAATTGTAGTTGTAAAGCATCAGATAAACGGTTAGCTACAAATGTATCGCAACATAGTGGAACGAAAGGATTTCCATTGAATTAGTAATAGTAGAGCCATCGTGTTTCACATTTTTAATCCCGCAAGAGATTGCGCTAACAGCTTTTTCGCCCGGCTCTCTTAAAGGATTTGACCCAGAACTAACTATCATCTATATACATATACATATATATAATTGTTCAGTGTCTGCGTGTTTCTCTGTGCCGGGTCAAAGGTGAAAGGTGGAATAAGGCTATAAAGGAAATCCACCATTTGGGAACCCATAGGTTCTCATGGGCTTTTATATGGAGGTAGCCATAGGTCCGTAATGGCTATTATATGGAGGTACACATAGGTCCTTAAGGGATACTATATAGGGGTACGCATAGGTCCTCAAGAGCTATTATATGGAGGTACTCATAGATCCTTAAGGGCTATCCTATGGAATACCTATAGGCCCTCAAGAGAGTAGGGCAGTAAGGATGTAAGTAATAAGGGGTAAGGCAATACGGAGATAAGACTACAAGAGCTACGAGGGATATAAGGCCAAAGGCCACCTAGTCTTTAAAAATATGTGCGATATAAGAGTGTTGGGTCGTAAGGCTATCTATCTATATACATAATATCGAGTGTCTGTATGTCTCTTACCTAGGGTGTGGATGGGTGTGGTTTTGGCTGTTGAAGAAAATACTAGCACCCACACCCTTCTTTTCTCATGTAATACACACTTTATTTCTTAATTCATATTTCTATGAATTTGTTAGCCTAAATTTCTACAATATACCTATTCTTTTTTCAAGTAATACAAACATTTATTTATTAATTCATATTTCTATAAATTACTCATTCTTTTCTCATGTATTAGAAACATTATGCAGGAATTCATATCTCTATCAATTTTTAACTTAAACTTCTATAAAATATCTATTCTTTTCTCATGTAAAACAAACATTATTTCTCAATTCATATTTCTATCAGTCTGTTAACCTAAATTTCTATAATATAGCTACTCTTTTCTCAAGCAATACAAACATTATTGATCAATTCATACTTCTATTAATTTGTTAACTTCAATTTCTATTAAATACTCATTCTTTTCTCATATATTACAAACATCATTCATCAATTCATATTTCTATTAAATGTAAAATTTAAATCTTCACAAATAATACAAGGATTGCTTGTCCATACACATTTGCATCAATTTGTTAACTTAAATTTCTATTAAATATTCATTTCTCATCTATTACAAACATTATATTTCAATTCATATTTCTATTAACTTATAACTTAAATTTCTTTACAACACTCATAACTTTCTCATATTTCTATTCAATACTCAATAAAGTAACAACTTAACTATATTCTTCTTTATTGCTGACGTATATTCTCATCTAATCCAAGTACATATTCTTATTCAGTATGACCACTTACTTTTATCGATTTCAAAAAATTTATATTCTTATTAACGTAAACCATCAACTCATACTAATCTTTATTACAAACATTTAATCTTATTAAAACAATAAAATATTATTTCTGTTCCATTATTAACTCTTATTCTTATTCATAGACCTACATCATCATTTATTTGTTAGCTTAAATAATTAAAAGATTTTCTCATTCACATATAAATTTCCACATTTTCTAATCGTACTAGTAATTTCTTTATTTATATTCTGTCTATTGCAAATCTTACTTGTCATCCTCATTCATGATGATGTGTTCAGACTAGAACACGAGAGCTCTAATGTTGTATTTTTTTTATTTCTGATTGAAATAAAATTTTTAAAAATGATATTCAAGGCAGTTATTTATTCCATACTTTCTTGTTTATTTCCTACTGCTCTCTCTTCTGGATTTATATGCAGGAAAGAAAAAAAGAAGTAATTCGCATATAGTTGAGCGGTCAAAATAGCGTATATGACACGAGACGGATTCGAATCCCGTGCGAAGCGATTATTTTTTTTTTCGTTCTTTTTGCTTCTATCGCATTGATTTTTGGAAAAAAAAATTTTGCTTGGAGTCAGAGGTACCCTCTTGAGATCTCGACGGCAATGGGAGTAATTGATCACGCCGATTACGAATCTGCTATTTTTTCTTCCGAACACTCTTCCTTCGGAACCGCTCTATGGTGATATGGAAGAAATATTATTACAGAGAACATAATATATACACATTGTATGCACTTATTTACTCACTAAAAGGCATCGAGATCATTCTGGATATATAGCAGCTGTCAAATTAAAATTAACAGAAAAATAATACTTAAAACAAAAAAGCAGGGGTTTTATTCAAAAGTAAAGAGAACAATTTAAACAAATATACAATTGTCCTATTTCATTTATATTGTAACTCGAATTAGGCAGCTCATACATTATAGCATAGTAAAAGAATGAGAAAAATAATTTGTGAAAATTGAATATAGAAAAGAATAAAAGACTGTAAATAATAAATGTTTTTTAGATATCATGTTGCTGTTGTTTTTTTAAATATAAAAGTTCTATTGATACAATATTACAATTAATTTTTGATGTTTATTAAAACTGTACAAGAAAATCTTATTATTTGGTCGAAAATTTATGACTAAAATCTAATGACGCTCAATATTTGAAGTTATTTTTCTTTTGAACAGAAATCGAGTAAACCCCCCCCCAGAATAAAAGGCCATGGCCTTCTATTATGGAAATTCACATCGCTCTTTTCAGGGTGGCCTTCTATTAGGGGTGGCCTTCTAATAGGACTTTAATGGTAAAAAATTACAATTTTTTTTTGTTAGTTGCTGATTCTGTTTTTCTAGCTCGACAACTGAAAATTGAAATTTGTTTAGACTTTTTGAGCTAATGCTACCCATGTAGCCGATTTTATGAAATAATGGGCATTGCAATGCATTATTTTACAATAGAAATGCAATGGATGCAATTACATGATAATGCAACCTATTTCATGCATTATAATGCATTATTTTTAATTAATCCATTGCAATACATTGATTTATCAACGCATCATAATGCATTTTTTTTTATAATAGTGCATTACAATGCATTGAAAATTTAGGCATTATCCTTCATTTTCAGCATTATTAGAAATAATGCATTGAAATGCATTGAAAAGTCAAAAAATAATTAATTATAATGCATTAATTCATGTTTTTCTTCAAATAATGGAAAATAATGGATCATTTTCCATTATTCATCCATTATCGGCTACATGGGTATTATATTTAATCAACAAATATTAGTATACCTATCCGATGTCTGGCACCACAAATACTTCAAAGAACAAAAAAGTTTTTATATGTATTCAAAAGATATGTAATCGTACCAAAGCAAAAGAATTGAAGCGATCAAATAGGCATATTAAACTTTGTTTTGTTTTGACAGCTTTTGGAAATTGAACATACCTCTTTAAATTTATAGCAAAATCAAACAGGAGTGCGGTGGAGATCATACATGATCTCTCAAAATGCTAAGATATTTATAAAACTAGCACAGAATATTTATGTAATATCCAAACAATTCATTAGAAAGCCATGGCCTTCTAATGTGACTTTTGCAAATATGACTCAGGGGTGGCCTTCTAATGGGGGTGGCCTTCTATTCTGGGGTGGCCTTCTATTCTGGGGGGGAGTTTAGATGAAAATATTGATTTCATCAAATATCATTATGAAGTTCATTGGAATTTAAGAATAAATATATTCTTTTAAAGTTCTACCCATTGAATTGATGTGAATAAACTCTTATTTACTTTATTTTATAAACAATAATTATTCAACCAATTGTAGAAACGCTACTTTTTAATAAGTCAAATAAACTATAGAAATTTCTTTTTCATTTTTTATTCAAACATCATACATTAATAATGTTCAAGCATAAAAGAGTATTTAAAAAAAAAAAAGAAATTCTTCGTAAAATAAATGATGGCTTTATATTAATATTCCAAAGCTTTGTACACTTCCTGTAAAGGACGATAAATTACATGTTCAGTATTCAATAAGGTTCCGAATACATATACACTAAAGCGAATGTTCTTTATTTTATCAGATATAATCATATGATTAAAATACTAAAAGAGTTATATCGCGACAAAAAATATTGCAATATTAATAATTTTCGTCAGTTCTTTAATAAAAAAATATTTCGAAATTGTATAACATTGAAGTGACACGATATTGTTCTCAAAAATTAATACGAAATTCGATACATGTGAAAGAAATAAATTTTGTTTCTTGCTGCTCAACTGTATTACACTTTGACAATAAAAAGAATTTCAATGGCTTTTAAAATATCAATAATCATATTCAAGTTCGTTTCTGACATTTAGGAAAAAACACAAATTATGATTTAACAGTTTCTTTCTCAGTATTTTTATACATTTGAGTAGGCTTTTATTTTGGTTAAGTTACAAGATTCTCTTATTCTCCTTTTGTTTTTTCTTTTATTTCATTTCATAATGTAATGATGAATGTAGAAAATTTTCTAGAGTGGTTTCAAATCTAGAAAAATTAGTTACGTCTGAAGAAAATGCAAAAAAATACCTTCGAGGACGAAAGAAACTATGTATATCAGAAAGTTTTTCTTTCAAAACGTTTGTTAAATAGTGAATATTGATAAAAGTTACAGAAACACTTCATTTTTAATCTGTTATTTCTATTAGTTATCACTGTTAGAGCAAATAATTATTTTAATTATTTAGTTTATTTGTCACTTGAATGTTATTCTTTTATTCTTTTTGTCAAAGATTAACTATTCTTTTTTTAGAAATTAATAATCATTTGTTTGTTATCAAATGTCATCATTAAAAAATTATTTTGTCAATTTAAATATATTTCAATCATCTGATGACTCAACAACAGATGAAGAAAAAGAACATGAACGTCGATCAAATATTATTTCAACTCGAATCTTTTTTATTGTTTTTATCATCGTTCTATTTGAACTCGCTATTATTATGAAAACAAGAAATCGAAATACACTTATAACAGTTGAAAATCCAAGTGAAGATCAATTCAAAAATTTACCATCGGATACTCATTGTCCATGTTCTCATATATCATTATCTAATGGAGAGTTTATTTCAATTCAAACTCGATTTCATCAGATATGTTCAAGTGATTTTATATCTGATCAATGGATTAAAACAATTAATTTTGGTTTAAATACAACGTATTTTTCCGCTTATGACTTTCGAACAGAAGGAAGTGCAATATTTCAATCACTTGAAAGTTTTTGTCGACTTTCAAAAGGTTATGCTATTCAAAGTATTGATTCATTTAATAAAGATTTATTTATAAGTCAAGAAGTTTTAAAAGAATCTGTATTTCAATCACAAATAAATGCTATTATTCAACAGTTTGAATTATCATCACCTATTGAATTCTCAACACAAGTAGCATTAATAAGAAAAATGATAGCCGGAAATCGTTTTCTATCTGCTCTTCAGACTAATTATATGCAATGGTATATGCCTTGGCAGAACAATGTAATTCTAATTGTGGTACATAATCGAGTTTTCCTGGATGTACAGGATTCCTCATCATGTTCTTGTCGGATCCATATTGATTGTAACATAGAATTAATGATGTTTAATCAATTCAGACAATCCGATGTTGAGTACCTTCCGCCTGATGATAAAATATTAATGAAAATTCCTGGAATATCGCATAGCTGTTTACCAGTAAATACAATTCTTCTCTCAACATTAGAATGTTTTTCCAATCAAACATGTTTAAATAATCTTGTTTCATTATTACCGACGACTGCAAATTTTACAGTAATTTCAGAATTGGAACAAAGTCGTTACAAGTTAAATTCAACAATACAAACAATTATCGATAATTTAATGATTGAAGAATCGATGACCGATATTTATTATAAGAAATATTATGAACAATGTGCTCCTATTTCATGTACTTATTTTAAGAATGATAAGTATGATTGGAAATTTGTACTGACACAATTAATTGGTTTATTAGCAAGTATAATAACGGTATGTAGTTTTATTATACAAAAAATAGTTCAATTTGTTCGACGACGACCATGTCAAAATACAGAATCAATATCTTGTAAGTTTAGTTGTTTGATTTATTAAATAGAGTATGCTGACTACCTTCAATTCATTAATATTTCTTCTTATGAACATGAACAGCGCCAGGCAAAGTTTCTAAAGGAAGCAATTGTACATATGACTTCGCTATAGAGTTCAGAGATGGACGAGTCGTGGTATCACACTACTCTGTCTCTTGACAGTATTGAATTTTTTAAATATTTTTTTCTTTAACGTGTGTTTTTCCATTTCGCAATTCTATCTTTATATACAGGATAGCTGATAAATAACAATATGACGATAAGAAATTCAAATATTTCCAGCTGAATTTGTCCAAATGAATTCATATTTTTGGCTGGTAATAAAACTCTACTCAAAAGTTTTTTCCATTCAGATAATGTTAATAAATATTACTGCTAAATCTTTCAGCTGACCTGATGAAAACAACTTGACTATACTGGAAACAAAAACGGTGTTAACCGAAATCGTACAAGTTTCGCGTGATTTTACTATATATCCTCAGGTATCGTACAAGAGTACGAAATCTCTTCAAGGTTTCGTAGCCAAATAGTTTCGTACCAAATGAATTTGTTTATAATTAATCTACTTATCAAACACTTCAGAATGAAGCTTAAGCGTTTTTTTAATCTTTCTTGACTGTGGGTGCTGATATGGTTTTATTCAACAACAGACACCCACACCCCACATATGATAGAAAAATAGGTCATGTCGAATTTTTTTTCTTATGATAATAACTGAAGTATGATGAAACAGCACAGAAAGATAGAACATTGTCTTTTCTGTCAGCTCATGTAGAAAGAAAGGTTTCTCAAACTTATAATGTGGTACTAAAGTGTCACCCTCACTAGTTAGAATGTTCTTGATGTCGATCTCAAAATATTTTCAAAAATTTTATACCCTTTTCGGGAAAACAAAAATTAAAGTAACCAGTGATTCACAATGGAATAAAATTTTGTCTAGGATGTTTTTATATAGTTCGATAAAACAAGTTGTATTTTTTGAAGCGTCTGTGGATTAAAAACTAATGGAAAAAAGACTAATTTTATTGAAAAATTGAACGTTTTTTCTCTCCTATAAACATGAGCTTTTAAATTTTGCAAGTTTTTCAGCTATTTTTTGAGTTTTTGGTCTCATAAAAATAATTAATTTTTTCTAAAAATATATACAATTTTGTAGAGATCAACGAACTCTATCGAGCGATGTAAAAATACCCTAGACAACATTTTACTCTATTGTGAATCTCTGGCTATCCTTTTTTTTTCGCGAAAACGGTATAAAATTACCAAAAATGTTTTGAGTTCGATGTCAAAAACGTTCTACAACTCTTACTATTTAGCATGGATAGATCTCATTTTTAACGTGTTTCAATCTAATATAAAAGTTTTTTATGAATGCTATTTGAAATCATAGTGTTAAACTCCTCCATTCTGAAAAAAAAAACAATTTTTACACACTCTTTATATTCATATTAAATTTCACAAAATGTCGTAAGATTATTTGAATTTATCACAAATAAAGAGTCAAGATGATTGAAAAAATATCTCCATTATAGAGTTGTCGAAGTTTCTCTACGAAAGTTATATTAATAGTCTCATTCCATAATAGAAGTCCTCTCCAAAACCTCTGAATGATGAACAGTTTAGAAGCTCCCGTGGGCTTCTATTATGGAAAGGAGTTTATCCCTGTAACGAATTTTAAAAAGATGGAGATATTTCGTTATTACTGCAACATTTATTTTATTGTGATCATAATGATAGACTGATGGAGTAACGTTATCGCTATTCTCGGTATAGGATGTTCACTTCATTACTCGATCACCCACCTGTGTCGATTTTAGATAGAGTATTACGTTATATAAGAGAACAGAAAAAAACGAGCTTATCTGAATGATTTGAAGTCGAAATATTTAAATTTCCTATCGCCTTGTTATTATTTATAGGTCAGGCTATATTTGAATTATATCTCTTCATCTCAGGAAATACAATATTAATAATCAAAGGCTATTTAAAATTTTCTAAATAGTCTGAAAACAGACTTTGGACGAGACGAGACGGGGCCAGCCGATGACTGTGTGACTTCTTGGCAGTCCCATCCACATTTGACAGCATTAATTCTATTCTCAGAAGTTTGCATAGAAGAGAGTATGGTATAATGGGAAAATGTAGGCGTTCAGCGAAAAAAAAACTTCTGTGTATGTTTAATGAAACTATTGTTAGCATAATCTTTAATAGAAAATACCTATTCGTATAGAAGAAGTACGCTTTATCTCAATAGAATCGATTTTATTTATTTGGCTTGTTATGGTGCAAGAAACTTCTTCAATCGAGAAATACATTTTACAATGTAAAATTTCAATTTTATCTTACACTTTTTGAGGAAGAGAATAGAGTTTTTTTTAGTAGAACAATTACTTCCTCTTTTAACATGGGTACACCGACATATTTGTCTAAGTGATGATATTGATTGATTTGATTTACTATTGAAATTGTTACAAAAGAAAAGTTTTTCTTTATTTTTCTTAGTTAAAATCTAAAAATAAAATTATTTCTTTCTTTATTTTAGGTTTAGTAATAATAAAGATAACAAGACTTTTGAAAAAAACTTTAATTGAACTAAACATGTTTCAAAATAATGGAAGCAATCAACATCAAATCAATTATCAAAGAATGGCAACTCGATTTCACTTATTCTTTCTTTTCATTTCGCTTATTATTTTTAGTTCCTATTTATTATTAAAGAAAGATCTTCAACAAAAAACAATTTATCAACCATCGGAATTTCAATTTAAAGTAGGGGAGGGAAGTTACCGTTACTACCTAGTTACGTTACCAGGTAACTAGTAACTCCAAAGTTACTAGTTACCGAGTAACTAGTAACTCCAAAGTTACTAGTTACCAAGTAACGGTAACGCTTTATAGACCCTTACCTGGTGACGTAATATTCGAACATCTTAAGGTATTCGAATATTACGTCGCCAGATAAGGGTCCATAAAACGTTACCGTTACTTGGTAACTAGTAACGCCAAAGTTACTAGTTACTCGGTAACTGGTAACTTCGGCGTTACTAGTTACTTGGTAACTAGTAACTTCGGCGTTACTAGTTACTTGGTAACTAGTAACTTTGGAGTTACTAGTTACTTGGCAACGTAACGGTAACTTCCCTCCCCTAATTTAAAGAACTCGAAAAAATTTATTCTTCAAATCTTTATTGGCCATGTTTAACAATCTCAATGAATCATTCAACTTTTATTACGATTTAATCTTACTTTCATCAAGTATGTTCAAGTGATTTTATATCAGATGCATGGATTAATTATATCAAAGGTGATAACATGATGAACGAGGGTGTGGGTGTGGGTGGGTGTGAATGTGGATGGTGTGGGTGTGGGCATTAATCATAAGAAGGCACCCACACTCACACCTATACCCACACTCACACCCACACCCACACCCCACCCACACCCACACCCACACCCACACCCACACCCTAAAATATTGATATCAATCATATTTTATTTGTCATTAACTCATACTGCCTGTTCTTGATTAGTCATTTTCGAATACTGATAAAAACACGTTAAAATCTTCACATATTCTCACGAGTGTTGATATGTTGTGGTTTGATAATAGTAAGTTGTCTAGATAAAGAAATAAAGTATATTTCCTAAAGTGTTCTTCTCAAAAAAAAATAGCTCTTTAAGTTTAAATTATCATTTCCAAAGGATAATATAGTGAAAAATCTTTTGGCTACTATTTAAGCGGTCAGTAAAATAAATTAAATGATCAGTAAAATAGATGAAATGGTCAGTAAGATAAATGGTCAGTAAAAAGTATATAAATGATCAGTAAAAAGATTAAATGGTCAGTACTTAGATTATCACTCATATAAAAAAAAAGATTGGAAAAAATCTAATTTTAATCGATTTTTTAAATCAAACCAGTGATTAAAATAAATTAAATTTATAAATATTAATTTTAATGGCGGCGACGGTAAAATGCGTTTTCTCAAACTTTATGTTGAAAACTCAGATGTTCGATCGCTTTTTCGGACTCCTTGCCTCGGAAAATTAGTAGATATGATGCTAGATCGACCTTTGACATAAATTCCATGCTTCAAGACTCGATATCAATTGGTACTTATTCATTTAAAAAGAAAAACTATTAGAATTGATTAAAATCGATTTAAAAATTTTAATCGATTTTAATAGATTAAAAATCGAATAATCTGACTAAAATTGAGTAAAATAGTCAATGAAAAAAGTTTAATCGATTAAAATGGATATTTATAAATTTAATTTATTTTAATCACTAGTTTAATTAAAAACCTGGTTAAAACTGTCCCATTTTAATCGATTTTTAATCACAAAAAAATCGATTAAAATCAGATTTTTCCCAATCTTGTTTTTTATATGAGTGATAATCTAAGTACTGACCATTTAATCTTTTTACTGATCATTTATACATTTTTTACTGACCATTTATCTTACTGATCATTTCATCTATTTTCCTGACCATTTCATTTATTTTACTGACCGCTTAATAATATCCCAAATCTTTTTGATTGAAATTGATTAAAATTTCAAAATTCTGATAGATATCATGATATCTGCATTGGAACTATTTACGCTTCTCGTCATATACAGAAAGGCTGAATGAGTCTATTAATATTAGTGTCCTGGCCTAGGGTGCACTTCAATGTTTAATTTTACATTATAGATTGAATAACAACTATAACGGAAAACAATGAGCAATGAAAAAATAGCTTCAGTTAACATTCGTTATATTTCAGATAATCCATATGTAGTCATTAGTGTAGCGAATACAAAGAGAGCTCGACTTGAGATTGAAACAAAAAAAACGAAGAAAATGCTGAAGCAATCAAACGAAATCGAGTCAATTTGATAGTTGGTCGCAATGGTTCAATGTCATCAAGTAATAAAATGGAATTTGCGAAAAAAGCCGTTATCTCAGTACTTAATTTACTTCATGATGATGTTGTACATGTTGTTGCTTATAATACAACAGTGTGGAACGGCTTTGAAAATGCACCGGCATTAGGTTATCAAGCTCTTTATTCAGTCGTCGAAGGAATTAAGACTGGTAGTGAAACTTTCTTATCGGTGGTATCGATATGGGTGCCAGTCTTACTGGAAAATATCCAGATCCTGAATTTTCCAAACGTCTGTTTGTCTTATCTAATGGATTAGCTAATGTTGGATTAAGAACAAACGAAGAAATCATGAAGGCTGTTGCAGAATATAACGAAAAAGGAATTATAATTGATCCATTCGGTATTGGAGAAGATTTTGTTGCAGCAATTATGAAAGGTATTACTCAAGCGGGTTGTGATGAATTCTTTTTGGGGTGTGGGTGTGGGTGTAGATGTGGATATGGATGTTGGTGTGAATGACGGAAATACCTACATCCAACCCCACCCACAGTCACAGCCACAGCCACAGTCACACTCTACACCCACACCTCACACCCACACCCCACACCCACACCCTCACCCACATCCATCTAGATCACAGCTCTGTTGACGATCACAGTGTTATTTTCTCCGTAGTTTGCTCTCAGGATTAAATTAAGCGAGGCCCAACGGCCGACATACTACTTTTATTATATGAACTGAAAATAAAAAATAAGAAATAAAACTTTCACCATGATATGAAACTTGAAATCAACTCACTATGTTCT
>CAJNOP010000327.1:47042-64689 GCA_905250075.1 Rotaria sp. Silwood1
ACAACAAATATAAGAAATACAAAAAAAATTTTACACAACATGAAGAAAATATAATTAAATTAAGGGGGTCCTTCAAAAACGCACTTTGTTATTTTTCGTCTGATTTCAACCAAATTTTGGGAGAATATTAGCCTAGGCTACGATAGATTATGAGTGAAATATATTCCTCAAACTCCAATATACTAACGAGTTATAGTCAATTTATTGGTCAAAAGTATCCTGTATGTGGGCAACGTTTTCACAATCAGGGTACGAACTAATATGCCGGGGCGTTTTTTAAGTTGTAGAGTACCCTTAGGGCTAGATCCTCACAGAGCCCGATTTTTGAAATTCCCTTTGGTTGTTTTTTAAAAAACTTTTCCGAAAAACTCTGGAATTCATGGGCAAAAAGATCGCTGAGAAAAATGAAATATGTAAGTTTTTTATTTCACCAATAGAGAGATTCAAAAGTCAGATCCTGTAAGGATCTAGTCCTAACTGTCCTCTTTGCAATAAAAATAAGTTATCACTTCTATATTGAGTCGTTATTGAGCAAGGTTTGCCTGCACAAACAGTATACTCGAAAAAACGGAAAATATGTTTTTAAAAACCTTATTTTTTCCAATATGGAAGTTCAGAAAAACTTATTTAATATTCTTAAAGCTCGTCATAAAATCACTCAACTATGGTGCATCCAAGAGTAGACACATTGTTCTATCTAACGAGTCATAAATCACAAAATTGATGAACTTCTCAAAAACTGACTTTGTCTGATGGAGGCCCATTAAACAAAAAGACTCTTTTCAAAAACTTTTTGCACACTGAACGTCCAGAAGGAGGAACGAGTCGGTCAATACTGGACATTTCTGAAGAGGGGAGAGAGGTCCAAAAATGCCGTTTTTAACCAGCCGTCTTTTATGGATGAGCCCTTGTACTTTCGATTTATTAATAGATTTTTGTAAAGGAATGCAAAGAGAATATCTAAGACATTATTGGTTAATATGGACTACAAAAACATACGAATGTCAACAAGATTTTCCTCGAGCAAATCAAAGAGAATCCCAAGAAAATATTTTAAATATTTTAAACATGCTTCGAGCAGCTGATGATAATCAACTTGAGCCACTTGATACTAATCTTCAATTTTCATCTTTATTAAAAGAATTTCCTTTTTATGAATTTGATCAGAATTTATATAAAAATAATAGGTCGCAATTAATAGAATCCATTGATAAGTTTAATGAACATAGCTATCCAATAAATTTATTTGAGATTTTTCAAATATCTTCAAATTCGTTATTTTTTAATGAAAACGAAACAGAGATTTTTTCAAATCTATTAGCTAATTTCGAGCAGTTAGATACTATTAATGACTTTCCTTTTGTTTTTCAACATAATTTAAATTTAATAAATATTGAAAAAGATCAATTTAATAGTCTAATAGAACAAACAGTGAAAATAGAAGAAATACTTATTCAATATCCTTGATCTTATTTATATGATATTATCTTTAATTTTTCAATTATTATTGAAAAAATAAAAACAGATCAAAGTGTATTGTCTGATCAAAGTGAATATTTAAATGAAATCTATCAATCAAAAGATCTACACAAATGATTAACTTTTCAATCTTCAAAAACTTATCCGAAGACAACAAAATTTACAATTGAACAACAAATAGACGCTTTTAACACTTTATATGATCCAAGTTTACTTGAAGAAATCTTTCATAATCTTCCTAAATCGCATGATATCCGTAACTTTTTTAAAAATGAAAAATTAATTGAATTTATTCGATGGACAGTAAATCATTTAAATAGTTTTGAAAATCAAACAACACAAAATACTCTAGGGATAGTAGAAAATATTTTACAAAAAATGACAAATAACGATCTTCAACTTTTAAGAATAGTTTTTCAATATAAAGAAGATAAATTACAAATCGAGAAACAAGAACAAGAAATAGAATTAATTAAAAACAAGAAAGAAAATTCCTTACAATAGGGTGGGTGTGGGTGTGAATGAGAGAACACTACATCCACTCACACCCACACCCCGAAAGAGATTATGAAATATACCGAGATAAGAAAAACCGGTCAGTGAGATCAACTTTAGTAAAATGTGTGTTATGAATGTATAAAATGACATCGATAAGATTACAAAAATTATTTTTACAAATTAAATCGTATCATGAAAAATACTTTATTTGAATTTCAAATATTCAGTTTTTAACATATTTAAAGCTAAATCAATCAAATAAATATCCTTACATTCTTCATCATTTTAATTCAGAAAATCTTACAATTACATCGAATATTCAACAATGTCTCTATTACTTAGGGTAATTCAAAAGTAGTGGCAGAGGTATTTTAATTCCTTATAAAAATCTTAAAAAGACTTTCTTTTTATATTATCTGATAGTGAAAACAATGCTCTATTTTTCTATAATATTTGATAATCCTGCAGCTAATATTATAATAAAAAAAGTTCGATAAAGATCTGTTTGTTATAATATGTAACAGTTACATTAACACTCATTTGAAAAAAGTCCGATGAGTATTTTTTGAATAACTTTTGAGAGAAATAAGATAGAGAACTGTGGTCATCACAGTTGGACAGAGGAGATGACGACGCAACGAATCATATAGTTATTATAGCTTTTTCTAATATCATTTATCAAGTTTTTAAATTAATTTTCTAAGTGCCGAAACAATGGTTGTTTCTTAAAAAAGGGTAAACAAAAAAGTGATTTCTTTTTCATAAAAATTGCCAGAAAATCGACCGAGTTTCGATTAGAATACCTATAAATGTGGAATGATTAAATTCAAATCTCTAATATTTGCGATGTTTCGGGATATGGATGTAGGTGTGAGTGTGAGTGTGGATGGCTGTCGATGTGGGTGTCCGTAGGTGTGGTTGTGGATATGAATGAGTGTGACAAGAAGATCCACACTCACCCACAGTTACACCATAAAATTTGAACGCTCTCACGGATAGATATAGTACAACAGTACTGAACAAATAACGAGTGCGCCAGAAATAATGGCCACACTTTGCATTTCTATTTTCATTTAATTAATATATTGTATTAATAAAACAAAATATATCAGGAGACGCAGTGTGAAAAGCTCTACAATTTTACATGAGACCGATCATTTTATACTTTACTTTTGGACTTTCAAAATGGGCAAAATATTGAGCGAACCAATTTCGACCGTGCGAAAATCAGTCGTACAAAATTTTGCTCTTTTTGAATGCAATTACAATAAGCTTTACTGTGTAAATTGTAAAGCTTTTCACGCTGCATCTTGTCGTATATTTTGTTTTTTTTAAGTAAAAGATATCAGATGATAAAAAAAGGTGAAAGAAGAAACGAATTCATCTTATACAAAACAAAATATCATTTTTGCACGATCGAAATTGTATCGCTCGAAATTTCATCCATTTTGAAAATCAAAAGTGCAACTATGAAAAAAAAGTTGGTCTACATAAATTGTAGAGCTTTTTATGCTGCATCTTTTAGTATATTTTGTTTTTTTTTAAATGAAAGATATTAGGTGATAAAAAGATGAAGGAAAAAAACGAATTCATCTTGTATCAGAAAAAACATCGTTTTTGCACGGTTAAAATTTGATCCTTCAAAATGTTGACCATTTTGAAAGTAAAAACTGTAGTTATAAAAAAAACCGACCGTATGTAAACTGTAGAGCTTTTCACGCTGCGTCTCCTGATATATTTTGTTTTATTAATACAATATATTAAGTAAATGAAAATTGAAATGCAAAGTGCGGCCATTATTTCTGGTGCACTTGTTGTATGCTTCTGAGTAGTTTACAAAAATTACTAAGAGCTTACAAAAAAAATATAAAAGTACTCATGAACACTCAGTATTACAAGGGAGTACTCGATTGCCGTGCACAGATACTCAGATGAATTGAAGTATCGAACAGTCGTAGGAGTCTGAACCGAACAGCAAAGTAGCTTTTCTTGTATTATCCATTTTTTATATAAGACGATGCGAGATATTCGTTATCGATGGAATGTAATCCAAGGAGGCAATGAAAAGTTCGCTCCAGTGCCTTCACTATCATCTTGTACCAGCAAAAGCCGTTCCTCTATGGCAGCTTCAAAACTCGACTGTAATTGTTTTGAACGACCTGCAGCTGTAGATCTGTTTGATTTAAGATTTTTCAATGTTCTTGTTAAGTCATTCTTGAACAATCCTGAAAAAGATTTATTCTTAGAATTTTGCTCATGTAATCATGTACAAAAGAATAAATTACAACAAGGCCTATAAGAGTATTTTCTAAAGTAAGTGTCTACCGATCAAATCAAATTTTTTCTCTAATTTCAATTTACGAAACAATCATCGAACACTGACGCAAAATTCAATGGAAAATATTTGAATGGTTATTGATGCGCAAAAAGAAAGATGGACACGTTTATTTTCTTGTTCCTCTATGCATATTGATGTAAAGCAGTTTTTTCTCTTTCTGTCTTTCATAAGACATAGAAAACGAGAAAAAAAACAAGGTCATATGCGTGCGTTGCATCGTCCTGATGAGGCAACGCAATAGTGGCGCATACTTCTTTTTTTATTCGTCGAGCAATGATGCTCTCTCTATTCTATACGACACCTCCTTATTTTGCTGGTTTTTCGAACTATCGTAGAGAATAACTTATATAAATAGAATGATACATTCTCATTTGCATATATTACGCTCTGTAGACAAACGACAACTACGCCGTAACTTCTATTCAAACACGATCAAAAATGCCGTGCAAATGTGAAAGTAAGAAGTAATGTGAACATTAGGAAAGAGTTCCATCTGAATGTTGTTGTCATTCACTTAGCCAGAAAGTGTACATGCAAAGGTCAGGATGAGGACTGCATGAAAATGGGTAAATGTTCATGTGATCCAAGCTGCGAGTGCCATCAGATACCACGTAAGTTCACATATATATATAGCAACTCATTTGTCTTATTTTTTGTTCTTTGATTCAATTAAAGATCATGGTGGATGTGGCAAGGAACATTGTATGTGTCAGAATTGCAAGTGTCCGGCTGACACATGCAAATGTGGAAAATGATCACAAACATACTCATTGCATCGCATTCAAAAACAGTCTTTAAAACTTGTCTTTTTTTCATTTATGTAATGTTTGTTTGAAATATTTAAATAAAATTACTATTATAAAGCGGGAGACTTTTTTATGTTCACAAATGCTATCATTGTAAAATATTTTATTCAATCAAATTATTTGACACAGCGATCGTAGATATTATCGATTAGCTTGAGCTGCTTCATTACATTCATGTTTAAATTATATTATGAAGTACATTGACTTGCTTTATTGTTAAAAAAGAAATAGAAAAATATTCATCTTAGGTCGATCAACATATCGTCGAGGATTTTATATTGATGAACATCATTAGTTGTGTCCTAGTGTGATGATCACTTTTTTGTTAGAATATCGAATAAAGATCGATATATCAGCTTTCGAAAGAGTTGTCGAGAAGATCTTTGATAGAAATCTGACATGAAATAGATTTAACTTCTTACGTAACTTAGTCAACTCAGTTTTAACATCGAGTACAAATTTGATATTAAATTTTAGTTTTCATTCTGTTTAGTCGAACTATAATTGGAAATAGATCACAATAATCTATAAAAATCAAATCTCTTTTTATCAGAAAAGTGTTTTCGTCATCATATTTTCATAGAAACTTGATGCATAGATTACGTGATTAAGTTTTTTCTTTTATTAACTTTCAGAATTTGTTATCATTTTTTTGGGGGATGCTATGATCAATGTTCAACACAATCTGTTTGTAGATAGTCAAACAGAGTTTTTATGGATAGAAATGGTGCTGGTAAAGGCTATTTTAATGTGTACTGCCATCCAAAGTGCATACCTATTCGAATGATTAAGAAAATCGAAATAGTGCCATTGAATATGCTATTGACGATTATATACGACATGGGTTACAATATGACTTCCTGACGAAATATTAGGTGAAACATCCATCAACATCACCATGATCGAAACAATGCCTATCGATGTCAAGTAACACCATGCAAGTTTATTCGTTTGATACAGACTCTAAGGAGTTCAATGATATTTAAGAACGCAGAAAAGCTCAATTTTACACTTGTTTGAGTAATCTGCTTGCTACGAAAACAGCACATACAAGCTTTATCGTTGTTACAAGAACGATTCATATATAGATATTTATTATACAGAAGAACACATCGAAAAATGTAACGACGTAACAGAATGTATTGGAGAGAATTTGATTGCATCCTAATTCCAACAGAAAAAGTAAACGACTATTTTGCTATTTATTATACTTTTAAAATTAATTAAGTTTTATTAATAATACATATGTTCATGAATACTGAGATAATTATACTGTCCGATGTTGAAAACTTGAAATTTTAATTTTCCACTGATAAAGATACGGAAAAGGTCTTATGATTGGAGTAATTGTATAGAGAATATATTCAAACAAACTGAATCACAATATTTTGATAACAACTGAGATCAAAACAAAATTGTATATCTCAAAAGTTATGTTTTATAGTGTAAAGATTCGCAACAATACCAAACAACATGTTGCAGATTGATCGTCGTGAACTCATCAATTCTCATTTGAATATTTCAAAAGAAAGACTTCCATTGTAAAACTTTTTCAACTAAAACTCTAGCCTTTGCTGACTTTTTGCAGATTTGCCTGACAGAGTGATGATAATTCCTTGATGATTAGTTTTGTTTAATACTCGGTTAGGTGATCATGATATGGATGTGCTCATTATTTCGATGGGAAGATAGATAAATCGAGTTCAACAACGCTTCTTCAGAAATGTACATTATTCAACTTCATTAGAACGAGAGACGTTGTGCTATAAATATATCTGTCTGTGTGTGATGCAATCTTCAAAACTTCTAAATACTGTCATTTCTCATTTTTAAGCTAAAACCTTTAGAAACGAACACTAGATATATAGTTCAAATTGTATTGGAAATAGAAATAATGCATACATATTATTTCTTGTACTCTAGAAGAAACTGGGTTTTCACGCAAAGATTGATTTTTCTTTCTTACATATATCATATTCATAGAGTTTAGATGCAAAAAGAATGAAATATCTAAAAAAAGTGGACAATAAGTAAATTGAAATATAAATTCAGTCATCTTGTCTTGACACTAATAAGTTAATACCGGAGATGGCGTAGTAGTTCTATGCATCTGATTGTTAGTCAGACATCAGAAGGTTCGATTTCTTCCCCCGGCACGGTGTCATCGGTGTCAAGATATACGGTATCGGAAGAATAAACAAAAGGAAGAACAGCAATGCACGCCAACCTCGTCATCACTGCCTCGATTTCGATTTTCGTTCTGTTCGTTTTCGCTTCCTTGTCATTCTTTCTCTGTTTCTTATCGTAATCTTGTCTGTTGACTCCTATGTTCGTAAGCGTCCGCAAAAAATTATACAAAAATCACAAAAAAATACTTGGATGCCACGAATAAAATTCAGAATAATTAAAAAAAATAAGTTAATTGACAATCAATGTGTACATATGCAAAACTTTTTATAGAGATTCTTATTGATGTGCAGACTCTTAAACATCTTCTCTTGGCATGACAAAGTGGGAATTTTTACTATGTTGCTTGCAAAGAATATCACACATTCCGAATACATCATCATCCTAAATGGTATAGCAACAAATTGTTACCTATCTGATGAGGAAAAAGCTTGTTAGCGCAGCCCCTTTGGGGCTGAAATGTGGAACTCACATATCTTTAGTTTTACTGTCCTAATGACAAAATATATAATGTTTAAATTCTCTCAAAGACGATTAATTCTTTTCTAATGATAATTGATTGTCAGCAAATGTTATCTTTTTTTTATTCATATACTTCAAACAGAATTTTTTTGTGAAGTTGCTATGGTCTGTAAGGGAGGGGAAAGCCGCGCAACCTCGAACTTAAAACTTACACTCACTATTTTCTTCGAAAATATATGTGAGTTCCACAAATCAAGAAAACATTTTTATTTTCAATGAGCCCAATATTTTAAATACAAATTGTTTTCGAATTTCAAGTTTAGAACAACATATGTTTTGCCAATTAGCATGTATCTGGTATGTCGTTTTCAGAATTTTTCACCAATGATACGAGAGATTAATGTATAGACAATGGAGATAGACAAGATTCAGCAAAGATTGCATTAACGGCGCAAATTTTTCGACAGTATTTGGTGAGGCGAGTTGTGTACAAATAAAAGCTCGAAATTGTCTTATCGCGATTTGAATTTGTGAGACTTTTTTTTTATTATGAGCCGAGCTTTTCCCTATGATCCTGACGGTCCTAAAGGGACAGTTTCGCTTAAAAGACTATGAATCTGTTAAAGTATAACTAAAAAAGACAGAAAAAGAAATGCGTGCAGTGCAGTAGACAGAAGAACAAAAGAAAAAAATTGAAGAATAAGAAGGGAAGAATAGAATAAGCAAGTATGACAGTATGATATTCTTAAGAAGAAACAAAACAAAAAGAAACACAAAAAAAAGAAAGAAAGAAGAACGAGAAAAAAATATATGTATCATTCTCTCTCTCTCTGCTTCTCCTTGTCTATTGTTTGTCCGTATGACCTTAACATGACTATTAACTATTGTCTAAAACTCTTCGGAAATAGAGCGAAACAGACGAGCTCGTACTCATTGTAGTCAATGATCAAATCCGTCGTTCCATGATCTACCATCCATTTTATCGCTTGTCCCAACACGTTCAAGTGTTTTACAAATCTTTTAGATCTGTGCAAGTAGCGAATTGATTTCGTACCTTCAAGCCAGTTCGATCTATGCGTGTTCAACTCTGACTGTTCCAACAAGAGGTATCCATCTCTGATTTTCGAAAGTGCTTTTAAATATTTTCCCCAGTGCCTATAACAAGGGTCTTCAAGGATTTTTTCTTTATATATTGATGAGAACAGTAGATCTCCCCAATATTGACAACGGTATGTTAATGTTAAGAGTATGAAGTATAGATGGTTCAGATCAGTACGTTGTGAGTCAGTGAATAACGGAAAAATTCCGAATAACCATGTGAAATGCGAGAGAACGAAAGTCGAGAAAAGTACATAGCGCAAGTGCGTGGAGGATGTACCATTAAACCTGAACGAATTCACCAGTGCTGTTTTTTGACGAACAGTGATTCGGATCTTTGCTAGAATATTTCTCCAGCGAAACTTCGTCGTTAGCCAATATCTTAGGTACTTGAATGACGGGATCCATTCAATCGTATGATCTCCACAGTGAACTTGTGGCATCGGGTTCTGGTAACCTACTGCTCGTGTCGAGAACATTGCTTGAGTTTTTGTATAGTTGATTGGTTGTACAGCTAACATGGAGTAGAACTCAACTTGATGTAAGAACGATTGTAGACGACCCTTGAGATCAATACATTGATCAGTACATCGAACTCCTATTTGATCGGCTAGTACTGCTGCAAGATCATCGGCAAAGAAGAAGGACATAGCTCCAGGAATATAGTCCGCCATATCATTATGGTATGTGATGAATAACGAAGTTGTGGGTGGATGTGGGTGGGTTTTATTTTTCTACAATCACACCCCCACCCCCCACCCCCAGACACCACACCCACACCCTTCTTATTAACAATGATAGAAATAACGAAACAATCTGTGTCATATTTCGAATTTATTTTACACATAATCACCTAGCAACCATAGATGACAGTTTTAATTCTCAATTTAACTCTTATCAATGCCATCAAATCTTTGAATTTTTCAAAAAATTCTTTGAACCTATATATGCATATTCAAAGCTAATCTCTATAAGAGAGGATGTGACAAAATCATAAAAATCGAATGTGAACATATATTCAAACGGTATTTCAATCAATGTGAATGCTAGAAAAAGCTTTATTCATGCATTGTCATACATATATAAATAAAGAAAATCTCAATTAGTGAGGATGCTCGAAAATCTTTATTTCATAGACAGATATACTCAACAATGCTTTTTCATCCTCACAAACATGTCATCATCCATGAAATCTATCTCATAATAGCTGTCCGAGCAATAACTAAAACGCATAGTGTAATTTTCTGAATCTTGGACATTTCTAATACGATGCTTTAAACTCATATCTATCTGGAAAAACTTACTCTTTGAAATTCAATTGGATGTTATGATTATGTAACCTTGAATATTTTCATTTAAATTTGATGACAAGTTTCGATTTCTTAATGAACTTAGTCATAGAAAATTTGAATATTCTTTTATATTAGAAAGTATTTAAAAAAAGATCTACTGGGACAGCACAAAATGCGCCATAAAAGTTTGTTTTTTTTCTATTTTAAATCATATACACTGTCTTGAGTCTCCTATTCGTGTCGACGAATTTTAATTATTTTCTGTCCTTGCTTTTCGTTTCGGTTATTATGAGAAAACTTGTCTGTACAACTGCGAGAAGAAGCGAAACATTTCGTTAGAGGAACGAATGACGATAGAAGTTACATTACATCAAAAAAACAAATGAAGCTTACTCAAATATAATCCATTCAAGTTGAATTTTTTGTTTTGAAGACAATTGATTAGTCCTTATGGTCGGATCTCTAAGATTTTGAAAAAAAAGATTTATTTTGCTCAACTGCGCAAATAAGATTAAAATGTTGCTATCTTTTGTTCGTTTACAGAGAAGAATTAATGTTTGTCGCCGCATATTTTAATTCAAATAATCTTCACTCTACACAATAAGATAGACCATATTTGAAACTAGACAACAAATTTACGAAAACCATGCTCCTGATGTTTGTGAATCCACTCCAAGAAAATACAGAATTTTTTTTTTAGTCAAATGTGTTTATTTTTCTACTTTTTGCTGACTTTGATAGGTTCTGATGACATTTTGTACCTTAAGATTTTACAATGAAACAGTTGACAAACCATTAGCGTTTAGTAAATTCGACGGAGAATCTATTAGAAAAAATTAGTTCGACGCAGCGTAAAGGGAGGGGAAGAGGGAAGAAAGTTTGAACATTTTGAGACTATAATTATTTTTGCGTCATCCATTTTTTTTTTTGATTGATGTTTACTTGTTGATAGAAAAATGCTTATAAATAAAGCAGAACGAAAATGACGCACTTCTACGTAAGTGAGTTCCTTCTTTCACTTTCACTTTCTTCTTTTTCTATTTTTGCTTCCTCTTTGTTTATCAAAACAGTCTATACACAATCGTAGTTGTATATCAGAGCCCGAATCGAACCGACTTTTACGGGTTCGAGTTCGGTTCGGTTCGACTAATTTTTTAAAAAATTGGTCCGGGTTCGGTTCGGCTCGAATATGTCTTAAAAAAGTGGGTTCGAGTTCGGTTCGGTTCGACTATGTTTAAAAAAAATCGGTTCGAGTTCGGTTCGGTTCGGCTAAATTTTAAAAAAACCGGTTCGAGATCGGTTCGGTTCGACTCGAACCGAACCGAACCATTATAGTTCGGTTCGGTTCCTGATAGGCGTGCCATTTTCCTGTAAGTTTATTTTAAACTAAAACTGTTGCCAATATAAATTAAAATTAAATAAAAATTTTTCTGATACCAAAATTTTAATTTACAATAAATTTAAATTGTTATGTGGAATAAATTTAAAATTATTTTAGATTTAAATTTTTGAGAATTAATTTCTGGAAATAATAATTTTTTGTGAATTAAAATGCAACAGCCCAATCGTCAAAATACATGACTTCAAGAAAAATAGATCAGAAATAAAGAGAGAAACTGCTATTATACGTTAACATCCGATCATCACTATAGTAGATCCCGTAAGAAAACGGCCGTGCTCCGTTCCTATTATTTTCTAACGATAATAAAAAGCTTGTACAGATACCATTGCTAGTAGACCTGAGAGATAAAAGGTTTCTTTTGATTTCTATAGATAACTATACAAAGTGAAACTTAAATTAATTAAAATGGAGCTTAAAATACTTCAAATTTATTTAGATGTAATCTAAATTATTTTGAGTTTATTGAATTTTTTTGAATTTTGTACAAATTCGATTTAAATTCAAAATAAAATGAAATCTTTTACAATTGATTTCTTGACTTGATAAATTTTTGTAAATATAAATTGATCGTCCACAATCCCTGATGTCAAATGTTCGATTAAAGATCGTTTGATAATCCCATATAGCATCACAATCTTACAAAAAAGATTATAGCTCAGCTAATCATTTTTCTTATGTACTTATCCATATTTATTCGCTTTTCAAAAATTAGTTAGGCGCAGTTCAGCTTAAGGTCGCTTTTTAAGAAGTGGTTCAAGTTCGGTTCGGTTCGATTCTGTTTTAAAAAGGGTGGTTCGGGTTCGGTTTGGTTCGACTACGTTTTTGAAAGAGCGGTTCGGGTTCGGTTCGGTTCGACTAAATTTTAAAAAAACCGGATCGAGATCGGTTCGGTTCGACTCGAACCGAACCGAACCGTCTTAGTTCGGTTCGAGTTCGGTTCGTTTTCGGGCTCTGTTGTATATACGCACAATCATGAGAATATGGGACATAAGTCATGTGTCATATTAGCGTGACAACGTCGTCATTTGACGGCAAACATTATACTATATAAATGAAAATTATTACATACAATTTATCGCTCATCATTGCGTTTTTTTTTCTTCCTATAAGTTTGCAAACCACACATACAAATATGAACCGTAAGTTATTGTTGAAAAGATGATTTCTGTCATTCATTCAGAAGATAAGTTTATTTCTGTCTTTCTTTGAATAGGTTACATTGTCAATAGTCTCGAACGCAATCTTGGAATTGATTTAAATGGTGATGGATACATTGGAGGACAAGGTAGATATAGATATATTAAATATGTTTCGTACTGTTGCTCTACAAAAATGATTGTCTATTATGTTTAGGTTTCTGGAGTTCGCTTGAACGAGCAACAGGCATTGATTTTAATGGCGATGGCATCATTGGTCGCCCGTTCGATGTGATGCCTCGTTATCCAATGGCATATCCTTCAATGGGCTATGGTTTTTACGGCTATCCCATGAGTGGCTATCATATTTTTTAATGACAGAATAATTTTTTTTCATTACCAACACTAATTTTTAATCAAAAATAAATCCATGATGAAAGATGAGCGAACAAAATGACGCAAATTGACAGTTTTCGAGAGAATAAAAGGACAATTTCATTGATAGAATACCTCATTTCAAAAAAAAAAAAGTTGACAGATAAGCACGAATGTTATAAAATACTCTTTTAATAAACTCGTTATCATTATGTGTATATTGAACAATTGGCAATAGAGACTCAGCGAAAAATATTCCAAAAAAAGCCGAAAGAGTACGTGTTCGTTAGATTAGAGAAAAGTTTCTTATCCATGAAGATCATGTTCCATAACTCACTAAATGTGTTCATAATCTACAAGAATACGTTCTGTATTTGAAGAAACGCGTTCTTTGCCGTTTCTCACTATTATAGAATCCTTTCTTCTCGGTCCTAAATCGTTCCTGATCTGAGTAGAAAACATTCTAAACCGTTCTGTTAATTATGAGAATGATTTCCTTTCCATTCTTCTTTGGAAAAGTAAGGAACGGATTTCTTCAAAACAGGATGGCTTTATTTGATGTTCTCAACAGAATCGCTCAAGAATAGATTTTTTTTAGTTGATGAATCAGTTTAAGACGGCTCAACGTCCTTCTTAGAAAAAAAAGAACGTGTTTTCTGTCGTTCCACTAAGGATGTGGGGTGTGTGGGTGTGGGTGCGGTATGGGTGTGAGTGTGGGTGTGGGTTGGTATGGATGTGGATGTGTGTGGTATGGGTGTGTGGTGTGGGTACGCGTGTGAGTGTGGGTGTCGATGTGGGTGTGGGTCTTCTTTATTCAAACACCAACACTCTCACAGCCACGCCACATCTACCTCAAACCCACCCCACCTTAATCCACACCCGCCCACGCGCACGCCCACACCCATCCACGCCAACACCCACACCCACACACCCACCCACACCCACCTACGCCCGCACCCGCACCCACACCCACACACCCACACCCCACCCCACACCCCACCCCACACCCACACCCACCCACACCCACACCCACCCACATCCATCCCCACCCACACCCACACCCACACCCCACACCCACCCACACCCACATCCATCCCAACCCACACCCATACCCCACCCACACCCACACCCACACACCCTCACCCCACACCGGCAGGAAAGAAAGAAAAAGATATAAAAGAAAAAATATACGTCTTACCACTATGTGTACGATATGATGACTGAGAGTTCATGAGTTCTCATCGGGATATTCACCATCAATATGGCCGAATCCAAAAGAACAACTAGCTTTAATTCGTGAAAAAGGAAACGGTTCAGTTATGATAGATTAATTGAAAGTACTATAAGAAGCATGTTATGTGTTATTCATTTGTTCTTTTTTTTTTTTTCTTTCCATACTTTCGTTCTTCTTTTAATGAAATAACTCTTATTCGTTTTCTTCAATCTCTATTAGCATTTTTTTTCTCTTTCTTAAAAAAGTCAATAAAACGTTGTTCTTGACCTTGAAGCAAAATATATTGCTTATTTAGCAATCCGTAATAACACTATATATCTGTATCCATATATATGTATATAGTAATATAAGGAGAGATAATTCTATGTTAGAGCAGAATTCAAAAAATGTTGCAATTGATTAGTGTACACATAACTGATAAAAACACTAAGCAACATCTTAGAAATATTCATATACACATCAACGTGAAAACGGATATAACAGGTTCTTATCATGATACTGATGGAGAACCCTAGAGACAAATATCCTTCCTGTCGTTTTCCAGGAGAGGGAGGATGAAGGTGAAAAAAGTGATCAGTGATTATTCTTTTTTCGAATTTGATAAAAGTAAATCAATTCTGACGAAACCAGAAAACCACATTATCCTCCCTTCTTCATTTTTACTTCGTTGCTTTCTTTTGAAAAAGTTTGCACACTGTACCGTTCTTATATCGCACTCTTTAGAAAATCTTCTGAAATTGTCATTGGTATACAGAAACAAAGACACTATTATTTTTAGTTCAACTTTTGAAAGAGTCGACAACATAAGAAAAGCATAAAAAGAAAAAAATTAATAATATTTAGAATGTAGTAATTCTTATTGTCAAAGTAGTCTTCGGATATAAAAGTTCTTTTGTAAATAAGTATCAGATGATTAATTGTTAACTGATAGAGATAATTAATATAATTCTGAACTATTTACATCACTAGTGCCACTATGTCCGCCAGCAACTAATACTTTTCCACTTGTTAATACAGATGCTGTATGTTCAGATCGTGCACTATACATACTGCCGGTTGTTGACCAAGTTTCTCTGGATGGATCATATAACTCAACACTAATTTGGATACCACCACCGTTTCCACCAGTAACCAACACTTGTCCGTTGGTTAGGATGGATGCTCTATGATAACATCGTGCACCATTCATACTACCACTTCTTACCCAATTTCCTGTGAATGGATCATATATCTCAGTACTATTTAGAAAATCACCAGAAAATCCGCCAGTTACTAATACCTTTCCATTTGTTAATACAGATGCTGTGTGCGCATATCGTCCATCATTCATGTGCCCAGATGATGTCCAAGTTCCTGTTGATGGATCATATAACTCAACACTAGTGAGAGCACCAGAACTACCTCCACCAGTAACTAACACTTTTCCATTTGTTAATACGGATGCTGCGTGATAAACTCGTGCATTACTCATGCTACCAGTCGTTATCCAAGTTCCTGTTGACGGATCATATATCTCAGTACTATTTTGCAAACCATTAGCACCGTATCCACCAGTAACTAACACTTTTCCATTTATTAAAACGGACGCTGTGTGATAATCTCGTGCATTACTCATGCTACCAGTCATTGTCCAAGTTCCTGTTGATGGATCATATATCTCAGTACTATTTTGCAAACCATTAGCACCGTATCCACCAGTAACTAACACTTTTCCATTTGTTAATACAGATGCTGTGTGTCCAGATCGTGCATTACTCATGCTGCTAGTTTTTGTCCAGATTCCCGTTGATGGGTCATATATATCCGTACTATTTAGAACAGTGGAATTACCTCTACCACCAGTAACTAATACTTGTCCATTTCTTAATACAGATGCTGTGTGTTGTGATCGCACATCATTCATATTGCCAGTAATATGCCATCCTAGACGAAAGATTTTAATGTATTCGATGAAAACTGTTACACTACTTTTGTTATTCATACACCTTACTATACAAAAGTCATTTTGTGACAACAGAAGTTTGTGAAGAATTTAAAAGAATACGGCAGAATCATGCTGCAATTTCTAGCTCAAATTTTTAGATATACTCTACCATACACAGTCCTTTTTTCAAACTAAAACTCTGTTAAGAATTTCAACGTATAACCAGAATATTAATTGAATTCTACAGTTATACAATAGTCTTTCAATTTATGTTTTTCTATGCATCATATCACTTCTAAATCAAAGAACTCAATCATGGCTGTTTAAAAATAAATCAAGTCCCTACTAAAATCAGGATAAATCACATTGATTTGTTTCTGAATTCTCACAAGTTTAAGTGAAGTGAAGCCTGTCATTACCTAATATACAGAGTTTTGTCAATGACAACGGTAAACATACTGCTTGCAGCGTACAACATGAATTTACCACACATATCGAAGTATTTGATGCACAGGCATATGTAATATTGTTGCATGCTTCCAAAATCGAACATAAAACACCAGGAGCACAATAGCTAACATTATTGAATGTGTAACAATTGAAGCAAACTATTGGTGATAAAACACAACTGTTGTTATTATTCAAACTTACAATACATTGTTGTAAAGAACAGTTTAATGCTGGTTTCCATGCTGAATGAGATGATAACGATGCTTCGAATTCGATACTATCATTATCCATTCTGCATAAGTTATTTGATGCTACTGTAGTTTCACCTAGAAATAGTTCATATCATAAAAGAATTAAATGAGAAAAAAATACATCAGCAAACCTTTCACACATGAAAGAAATACGCTTAAAATCAATATTTGAACAAGTTGCATGCTTTCTGTGCAGATTTTCACTGAAAGAAATGTATTTAAAATGAATTTTTTCTGTTCCTTACACCTTCTTTTTTCTTTTTCAAGATAAAAAAAATAGTGTTCGTTAATGAAGCACACTCATGTCTCCAAAGAAAATAATCATTAGCATTGAATTGTAAAAAAAGAGGGTGTGGGGGTGGGGGTGGGGTGTGGGTGCGGGTGAGGTGTAGGTGCGGGTGTAGGGTGTGTTAGCAGAGAAACTATGAACCCACACTCACACGCACACCCACATCCTAGTTTTCGAAACAAGCAAGGCCTGATTTCTTGATATGTTCCTGAATAGAAGGATGCAGAATTGATAATCGTGGACAGGCAAGGTAAATGATGACTCGGAGGAGATGAACAAAATTTTTAAACAAAAGGCATATGAACATGCAAACCAGTATAAAAGACAGCAGTGCTATGGCAATGTGAAGCATCGAATACCCAAATCTGATCGATAAATTGATAGTATTCATATCAGTTTTCCAAAAAAAAACACATTCATTTGTAG
>CAJNOP010000327.1:64789-107342 GCA_905250075.1 Rotaria sp. Silwood1
TTGTTGCTTTTCCATCGATAGAAAATCATTTCCATTATTGATTTAGGAACTGAAGATAAAACAAAATCTATTCATGAAACAGCTCGTTGTTTTGGTTATGGAGCATCACTTCAATGTGCTCATAAAACTAAACTGTATTGAATATAACCACTTATTTATTAATCTATATTCTAGAGGTTTTATACCAGTTGAAATATATAAACATTATCTTTCAACAAATTTACAAAAACGAACAAGTCAATGTCAAAGATGTTCTCTTTTTAGCTATACAAATCCTATATCACATTGTCAAGTCAATGAACATATTTATAGAGATATTTTAACAGAAATAAAACGAAAACGTGCTCTAATTATTTTAATTGTTGATCTTCTTGATATAACAAATTCAATTAGTCGATCATGGACACATCTCGTTGATCAAACAACTGACTATCATAATACTTCACCAAATATTATATTTGTTCTTGGAAATAAAGTTGATTTATTACCAAAATGCAGATTTGTTTGCAATTACAAATAGTTTGTTCTTATACAAATGAAGTTCAGAAAACTTTTTGCATATATGTAAAAAAAATATCGGCTAGTTCAAAAGATGTATCATTGACTTCAGTGCCATGTCTCTCGAATTTCTTAGCACTCATTGCACCAATCCATAAAGACCAAGAAATAATTGAGATATTAGCAATGTTTTTTTTTATAAAACTCGCCAAGGATTATATAGAGGATGTATTTAAATTAATAATAGATCTATTTTTGACAGTGAATCTTATTTGTCTGATGTTCGTAAATATCTTAAAAATAAATGTACAAAATGTGGTTTAGGAAAACATATTGTTAAATATTATGGTTTAATTAGTGTGGGTGTGGGGTGTGGGTGTGGGTGTGAGTGTGGGGTGTGGGGTGTGGGTGTGGGTGTGGGTTGGTATGGGGTGTGGGTGGATGGGTGTGGGTGTGGGTGCGAGTGTGGGTGTACGTAATGGTCATATGTTTCTAAATACCCATGCCCACACCCACACCCACACGCACACCACCCACATCCACACCCTCGTATTTAACCAGTCCACCATATTTGAGATGAGAAATAACTCTACTCACCCTGTCATTTTGCTAGGAAACATTGAATACTCATTTCTTAACTCGCTGAACACATTTATCGATTGAAAATTGCTTGTTGCGAGAGTACTCCTGTCGAAACATCAACACTCATTCATACTGTTGTGAATACTCGATATATAGAAGGTCAGTCTCTTCCGCTTGAATACCTGGTGAAAGATCAGAAATACTCTACTTTATAAGGAAATTCGTCTTCTATTGAACCTGTGGTAAAAGATCAGGAACATTCGACTTTACAAGGTGTTTCGTCTTCTATTGAGCCCATGATAAAAGACCAGAAACACTCGACTCTACAAGGAGAATCATCTCCTCTTAATTGTTCTCCTCCGGTTGCCAAACCTTATCCATTGCGTATGTTCGATCTTGAACCCACCCATGAATCTATTCGATCAATAACGCTATTTTGTCTTCAAATGAATATACTCAATGGATCAATACAGTTTGATCCTCTTGAATTTTGGCGCCATCCTAAGTCGCAAGCTATGCGTTAGCTAACTCCAAATACTATGAAAGAGGTGAAACAAGTACTAATAAGCCATATTCTCGCAAAGCCCTCGAATAATAATGATGATAATACTGATTTCTCGCAATCAAATGCAGCACAATTCAAAAATACTAATATGAAGGAGAGTAAGCTAAGACCGACATTGATTAAAGCTGCTCTAACGCAAATCATCGATAGTTTGGAGGAACATCTCGAAGTAGTCAACGCACTAGGCAAACGAAGAATCGGTTATCATGATAAAGGAGCTATGCTGGATAATATGGGCACTCGTTACTTTATATTCAGATTTTAATGATATACGCCTGATGATGTTAATTCTTAATAAAAGTTTTATGCAATCAGCCAAATTCTAAGGCGTGGTCGTGAACGAATGTGCTGGTGCGTCTGAGTATTCTCTCGGACTACAATCGCATTCCACTTGAAATTAGCTGCATACAAGAAAATATTTGATAATGCCCATGTATCGTACAATCTTCTGCAAGAGAAAGTCTGCCACAATGACTGAGAAAATCGATATAATTTAATCGTAAGTTCTCTAATGAAATAAACAACACATCTATTTGGTTCGCTAAAATGGCTGTTCGAAAATAGTCTCATATCTGACGCATATGGCACGTTCTCGGTAATAGCTATCTGGAATTATTTTTCAGGATTTATTGAAACATTTTCAAAGGTCTGCTCGCACTTTGGACTAAATCTTCTGTGAAGTGAGGGTATGAGTGTGCTGAATTATCATGTGAATAAATAAATCCTGAGAAACTAAAAGTTGGCAGCCACACACAAGGGCTGGAACCTACATCAAAGAAAGTTGTTCTTGTACATGTCCTACCCTCACCATCTTCCATACTCACAAGCGCACATCATAGCTTCTCATTTTACACGTCTCATCAGATAATATCATAAAATTAGGTGTGAGTGAATCTGTTTCCAGGTATAGGCCTAGGTGTGGATGTTAATCTGGGGGTATAGCTATGGGTGGAGGTTAGGTGGATGCGTTTCTCGCATTAGAAAGACTCATCGCATCATAGGACCCGTCTCGACTGTTTCTTAGATAGTCTTCATCATATATGTTTAAAATCTATAAATATATACATAGATAACAAAATTATACAACTGTGAAACCTATATGTTCAGAATCAGGGTGTGGGTATGAGTGTGAATGTGTGGGTCTGAATATGAATGTTGGAATTGTCTTCGCCTACAACCGCACCCACATTCACACCCTACAGAAAGGCATAGGTATGCGTATGTGACTAGTTTGTTTGTCAATATCCATACATTCACAGTCACGTTCCTTTTCGTATCAATATTTAACATGATTGTTGCCATTATTCAGTTATTCCTGAACAACTTCAGAAGAGCTAATCTGTCCTGAAGCAGACCATCAAACGATTTCGTCTTAATCGTAAAGATATTTCTTTTTTCAAGAAATAACGTCTGGGAAAAAAGAATTTCTTAAGTATAAAGTTCCAAAACGATGAGTGCGAATTACAGTAATTACGAACAAAGTTAGTTAGATAAAAGAATGTTAACAGTTATTCAAAAAGATTCCTACTGTGTTGTTATCATAGTTAGCAACAGCAATATCCAAGCGACTATCGTTATTGAAATCACCAATGGCCACTGAATAGGGCGTAGTTCCAGCTGAAAATATCTTTTGCGTGGCGAAGGTTCCATTGCCATACCCCAGAAGTACACCCACATTGTTGGTATTAGTATCGGCAACGACCAGATCAGGGTTTTGATCCAAATCGAAATCGCCCAGGACGATCGATCTTATGCCAGTAAAAACTGAGAAGGTTAGTTTTGGTGCGAAGGTTCCATTACCGTGTCCAAGAAATACACTGACAGTGCTATCACCTATGTTGCTAACAACAAAATCAGGTTTGTTGTCCCTATTCAAATCACCAATAGCAATCGAATAACCATTAGTACCAACTGATAACATTGTTTGTGAAGCAAACGTTCCGTTACCATATCCGAAGAATAAACTCGCATCGTTCGTATACCAATTAGCAGTAATAATATCCTGGTTTTGATCAATATTGAAATCACCAATGGCAACTGGATTTGGGGCACTACCAGCTGGGTAAGTAATTTGGCTGGCAAAGCTTCCATTACCATATCCAATAAGTATACCTATATTATTATCACCATTATTGGCAACGGTGATATCCGGATGATTGTCATTGTTGAAATCGCCTACGGCAATAGATGACGGATGAATTCCAGTTGAAAACGTCTTTTCCGTCGAAAAGGTACCATTGCCATACCCAAGAAGTAAACCCACACTGTCAGCATCACGATTGGCAACGGCGATATCTATTTTAGTATCATTATCGAAATCACCGGTGACCACTGCAAATGGTCCCGAGCTAGTTGAAAACGTTCTTTGTGCCTCAAAAGTTCCATTACTATATCCAAGAAATACACCTACACTGTTAGCCCCATTATTAGAAACGACAATGTCAAGGTGACCATCGTTATTGAAATCAGCAACGGTGATCGAGCCCGGGTTAGTATTAGTTGAATATGATACCATTGGTGCAAACTTCAAGCTGCAAACTGTGGCTACAACAAAACAGATTTTGAGATTCAAAATAAATTCATAATACATTAACAATTCTTTCTTCCTCTGTCTCTCTCGCTTTATATATATATATGGGCGTAGCAAGTCATCATAGTATCCTATTTTTGCTTTCTCTCTAAACCTTCAATAATACATCAGAGAAATAAGTTTTTTTTACCTAATATACTCCATGTATAGAGATATGAAAGGCATCTGAGTTGATCTGTATATTATGATATAAAAGATGCGTCTTATGTAAAATTTCCACCCTATATAGTTCAAGTTATCTTGTTCTCATCCTGTTCTCATAAATCAATTCTTACGACGATGAACTTAAATAGAATAAAGTATAAACAATACAGATTTTCAACGAGAATATGATAAAAACAGCCCGTGCAACTTTTCTAAGAGTCTTAAAGTTACGATTGATGTTCGATACATACAAATCAAAAAGGTATAAATTTTAATACACTGATTCATACTTACAATAGTTCCTCTTGTACTGCGGATACTTTTCTGTGATCTTTGTCTTATACTATCAATTTACCTTCTCGAGATTTCTTTTTTGTTAGAATGGTTACCTATTTGTCACGAGTATAACCTTTTAACTTAAACTATGTCACCTGAATGTAATACTTGAAGCATATCTTTCAAATCATAACATACAGATCAAATGACGTGCGTTTCATAGCTCTACACAGGGACTATATCAGGTAGAAAAATCGTACTTCTCTGATGTACTACTGAAGGTGTAGAAAGAAAACAAAAACCCAGTACTATGCTGACTGATCATGCCCATATATATACAGGGTGATCCAAAAGTCTTGGTACCTCTCAGAAAAATTGTTCGTTCTTCCTTATAGTAAATTCCAAAATGCTCAAACTTTGGTATCTTATTCTATATAACAGGGTCAATGTTATCCTAAATTTTCATCTCACTATCCTGATAAATAAGGGAGATGTATAGACTACCATTTTTGAGACCTTATTTTCACCAGGCCGCAAAAATAAAAGTTGGCGTATAATAAATGGACTACTTTTGTATTTCATTTTTCCGCTATTTGATACGTTCTATTAAAAAAACAAAATATACTACAAGATGCAGCGTAAAAAGCTCTACAATTTACACAGTAAAGCGTATTTTAATTATATAGTTTTTGGTTTCAAAAAAAAGCAAAACTATGCGATCAAATATGGTCATCATAAAAAAAATCTTTTTTTTTTGCACGAACGAAAAATTCATCTTTTTTTACCCCTTTTGTCACCTAATAAATTTTATTAAGAAAAAGCAAAGTATATCACAAGATGCAGCGTGAAAAGCTCTACAATCTACACAGTACAGTATATTTCAATTATGTAATTTTTGTCTTCAAAAAAAAAAAAGCAAAACTCTGTCGGACTAACTTAAAAACTGATCACACAAATTTTTGCTTTTTTTCGAAAACAAAAACTATATAATTAAAATATGCTGCACTATGTAGATTGTAGAGCTTTTCACGCTGCATCGTGTGGTATATTGTTTTCTTAATAGAACGTATCAAATGGCGGAAAAATGAGATACAAAAGTAGTCCATTTATTATACGCCAACTATTATTTTTGCGGCCTGGTGAAAATAAGATCTCAAAAAAGGTAGTCTATACATCTCCCTTATTTATCAGGATAGTGAGATGAAAATTTAGGATAACATTGGCCATGTTATATAGAATAAGATACCAAAGTTTGAGCATTTTGGAATTTACTATAAGGAAGAACGAACAATTTTTCTGAGAGGTACCAAGACTTTTGGATCACCCTGTATATATATCAATGCGAGCATTTCAAACTTTAAACAGTATTTTGATAACTGGCAAATGAATCAGTTTTTCTCGTCATGTACTTCAATATTCATTAACAATTCGATTTTATATAATTGCTATCGGAAATTTTCAAAATCTTGTTGTTGTGCTTTTTCTATTTTCGTTTGATGAGCCTTTGACTGGTCGAAATCGTTCCAGTAAATAGTAACTGGAATTGTTAATCTGGTAGGATCATTATTTTTACTTTGTTGCATTCCATAATTCTCTACATTGATTTTAAATTTAAATCATTTTTTCAGCTCAATGAGTAACATAGTTATGAGATCTAAGACATTAGTTCATACTTTGAATCAGTGTCGTTGTAGTTGTGCTGGACGCCACTAAAATAACACAAATACAGTAAAAACTACAGGTTTTCATATTGATAGAGTTTCTCTCATTTTTTGAACTAGGTGTTTCACTTTGATGAGTTATCCGATTAGCAGTAAATATCAACCAGTGGTCTTTCCATGGTTTGCTAACAGGTACTAAAGGGTGGTCACAAAGTTTCGATTTCTCCTTAGTAAATCAAGAATATTTATATCAAACTCATATGAAGGTATTGATCCAATTATATTATTTTGTAGAGAAAGAGAAGAGCTATCATCTGAAAAAAAACACAGTTTGAAATACATATCTATATATATAATGTTCAGTGTGTGTCTGTGCCGGGTCAAAGGTCAAAGGTCAAATAAGACTCTCAGGGAGAGATCTCCAGGGGCTATTTTATGGGGTACTGATAAATCCTCAAGGGCTATTCTATTGGGGTACCCATAGGTCCTCCAGGGCTATCCCATGGGAGTACCAATAGGTCTCCAAGGCCTATTATATGGAGGTAGCCATTGGTCCCCAAGGGCTAACCTATGGGTTACTCATAAGTCCTCAAGGGCTATCCTAGCGGGGTACTGACAGGCGATCAAGGGCTATTATATTGTGATACTTATAGGCCCTGAAGGGAGTAAGGCAATAGGGAGATAAGGCTGCAAGAAATATAAGGCGATAAGGCCGAAGGCTACATGGGCTATAAAAATATGTGCGATATGAGAGTATGAGGTCGTAGGGCTATCTATCTATGTACATAATATCGAGTGTCTGTATGTATTTTACCGGATGAAAAGTTAAATGTCCGAGGTCATGCGTTAAAGGACAAAACAGCCGTGCAGTATGCACGGGTTCTCGCTAGTCTATATACTAATGTTCAGCGTCACGTCTGCTCCCTCTCCCATTGGTCAATTTTTTCAGCCAATCACGATTGAAGACGATTTTTCTCCAGTATAGTACACATTAGCAAAATCGGGGTCGTGGAATCAGAATCTGAAATCGGAATCTCAAGATTTTCAACTTGACGTATTTTCATAAAAAATGTTTATCAAAAAAAGATTTTTGCAAAAAAATGTATCTTGGAATACAAAAATGTGCTCATTGAGAAAAGTTAAATTTTTTTGACAACACTTGAAATTTTAGTAAATAAATGTGGAAACCTCGGATATAAATCCGAGTATTATGTGTACTTCAAGAAGTAAAAAAAATAATTGACGACAGCAGTGTCCAAGTTCCCTGGAGTCGGAAACTCAAAGAGTGTAGATAGTGGTGGAAAGTTGCCGTCACGTTCTCAGGTAACTGGTAACGGATTGGTAACCCTCTCCCGTCTCCAGCTCCGAACCATAGGGTCCTCAAGTTCTATTGTTTCGAAAAAAAAAATGTTTCTGCATAAAAAAATTTTTTTCAAAAATAGGACTTGAAGACCCTATGGTTCAGGGCTGGAGACGAGAGAAGATTACCAAACCGTTATCAGTTACGTGAGAATGTGACGGCAAGTTTCCACCGCTATCCACACCCTTTGAGTTCCCGACTCCAGGGCACTTAGCCAGACCTCCTTTTACAAAAACCGTGATAGGTCAATAGTCGCATAGAAAAGCATAGGGAAAAATGACTCTTTTTGCGATAACTCAGCAATGGCTCGACGAATCATTCTCATCTTAGAACTCGACCGAGACATTGATGAGACGAAACTGTGTAGACAATTTCATTGTGATCGGACTCTCCTTTCGAAAGTTATCGTGTAAATGGCTGGCCGAACGGATGGATACTCTGACCGATTCTAGAGTGTACTCACTTTTTGAGTACATAAAAAGAAGTTCTTTCCAAATGAGTTTTGGAATGCAAAAAACAGATCTATGAGCGAGTCCATGTAAGTCATGGGCGAACTTACTCAATTGAGGTCGTCAGACTTTGTTCAATTTAAGGCATATTGTAGAGGAAAGAGTTCTAAGAATTTTGGCACAAGCCGTTTTCAAATGTGTTGATGCTTTAATATTTTATGAGTATTTCACGAAAAGGCTTAAAGTGACCACATTCATCAAGGGGTCCAAATCCAACCATATCTCAAGAAAAGCTCAAGCGATTGAGCTGAAATTTGATATGAATACATATCTCAGTGAGTCGTGTTGACCATAAAATTGTTGTTTCAAAATATTAAGCAGTTGGGATTTTATGAACCATTCAATATGTAGAAAAAGTATCATATTTGGTAAGTTTGGTGCTTCATAACGTGTGATTGAAATGCAATACAGATCTGATATTTTCATTGCACATAGAAGAGAAAATGATGTATCTTTTCTAAAAGTTTCAGCCTTCTACATCGTTCAATTTGATCAGAGGAGTACTCTCAAAATTAGGATTCTGCTAGAAATGTAGGTTTTCAGAACAAGAGACCTACGAGGAAATGAATGTTTATAGGAACTGCTCTTTAGAACCTTCAAGTTCACTTTCTGGGCTACAACTCTATAGAAAAATTAGCGTAGGGTCTCCAGACATGGTCCTTGGAGATTGATTGAAAAATGCAAAAAAATGAGCCCTTTTTTATAGGAAATGTACCAATTTTGCATGAAATTACTCCTAGAGTTTCACCATGTGCGATAAATTCTACGCAGTAAAAATCATCGTTTGATCTTCTATTATCCTCCATAATAATAGCCTTTAAAAGTGAAACAAATTTTCTTCGAAAAATTTCTTCACCCTCTTCCAGGTCTCTTTATTAAGAATCTGTGTCTACAGATGTCTGTGCTCCTCTACGGAGATTTTTGGGAAATTTGTTCCATTTCTAAAGGATATTTGTATGGAGGATAATAGAAGATCAAATGCTGATTTTTACTAGGTAGAATTTATCTCACATGCTGAAAGTCTTGGAGTAATTTCGAAGCGAACCTGGTATATTTTCTATGAGAAAGGGCTCATTTTTTGGTATTTTTCAATTATTCTTTCAGGACCATTTCTGGAAATTCCATACTAATTTTTTCATAACTTTGTAGTACCCAGTGTGCACTTTTGATTTAGCGTGACCTGGATTTCTATAGAAGCCATTTCCTAGAAAATCCATCTATGCCAAAATTGTGATTTTGTTGAAATGTATGATTTTTCTGAAACATCTTTTGAGGGATAGGGGCTGGTTGTACAGTTGAATTTTTCAGCAGAGCAAGTATTCAATGAGGCCTCTTGATAGCTAAAATCATAGCTCCCTAACATGATCTGTTCATGAGAATAATATGTTGGGATCAACTCATATGACTAGCTCGAGGTTGTTAACGGTGACCTCCGGTGCAACGTAATTCTGGAGATCTCACGCTAATTTTTGCACAGGTTTATAGCCCAGAGAGAGCACTTCAAATATCTAAAGACCAACTCCTATAACCATCAATTTCTTGGGAGATAGCCTGTTCTGATAACCTCTATTTCTATCAGAATCCCAATTTTGAGAGCACTCCTCTGACCAAATTGAACGATATAGAAGGCTGAAACTTTTAGGAAAGATACATCTTTTCATATTTTATCCACAATACAAATTTCAGATCTCTACGGTATTCCTAACGAAGAGTTATGAAGCACAAAACTTAGCAAAAAATGATTCTTTTTCTACATATTGAATGGTTCATAAAATCCCAGCCACTTAATATTTTGAAACAAAAGTTTGATGGTCAATAGGACTCACTGAGATATATATCCATATCAAATTTCAGCTCAACCGCTTGAGCGATTCTTGAGATATAGTTGCATTACGACCCCCTTGGTAAATATGGTCACTTTAGGCCTTTTCGTAAAATATTCATAAAATATCGAACCATCAATACTTTTTAAAACGGCTTTCGTAGTGTCAAACTTGAAACTTGAATTCAATTGAAATTTAAGTTTCAACTGAAATTTCAAATTTCGACTTTCGACTTTCAAGTTCAGAGTTTCAAGTTTCAAGTTTGACATATATGAACGGCTTGGGCCAAAATTCATAGAACTCTTTCCTCTACAATCTGCCTTGAATTGAGCAGCTTCTCTGAGAATGGGCCGTGGCTTATATGGACAGACTGTTATTTAGAAAAATTGAATTTTTTTTGAAAACAGTTGATTTTTTTGTGAAAAAATTTTATGGAAAAAGCGAAAGTCAAAATTTTGAGATTTTTATTTCAGACTCGGATACGCTTTCCGTGAATTCTAGACAAGTTTTGTAAATGCCCTAGATATATTTTCATAAAATAAAATAGAGAAATCTAAGCACTCTCTCTAAAAAGTGCAGCTATCGCTTTTAGTTTCGTTTAAATACATTTGTTTACTAACTCTAGATACCTACATTGAAAAAACAACGAAGCAGCCGTGCATTTTGCACGGGGTACCGCTAGTATTTATTATAAAGTTATGGTCAGTTTACAATTTTCTAGTAAAAACTTTTTACTTTGCTTTTTTTGCAAAGAACAAAAATATTCTTGTAACACCCGAGTTTCAATAGTTTTCTGGATTGTATGATACGGTTGAATAGAGTTCGTCAACCTCTACAAGAATATGAATATCGACAATTTCGCTGATCCTGTTTCTGATACAAAACCTGGAGACAAGTAGAGAGACTAGTAAAAATCTTATATATCGTGTATTAAGGAGACCGTGCTTAATTTCCAATACCTTTAGTCAATCGATTAGTTAGTCTGTTCCTGAAGCTCGGAAAGGATGTTTTCATCTACAGTACGTGGCAAAGCATCTGAAAATATAAAATAATAGACGCAACAGTCGATCTACCAAACTTACTAAAAGTTACGAATACTCTGCAATACATGATTTGCCAGATTTTTATTAGTCTATCTGATTGCTTTCAGGTTTTGTATTCAAAAGAGGATCGAAATTTTTATTGGATGTCCATATTTTGGTAGAGCTTGTCGAACTCTATCTAATCATATAAAAATATCTATTAAAGATATGTAAAAATCCATATCTCAATCGACTTTGGTTATTCAAATACTGCAAGAATATTTTTGTTTTTTGCATAAAAACGCAACGTAAAAGTTTTTCATTCGAGATTAGTAACATGACCATAACTTTATAATAAATATATGTGTTCCAAACTGTCTTTTTTCAGATGATAGCTCTTCTCTTTCTCTACAAAATGACATAATTCGATCAATATCTTCATATGAGTTTGATATAGATATTCTTGATTTATTAAGGAAGGGTCGAAACTTTGTGATCACCCCTTACATATATGACGGGGATATGTCACTCTAGTCTCAATCCTGTTCATTCCTTGAGAAACCCTGAAAGGACCCTACAGAATCCTGTCAAGTTTTATTGAGGATCTTGTTTCGAATCATGATGATTCCTGTTTACAGGATTTTTCAAGATGAAACGAGATCCTGTTCAGGATTTCTTCAAGTTTCTGTTCGGATATTTTTCTGAGTTAAGAATCAGGATCCTACTAGGATTTACTAAAGATCCCATCAAGGATCCTCTCAAGATTATGAGAAAGGATTTTGCCAAGATTTAATTAGGCTCTCGTCAAAAACTAAGTGATCTCTTCGTATCAGGATCCTGTCAGGAGTTATAGCCATATCAGGCGAGAATCTTGGCAAGAAAATAACAAGAACGGTCAGGCTACGAAACTGGCTAATCCAGGAAAGCTTCAATCAAAATATTGTTCGGAACTTTTCAAGAATATGCGCTTTCAGGCCTTGCAAGACAATGTCAAAACTTATTAGGATCGTGAGAAGAAAATCTAAGGGTTTATCAAAGATCTTTACAGAATGCTGCTTGGTCTACTTAGCCGTGCCCATTCTTAGGACAGCCTTGAAGGATCTTTTAGAATCATTATAGATCTCAAGGATCCTGCCAGGTTTGACTCATGATTCTGTATAGCATTTGTCCAAATTCTTGCTCGGATTTTTTCTTTATTAATACTGCAGGCTCCTATCCTATCAGGATTCACTTCCGATCCTATTTAGAAGCCTGGCAGAAATCATAATACGGATTTTGTTTCGATTTCGTCAGATTCGAGTTAGAAACTGTTCAGGATGCTGATATAATCATCCTGCCAAGAATTACGTTATACCAGAGAAGGATCTTACACACGAATAAAACACGATTAGTAAGATTCCTTAACTGAATAATCCTGACAAGCTTCGACCAGGATCCTGCGCAAAAGTGCCCAAGAACGGGCATCGCCAGTCCTTAAAAGAAGTAGAAGTATGATTAGAGTCTTGATAAAAAAATACAAGGAGCCAGTTAAGATCTTTCCAGGTTTATGTTTTGAGACTATTCAAAATTTTATTTTCACGGTACTGTTAGGAACCTTGCAAGAATGAATAAAACAGTTCTCTCACGTTTTTAGTTAGCTCTGGTTCAACACCCGTTCAAGACTTAAATATCTGTAGATCACAACGGATTTTCAATACTAATATTGAGCAACACTTCTATAACAATGAAAAGAACTTTTTAAAATCATGTTGTATTTTTTTGCGGCTTACAGCAAGATTCTAAGAACTAAATAATGATCTAGTAGTATTGTTATCTTGATCTCAATTTGGTTCTTTACATAAATAAATAGAATGAATCTTAAAAGATGCTTAGAAAAAATTTTCTTATTCATTTCACAATTTATATAAAAGCTATTTTGAGATTCAGGGTACAGCCGTGAGTTCTTTTTTATGATCTTATCGAAAAAAAAAATTGAAAACCATTAAATTAGGATGTTAACTTAAATTTAGGCATCGTAAAACTTTTTTCATTAAATAGATCCTCAAGAACACTCTCAGTAATCTTGATAAAATATATTTGGAAACCTCGGATTTCAATCCGAGTGTTATGTGTACTTCAAAAGTCAAAACACAGAAGCAATTTCCGTTTAAGTATCGTTGCAATAGGTGACTTAGCCTATTTGTTTCATAATGTTTTATATATCATTGTGTAGTCCGTGAAATTCTCTATCGAATGGCATATAATAGCTGAGGCTTTGTTTGATTATGAGAGAAAAATGTTCCTATAGAAAAGCATAGGAAATAATGATATTTTTTGCGATAACTCAGCAATTTCTCGATGAATCATTCTCATCTTCGAACTTGACCGAGATATTGATGAGACGATTCTCTGTGCAAAATTTCATCACAATAGAACTATTCTTGGAAGAGTTATCATGTAAACGGCCGGTCTGTCAGCTGGACACACTGATAGATTCTATAGTATACTCACTTTTTGAGTACACAAAAACGTAGTATAGTTACTTCAATACAGTTTTATCTAGTCTCTTAAGTCGTTAAAAACTCAAATCACTATCTTAGCCCTATTAAAAGTATTTATTAACTATTCACCTTTCATTTATTTTGCGACCCATAATGTTTATCATTACGCCTAGGTCTATAATATTTCATCAGCAAGATTTGAAATGAAGAAGTCCTAATGAGTCTGACGCAGAAGAAAATATTTTTTTGACTCAAAAACACTCTATACACTACATCAGACAAACATTGTTACACTCCCGCACAATTCCAAGAGCCGAAACATTCTTAGCGGACATGCATGTATGTACACAATAACTACTTCAGAGGAGGAAACATATTGAGTTTCATGAATGAGAACCTAGAATGAACTTAATACTCAATTTTTGTTTCTCTATTCGTTATTTTTCAGGAGTCTCTAAGAACCAGACTTTTTATGACATATAATAATTTGATGAAATTACTTATCATAGCCGATGTGATACGACCAAATGCGTATTTAATAATTATAGGTGTCAGTACTATAACAAAGATGACCAAAATAATGATTATAATAGAAAGCATTCGTTTCAGCCGTTTTCTCTTCCCATCTTCTCCCACATATGCAGGCTTTCCATTTGATCTTCAGCAGTGAGACATTATTTTAAAATATTTTAAAAGTTGGTAAACATACTCGCGAAAAACGAAGTTCGTCTTCTTATTTAATGTTGAACTACTTGTAGTTTCATGTTCCCATGCAGTTCTTATGTCTAACGTTTGCACCATAGTAAACCACTTGTGTAAACAGCTTTCGACTAACGATGAAATTTTACAGGAAAGAAAAACTGAATGAACCGTAGTGTTAGATTTCGTAACACGTACATTGAAAAATATGCCAAAATCTGATAAGATATTAGGGTACAGGTGAAAACCTACTCTTCTTCAAAATTACCCATATGCTATTTCTGTCTGACTGATGAATCGGTATGAATAATGATGCTTGATAGTGCAATTCTTACTAGAGGTCGACAAGCTCAGTTTTAGTTTAGAACTGATGAACTGTTCAAACCGCTAACTAACACGAACTGAACTACTCGAACACTTCTTTCGAATGAACTGAACTTTCTAAACATCTCTTTTCAAAAGAACTGAACTGCTTGAACAGTTCTTTTGAACGAATTGAACTTTCTGAACAGTTCTCTTCCAATGAACTGAACTCTTTGAACAGTTCTTTTGAAGAAACTGAACCTTTCAAAGAGTTCAGCTCCATCAACTAATTATCATGAAAAGTTACATCGATAGGTCCTCAAGTCCTATTATGTAGGGGTACCCAATGGGCTCTTAAGCCATACTATATAGGAGTACCCATAGGTCCTCAAGTCCTACTCTAGAAAGGTACCCATTGGTCCTTAAGTCCTGTTAGACAGAGGAACCTATAAATCCTCAAGTTCTCTTATATAGGGATATCCTAAGGACCTCAGGTCCTATTATAGAGGGGTGCCCATACGTCCTCAAGTTCTATTACATGGAGGTTTCTATAGGTCCTCAAGCTCCATTATTTAGTGGTAACCATAGGTTCTCTACATTTTCATATAGGAGTACCCTAAGGACCTGAACTTGTGTCACAGAGATGTACTCATATGTTCTCAAGTTCCATTATATAGAGATTCCCATCGGTCTTCAAGCTCTATGATATAGTGGTACCCATACGTCCTCAACTTCTACTATATGGAGCACCCTTCGTTTTTGAAGTTCTATTATCAGAAAACACCTCTAGATCATCAAGCAATGCTCTGGAGGCACCATTGCGTCATCAACAACTACTACAAAGAGTACCATAGCGTTCTTGGATCCTACTATACCACTAATGACCGAGATAATACGGGAAAAGGCAATCAAAAATCTGCTTGATCAACTAGGGATTAATCAGACTGGGAGATTCTATTTGTCACTGATAGAAAGCACCGAGGCCCATACATATACGCCTCATTCGATAGTGTCCTCGATGACGGTAGGATTGGCCCGAACATGACTAGTGGTTGTCCGAACAATAAGAAAGAAAATGCCTCCTGAAATATGATTGGTTCATTTTTTGACCAATCAAATTGAAAGTTTCTATTTGTCGATGATAGAAACGACCAAGTCCCATACATATTGCTCTCAGTCGGTAGAGCATCCTCGATAATTCTAGGTTTGACCCGAAGATGACTAGCGGTTGTTCGAACAATAGGAAAGAAAAAGTTCACAAGTGATGTTTGGGAAGATCTTAGAGTTTTCCAGGGCACTCTATCGTACGTGATGTGTTTGTTTAGGGCTCCGAGCTGTATGTCACGGAGAAATAAGATGCGCAAGCTGAGTAATCTATTTTCTCACTAGTTGGGTTCTGGAATGTGTGTGCTTTCATCTCATACTGCCAGTGATTGTTGAGAACCCAAGTGTAGCTCTAAATACAATGCTAGAGGACGAAAATTACTCTGAATAATAGGACTTGAGGACGCATGATTATCTCCCAATAGTAGGACTTGACGACCTATGGGTATCTCTATAGTTTAACTTGAGAGCAGAAGAGTACCGCTCAATAAGTAGGACTTGAGGACCTAACGGTGCCCCCTTATAGTAGGACTTCAGGATTCAACGGTACCCTTGAATTCTGCGACTTAAGTATCTAAGGGTACCCTCAATAGTAGGGCTTGAGGATCCAATGATACCCCTGAATAGTAGGAATTGAGGATCTAGGGGTGTTTCCTATAGTGGGGCTTGGGGCCTCAACAGTACCTCCATAGGATAACCCTCGAGGACCTGTGGATACTCCTTTAAGATGGCCCTTGAGAACCTATGAGTACGTTCGTAGGAGAGTATCTATTTTAACTTTAAGTTCAATTCATTCGAAAAGAACTGTTTGAAAAGTTCAGTTCGTTCGAAAGAACTGTTCGAACAGTTTAGTTCATTGGAAGCGAACTCTTTTGAAACAGTTCAGTTCGTACAAAAGAACTGTTCGAGAAGTTCTTTAACTCATTTAAACGGAGTTCGTGAACCTAGCTGGCCAACCCCTAGTTCTTACTCTCACATAAGGCGCCAAGATATTAGCAGAAACTTATTACCTTTATACAAAAAAACGACGAAGTAAATTTGAGTACAAAATTTTTCTATTAATGTCTACAAAGTCAGATAGGAAAATACTGCTACCGTAACCTTTTAAAATTGAACGAAGATGAATAGCTTTCGATAGGAAGAAGATAGAAAAATGGGTTTTCAGAAATCGAGAGAAAACAGAAGAGAGCATACAGTCATCTCGCTTTTTATCGATCGCAGAAGTTATCAGAGAGATCAATCTCTCAACAGAAGTTTGGAGGACGAGTTTTTGAAGACAGTTTGCACTCCATATTGACTTCTAAAAACTATTATTCTACATAAAATATTCTTCTCTTTCAATCTATACTTGGTTCACATTGTTATCACTGTCTTTCCAAGAAATATTAAAGTTTTCTACAAACTGAATGTTATTACTCACCCGATCCCTCAAAATGATGTCTAGAACAGAGTAATTTGTCATATTGAATCCATTGTTGAATTCGGTTTGTCATTTCACAGTGATCAGACATCTATACACAGAAATTCAAAAACGTGTCTTCTTCGATCCTATAGTGCGGCAATATGAAGTTGCTGAAAGCGTGCTAAAAAGATGTCAGATTACTTTGAAATGAAAAGCAACTATTAACAGTAAATTCCGCATAAAAAAATAATCCCTTTTCAAACATTTTTTGAGTTCTCAGTTATTAACGAGCCAAAAGGTTATCTATTTGGAAAATTTCATCATTTCTTGGAAGAATGTGATAGAAATGTGAGCCTTGCGTAGATAGAAAGAGAATAGAATTATTGTCTTCACAGGATGATAGGTCTTAAGTGTCAAAGTGGAATGCAAAATTTTTCCAGAAACTCACTCTCAAAAATTTTTTGACAGATTCATCTCTCTGTTAGATTCTTAGACTAATGAAAATCAAGATGATTGCATGTTGTACATCGTTTTCTGCCGAGAACCGCATGCCCCTGTCCTGTTCCTATTAAAAGTTATCCAAATGACATCCTACTACATTGAATTCTGATCTTGATAGAAATTCGAGAGATATAAAGTGAAAAACCTATTGCGAATAATATTTGCTTATCAACATAAAGGATTGGTTTGAAAATAATCTGTCACAGTTATTTCTGCATTTCTGACAAAACTTTCTTCCTCCGACTCATACACTATTGGTTTGAATTATCGCTATTTGCTTATTCTTTCATTTCTCGTATGTTTTTTTTACTCTTTTTTTCTTGTGAAACCACATTAATTAATTTTGAAATCTTTGAAGAAGTTCTAGTAATTACCGTAATCTTAACATATAATTCATGTCAACATTTGTATATATTTTATCAGAGGACGAGCGCTCTATTCTATACAATAAGAGAAACTGCAGAAACTATCAAGCAATATCGGTTATAAGGAAGAGTTTATATTAATTAGAAAAAATTTTATACACAATTAAATATGAGTATATACGTTCATTCTATTAAAACAAGAAAAACAGCCTATACTATGAAGTAAAGGCAATTTCTAGAAGGAAAAGCAGTTTCTAGAAGAAAAAGCAATTTCTAGAAGTAAAAGTAATTTCTCGAAGTAAAAGCAATCTCTAGAGGGAAAAGCAATTTATAGAAGTAAAAGCAATTTATAGAAGTAAAAGCAGTTTATAGAAGGAAAATGAATCAATTGTAAATCAAGAAATTTCTATGTACTATTTATATAAATATATTCAAATTTTATAAATAAGAAAAAAATAATAACTGCCGTAAATAAAATATTTTTATTTCAAAACATAAAATAAAATAATACTCAAGCTTTCATGCTCTATTCTGAGCACATCGTCAGGGATGCTACACTGAAATATTGTATGGAGAGAAAAAAGTTACAGTTTACAATTTATATACATATATTTTTATTTTTTTAATTCCTTTAACTTTGGTGTTTACATTTCTATAAGAAAGAGTTTGTCGTTGATTGTTGCTTATTTTTATTGATGACATAAATAACTTGATGATGTTGTGATTTGGGTTTGAATTTGATTAGCAATCAGGATCCCTTATTTAATTTTTGTATTACGTTCGAGTTTTGAGTATGTTATTATTGATTATTGTAAATATTGATTCTTCCTTTATTATTATTAATTTTAATATTATTATGATTATTTCCGTTTTATTGTTGTCCTTATTATTATTAATATTATGATTTTTATGGTTACTGTTGTTGTTATTTATAGTCAGGTAGGTGAAATTCCTTGATTGTTTTTAGATGATTTTATGGGTATGAATATCTTCTCTTTTTTTATTATGTTCTTATTTTGTGAAACTCAAGTATATTTTCGAAGAAAATAGTCAGTGTAAGTTTTAAGTTCAAGTTTTCGCGGCACCTCCTCCTCTTACAGACCATAGCAACGAAAGAGAACATTACATAAGACCTCCTCTCCCCAATTACAGACTCCAATAGCCACGCAAAAACGCTGCCGATTTATTAAACAATAAAAAAAAACGAGTTAAACAGTATGAAGAATATAAGTTCAATTGCTATACAATATTTCAATATTTTCATAGTTATTTCAAAAAACTATTATATATTTGTTAAAGTTCGTAATAGTGTAGTCGTGAACCTTTTCTTTATAATTTGAACTTGCATGTTAAAAATCACGGATGTAGAGTAATAATATAGAATAATCTGTCATAGCAATCATATAATTAATATGAGAATTATGATTCGATCTTTTTATCAGTGCGAAAAATAAACAATATCACCATTATGAATTCATTCAGATATAAGGTAGTGTAGTAGAAGTTGCAAATGCATATAAACTGCATTATTTTAAAAGTCCTATTCATCAAATAGTCGACGATGGAGAAAAGTAATTTTAAATTAAAAAAAAAAATAAATGATTATTATCGAGTATATAGCAATAATTATAAATGAAATCGAGCGCACTCAAATGAAAAAGCTTGTTAGCGCAGTTCCTGCGGAGCAGAAATGCGGAACTCACGTATACCTTTAGCTTTGTTGCCTGACGCATCATCTGTATACTGAAAGACTTCTCGTCAACTATAGTTGTTTTCCTTGAGAATCGATGAAAAGAGCGGGAATTTATTATTTATTTGTATATTAAAAATATATATTAAAAAGAAAATATTGTTTTTTTCATTTAAGCGCGCTCGATTTCATTTATAATTATTGTTATATACTCGATAATAATCTTTTTTTTTGTTTTCTAATTTGAAGTTATTTTTCTCCACCATCGACTATTTGATGAATACGTGTATGTAATATTCTTTTTGGTTGCTATGGTCTGTAAGGGGAGGGGGGGGGGGAGCCGTAAAACCTCGAACTTAAAACTTACACTCACTATTTTCTTCGAAAATATACGTGAGTTCCACAAAAGATATTTTCTGCTTTCAATATAGAAATAGATAATAAATTCTCGCTCTTTTCGTCGCTTGTTGGTGAAAACAACTATAGGTGGCAAGGAGTCTTTCACTTTAAAGATGATTCGGCAGAATAACAAAGCTAAAGGTATACGTGAGCTCCACATTTCAGGTCTGCAGAAGATATGCTAACAAGCTTTTTATGTTCTTTTCATTTTTATTTTATTAGTTGATTTTATTTCTGGGTTCTTATTGTTATTTTTGTTTTTATTTTTTTATTTCATTTGTGTTACTATTTTTATCTTATGATTGTTATTCTTATATTTTTATTTATTATTTTATTATTATTTTAGGATGTGAGTGTGGGTGGGTTGATCTTATCTTAAAACTCACCCACATCCACACCCAAAAGTAATGAAACTACGATTCTTCCTGTTTATTGAATAAACTTACTATAGAGATGAATTAATGATGGTAATACATAAGGATCATGTTTTAATCGAGATGAAAGAAGATTATGAATATTCGAACCACGTTGAAGGTCACCAATTTCAGTACATGCTTTTAAAGCTTGAATTATAATCCAATTCGAGCATTTTTCAATAGTTGTTTCTTCTCTGTATTTATCAAATAATTCAAGTGCCCTCTCGAATTGTTTGTTATTGTTTAACATTTTCATTTGTTCACCTAAATTAACATTAAATCGAATACTTGCTAAACGTTTTGCAAAAAAAACTACAAAACTTAAACGATTATTAACCAATTTATTTAACATCAAAATGTCTTATTAAACTTTTCAAACTAAGGGTGAAGTATATGAAATGAATAGCATACTAAACTGAATTGAACATGTTAAATCCGATGAATCATCCAATCAATATCACAAGATCCACCGGATAGGGCGCTGGAAGCCAAACATTTCTCGGTGAGTTCTTGTTTTTGCTGTTCGATTCCTTGAAGAGAACAACAAATGTTAATTGAAATAAATTATTTTTTAGAAGCCGATTCTCCAAGATCGTTGTTGGTAAGTGGTAATGAGTGTAGAACTATAGCTACTTTGAACCAATAGAACGTCAACCATAAAATTATTTTTCTCATTATTCACCATCGAAACGAATAACACGTAAGCAGAGCAAGTAAAGCGTAGAAAAAAGAGAAAAATGAATCCGTATTAAATGGCACTTAATGTAAGGATGTGGCTGTAATGTATGAATTTAGATATTGATAAAGAGAGCTGACGCCCACACCCAATTTACTGTTTCAGGAACAGTTAAAATATAAGTTCATTTTATCAACATTGATTCTACCTAATCTTCGTACTTAGATTTATCATTTAAAAAGACTGGTATTTTTAGGAGTAGGAAAAAAGAGATTCATTAATGTTAATAATTTTTAAAATGAACGTATATAATGAATTAACTAATTTACATCAAAATGAAATCTTTATCAGGTTACTCCACTATCTTGAACTGTCACAGATCTAATTGACACTGATATGGAACAAAACTCTAAAGGAATTTTTTTAGGAATGATTTTTTCCTAATCTATCATATAACATGTTTTATTAGAAAATAAATATAAAACTTTATCATTAATTTCCAGTGATTTGGATTGATTAAACTCTAAATACAACTGAAGAGCATACCGGTGGTTTTTCTGGTTACTGCAGTTATCCAACAGGTTCTTAAACTGATTCTGTTTCTGGTAGTGACTATCTAATTTATCAGACTCTTCTATCGTATTATTAGTTGTTTTTAATATTTAATCATTTTCTTTGGATTTCATGTAAAAAAATGTATAAAAAAGTAAACAAATAGCTTTAGTTCATAGCTACAATGAAAACAGTTCATGTTTTCTTGATAGTTTTTCATAGAAAAACATATTGAATCGTGGTATCCAACATAAATGGTAGAGAAGTAAGGATTCTACAATTATTTTGCGATGTAGACATCGTATGAAATTTTAGACTACATCATTCTAGAGTTAAAAAAACAAGTAACGCTCGTTGCTGTGCGATTCGCTTAACACTCGACTGAAGTTTTTAGAGCAACGATATACTATTCTACCTTGTCCGATAAAGCTTTAAGAATATCAAAACTACCGAATCGCCTATACCACAATAATGTTAACATTGTTTTCGATTCAGTTCTCGGAGATCTTTTCTAGGAAACGCAGGACACTAACCATGCTTTCTTTGTCTCACAGTTGTACTCAACATGCATAAGTTAGAAAACATGGTTTCCTTCATTCTTCCAGATAATACAGTTCTTATTTATGATACATTCAAAAAAACGCGATGCTTAAGATATTCAACACATTTTATTCGACATTTGGTCTTCAGTCAGGGGTGTGGGTGTGAGTGTTGATGGGTGTGAGTGTGGGTGTGAATGTGGATCATTTCACCACACCGACACCCACCACCCATACACACACCGACACCCACATCCATACCCACACCCACCATAACTCATGTATTTTCTTACTGGTATTATATTTTTTATTTCACTTTTCATCTAAAATTTGATATAAATATCTTCTATTTCTATATGAAGATTATCTGATAAAATTTTACAAATAAACTTCTGTACACAACAGCGTTTATCGCAATTGACACCGTCTGTCATGGTTTATGGGGAAAGGGGGTGCAAATTTCTACTCTGTATACTTGAACACTCTTTTTGAATTGTGTTTCACAAAATAAAATAGTAAGCAGTAGCGGAGCCAGCGGCAGAAGATAGCTGAGCTTCCTTCTTCACGAGATGTTTGAAAAGCATATTTTTTCTCAAACAAAATTGTATCATCCATGGATTTAAAAATCAAAAAACTTTATTCAAATGGTCTTTTAAATATTTTTCACGATAAAGACTTTCAAAAGTTTGATCGACTCGATACAATCAAGAAATTTCAAATTTCTTAGTAATTTCTACATTTTTTTCATTTTCTTGTATCTAAATTTCCAAGATCTACTGACTTTTCTGTATCTTGGTCAAGATCTTGCTTAAAGGATGTTTCACTAGGGAAATAGAAGATGTTTAAAAATCGACGGCAAAAACAATGTCCCTAATAGCGACGAATTATTAAAAATTAATATAAACGGCTTTATTGAGAAACCACATGTCCATGTGTAATGTTTCCATGGAAGTGGTATATCTTATTGGAAATATTGTGGATGCCATCAGAATGGTTTGTTGCATCAAATGATTAATAAAAATCTTTTTTTCAAATTTGATCCTTTGTGTAGATTAAGATTCGTTGTCATGATAAAATTAATGAAAAGTCAGAATGTTTTATATGCAGCATCTTTATTAACTAGAACAGGCGTAGTTTTCATGAATTATTGAAAAAAATTATTCTGAACAAATGAACAATATCCCAATAAGTTTTATAGTTCACAGTGGTGGATCTAGAATTTTTATGCTGGCAGCGGTAATTGTGATGAGAAAACGTGTTTTGAAGTCCGCTTGGAGTAGTATCAGCTCTAGTGTTTTGCGTGATCACAAATTTCACGATCACGATCACGATCACGGTCACGATCACGCGTGATCGTGCGTGATTGAGAACTTTTTCCGTCGTCGTGGTCGTGATCGTGCGTGATTAGAAACTTTTTTTGTGCTCGTGATCGTTCGTGATTAGAAACTTTTCTCGTGATTGTGACCGTGATTGAGGCAAAAATTTCGTAAGCATAATCATAGCGAGTATCTGCAAAACCTTAAATATTTATTCAGAAGCATCATATTCACATTTAAACCAGAAAATATCTAATAGTTCATTGCCTATTTATAAGAAAAACAAAAAGAAAACCCATAATTTAATAAAGAGTACATTAAAAAAAGCTGAGAAAAAGTATGACAACTAGTGTTATGCGTGATCGCGAATTTCACGATCACGATCACGCGTGATCGTGCGTGATTGAGAAATTTTTCCGTCGTCGTGATCGTGATCGTGCGTGATTAGAAACTTTTTTTGTGCTCCTGATCGTGATCGTTCGTGATTAGAAACTTTTTTCGTGATTATGATCGTGATCGTGACCAAAAATATCAGTCACGCAAAACACTAATCAGCTCCCTTTTGGCGCTTTTCTACCGGAAAAAATCATTAAAAAAAATCTTTGACCAGAGAGACGATCGTCTCTAGCGTTTCATAAATCTGCCACGGATTGTCGCTTCCATGTAAGCATTGCACATGAACATAGACAGTGCACCAGCAAGCAACGAGTTAGCAATTGCTTTCCTTAATTGTTCATGTTTCATCCGTATATGTTATTTCTTCATATTTTCTGAACTTTTGATTATCAGAGAACTTAAATTTGTACTTCTTTCTGCTTTCGTCTACAATCACCGTATGAGAACATAATCATATAGGAGATCAACTAGCTGCTAACATAAGTTGTTAAATAAACACTTTTAATGAGAAGACTGCGATGTTTTCAATTGATGCTTATGTTTATAATTTCATCAAGAAGGGGTAGCAGTTAAAATGGCATACAATAAATTCACATAAGTATCAATTCGAAAATCCAGTGATTGGCAAGCGGAAGGTAATGACAAAGAAACTTGAGGGTGTGAGTGTGGATGTGGTTCTTCTCTTAACCTACACCATAACACCACTCCACACCCTCAGTATTTCTGAAGAATTTTATGATTTGTTGAAGAAAGTATTATGCTTGTCTAGGATCACCTGTTGATAAAACAAGAGTGAGATTGGTGACGAGAACCAATCGTGCTCTTATCTGTATGCAACCAACGTGTAACCTTATCCTTTTTTACATAAACTTGTACACAATAAATATGCGGAGATCCAAACACTTGATATAAACTTCTATGAACAAACTACTATCCATCTCAAAAGATAACATTAACCCATCGACTATTATCTGAACCATTCTATTACAAAAACCATTAACATCAAAGGAAAAACCAATCTCGTCATATGAAGTACTTTGAATCTAGTAATTCTTCTCTTTCAACTCATCCCTACCATCGATATCTTTCTCCATTGAACTGTTTAATTAGGTTGAGAAAACCATACTTTTCTTATGAGTATTCTTCAACAATTTGCTTCTTCCGTTTGCTCAAAGATTGAATTTTATTTCGTATTAGATAAACCATTATATCAACCAATAATAGTCCAAAAATAATCACAGTGATTGGTTCCCGATACGAAGTAAATATTCGTTCGTACGATATTTGTTCTTTGAGCTCTCTGTTCTACTTTCTCTTTTCTTTTCACTGTTGTTTGGTGATTATCTATCCATGCGACAGCCACTTATTGCTCATGTGCGTTCAACATTTTCCGGATTAAGATTAGTTAGATGATAGAACACTTATCACTAGTCGAGTTGATGAGAAGATGAAAGTATGTTTCGCTCAAGTACCGTACATCCCCGTGATCTATTGCCTCGTTCAAGCATCGCTGTTTCAATAGGCATCAGTTATTTTCTGGGTTATGAATCAGTCATCATTCATGCTTATGTTCTCAAATACATTTGTCTTTCACTTTGCTCGAAACACTATGCCTATCATTTTTGCATTTATCAGTTGGTTGCGATTGATGTATTTCGTTGTCGAAATAGAACACATACAATTGAAAATAATTATACAAAAAAAAATAACGAACAAAAAATCATGTCTTCATTCCATTTCCTGTTATTTCACTATCTCAAAGGTGAACTAAAATGTTCTAACATAGTCACGATAAGGTAGAACATAGAAGCAATTCAAAGCGAAAATGTTCAGTCATCCGACCATTGAAACTGTTCCCATTGATATTCAAGTAAAAAGCAATTTGAAAATTACACAGATTGGATTTTTTTCTAGAAGAAAGTGAAGTCTTGCAATCTGAATTCCACTTTCGCAAGTCATAGATTAGTAAACCAAGAAATAAAAATATGAGTAAGACAAAAATGATCGGAACACCGAAACCGACGAGACGCTGTTTGGTACAGTAATTTGTACGCGAGCTAACTGCCACTTCATTGTCGATACTTGTGGTCAATGGCCTCTCATTTTCATTCATCAATGAGACAGTCACTTGTTGATTTTCGTTGTCGCTTGGCATGTCTTTCGATCAAACGGTTTCAATGCTATAGTTACACTACTTGTGAATAGAAAGACAAGTGTCTATAAATATATATATGGGGATGATCAGTCTGGCCGGAAGACCTTTAGCTTTTTTTTCATAAAATCTTAATAGTACATTCCAAAGACATGATTTTTTTATCATTCATAGTACTTATCTAGAGTTAACGATTTACTATCATTTCGACCATATGCCCTGCATAAAATCAATATAACGAAGGGTGCTTCAGAAGTTCTTTTGTTAAATCAATTTTTATGAGAATTATTCACTGTGATTTTTCTCCTGATTTATTAGGATCAAAACTAGATTTCAAAAAAAGATCTAATAGAATCAATCCTTGCGAATAGGATGTTTATCCAAATTAAGATTACAAAGAGCAGAAACTACGCGTGTGATTTTAGTAATCTTGTCGAAGTCACCATAAGATCCTCGGTAAACATGTCCTATAATCGCGTATTGTTTCATACGTTGATTGATATTTTCAATAGCTGCTCTTGCGGAACAGATATTTCGATTAAAATCTTTATCTTCGGTTGTAAGTTCACCACCGCGAGGTTTTTTTCTCGGAGTTACTACATATGGTTCACCAATATAACCTTTATCAGCAATGATTTGGACATTGTCTTCTACGCATTCTAAGAGCCCGGATTCTCTGAGAATGGTTAAGTCGTGTACACTGCCTTTAAAACACTCCGAGACATGTACAATTTGATGACGAAAATCACAAGCTATCTGCACTTTAAACCCATAATTAGTCGGACTTTTCCCGTGGTAATAGGTTTTACGTTCTTCACGATCTTCAGGTTGATCAATTGAGATACAAGTCGAGTCAACTATTAGTTTGTGGTATTGTTCAGGTCCATGAGTAGTATCTTCGTCATCCATATCATCAGGTAATACAACTAGTTTTTGATATACACAACGGTAGAGAATATCTATCATCGCTGATAGAAAGTAATTGACTGTTGTTTGACTGAAGTGAAGTTCTGCTGCAATATAGCGCTCGGAATGATAATGTTTTAAATACCACAACGTGACTGAAAGTAGATTGATAGGAGATAAAAATGGTACATTTGTATTTTGTGTAAGTTGTTGTTTTCGATTCGCACAGTATTCTACGATCGATTGCTCACACATATCGTATAATAGTTGCACTTGTTCGAGATCCAGTCCTGTATGCTGTTTACAAGAATTATCACTACGACTCCATTCTGACCATGGATATTGATCTACAATATCGAAAGTATGTTAGATATTGAAATATTTTTTTCTATTATTCATTCGAGATCAATTGCATAATGAGTCGGAAATTCTTATGCAGATTGATTGAATGAATCACACTCACCAGCATATAGTGTTTCAAGATTCTGTATCTTCGATATCTGTTTCTCATCTTTTAATTGTTTTCGTTCTTCTTCACGTTCTGGTGAACAGTAATTACATCTTTGACAATGTCGAGAAAAATTACTATATAAACCAGATTTTTCAGAAGGAAGGCATGTCCAAACTAACATTGAATGACAATTGCTACAAAATTTACGGCAACCACTATCATTATCTTGACATTCCGGGCAGTTCCATTTAATATGCGAAGAAGATGCCATTATTAAAATAGATATTCGTTTATATCACTTTAGTGGAGATATATCAAAGCAGAAGGAATGGCCAAATGGAAAGAAAAGAGGATTGAAAGGATAATAAAAATAAAGAAGTGAAACGTAGAAATGAATTACATATCCAGCACGTGGACTGTACTTGAAGCGTGAGAACTGGCAAATATTTAGCGAAATATCGAGAATATTTTCTCTTTCTGTCGACTTCTTTGATAGTGATCTATGCAATTTGAAGATTTCTATGAACAGCGAGGATGTGTTTGTCTTTATTTCTCGTTAATGAGCAAATTTTATATGTATTATTAAATTTTAAAATAACTTGTCTCAAAGTTAGCTACGGAGCTTCGAACATATCTTTCGTTATATTGATTTTATGCAGGGCATATGGTCGAAATGATAGTAAATCGTTAACTCTAGATAAGTACTATGAATGATAAAAAAATCATGTCTTTGGAATGTACTATTAAGATTTTATGAAAAAAAAGCTAAAGGTCTTCCGGCCAGACTGATCATCCCCATATATATAAATTGCTCGATCACTTTACATCAACATGATTCATTGCTTCTTATTAGAACATAACCATTTTAATAGAAAATTATTTTCTTTTCATGAATACCTGCTTGTTTATACCTATGCTGTCGAAAGTATTCATTTAACAAAAAAAAAACCTCTCTGGATGACTTCATACTTCTCTTCGAAGACATGTTAACTTGAGTATGTATGAGAGATCTGTTTCTTCTTCGAATGGTTTAATATAACAAAAAAAGAATCAAAGAATATGAACAAAGAAAACTAGACATCGATAGTAATAGAATATGAAGACATATTTCATGTATATGCCTATAACATGCCTGCCCACAGGTGAAAATGTGGGTCACCACACATTGAGCGATATAAAATGAATGAGAAAAATGAAAGAATCGCTAAGGGAGTATAGTAATTAAAAATGAATAAATAAATAAGCGGGAAAAAAACGAATGTGCTCAATGCAACCTGAAAAAGAACAGACAGAAAGTGTAATTCAATCGAATATAGACGATTAATTTACCAACAACGATTATTTAACTTACCTAATGTCCGATTAAATATACGAAAAATACGACGAATTGGAGCGATATGAGTATAAATTTCGAGTAGTATTTGAATTGAAAAAAGGGTGTGGATTTGTGAGTGCGTGTATTGGTCTAAATTAAGAGGAGAACCAGATTCATATTCACACTCTGTATTTTTGTTATGTGAAATATTTTAAAAAAAGGTTGAAATTTCTTATTTTGATAAAATATTGAGAAATAATTGTTACAATATCAAATATTGGTACTATTTCAATGAGACCATAGTGGTAAATAATTCAGCAAGCTTTTCTTCAAAAGTATTTCTGTATTTTTGTAATATGGCTTATGATTATTAGTTATCTCATGATAATGAAAAAAAAAAGCTGAATTTTGTTGTGGGTTCTCGGAGACGGCTTAACAAAAAAAATGATGAAATTTTCAAGGCGGATACATCTCAATAAAAATTCCTATATGCTTCTTGCAGGAAAATATAGGATTCGCAATGGGAAAAAATGGTCGAAAACTCTTCTCGCGGCAAAAATTTTTATTTCATTTTTTCGTCAAGATAGAAGTTCTCGAAACTAATTTTTTTCAAAACTTATACTAGCTTGGTACAGTTCTGATGTTTACGAAATTTAATAGAGAACATTTCAATACATCTCTAGAATTCAAAACCTCGAAGTCGAAAAAAAGACCTTTTTTTTTTTGAGTCAGGAAAAGAGTATGTCCTCTGAAAACATCGTCTTGAATATTAGAAGCTCATATAGATATAGTTGAGTAGGTATCGCTCTTTGTTTATATGTAAACTAATTTTCATTGAAGACCAGAATTAATACAACCTCTTTCATGTTAATTGTAAATATTGAGTTAATATCGAAAATTGTAATATTTTCATCTCCTGTAGAATTATTAACTATGCACATTACATATTGAGAAGCTGAAATTGGAAGGATCTTTCACTCATCTTCTTGTCTCAAATAAAATTTTTCGTTAAGTCAGAACCTCATTTTGAGTTGACATTCCATTTTAAACTATGTTATTGATATTTTATGTGTTCAAAAATAAAATACTAGAATCGTATATTAAAATCTTGATTATATAACATCTGTAAACTATTGTAATCTTCTAAAATACATTCAGTTTTTTGAGTTTCAGCTATGAGAAAATATTTAAAAACAAGTTTCAAATGAAATTATATAATTTTTCAATCATTGATCTCTATTTCAACATTCTAAATTGTACTAAAAGAGAACGAATTTTATTTCATTATGTTTGAACTATTGCATTTGCATAATCAAACATTGACATATGTACTTTCTAGTTTTCTGAAAAGGAAAATAAAAATGTTTCATTCTTTATGAGTCACTCCTTACAATTAGAAAATGCTGCCTTATCGATTATAAAAGCACGTCTTAATTGAAATATATAAATCCTCATTAAAGATAGATAGGATTATAGTGTGTTGAAAACTGTCAGAACATAAACAATGTTTATAGTTGTAATTCACCTCACTCGAGTTTAGTCTCTGATTTAGAAGGTACAATATATAAACAAAAGTAAGAAGAATAACTTTGTACAACAAATAAGCAAAGTACTATATCTACTTTGAACAGTATCATGCCAGCACTTCGTTTTTCTTTTTCAGTAGTAAAATGAAAATCACAGTTAATTTTTCAAAGTCGTACATGTGTCTTAGATACTTTTCTTTTGTTTGAATGATAGAAATATGTCAATACATTTAATGAGTAGATAATAATTATATTTCTCTTTTCTTTTTATAATGTTCGATTTTATCACGTTAAAAATATTCTACATTTATTCATTTACTTCAAAATTTCATGTAGGTGTCACTGGTGAGAATGTGTATCAAATAATAATTGCAAGAAAATAAACGTGCTTATATCTGTAATGCAATATATCATCGTTTATATATATATCTATGACATATTCTTTTAGAAAAGAAAATTGACGAACCCAAGGTGAATATGAAAGCTATAAATAGTATATCATAAGTTAGAGAAGATGACTGGTAAAATATTCCTACTAGCTTATTACTCACTCTCTTTTCCTTTTTTTTTTTCGTTTGTTAAAGTCGCAAAGCTTCACCATAAATATACAGGTTCTGGTTTTTTCTTTCTTACATATATAAACTCAACTATTTTGATAAAAATGTAACAGTAAAGTACTTGTAACCATGTTTATAAGATAGATTCTTTGACCTTGTATTTTAACTTAAAATTTTTATTTATTTACCGAAAGAAAATAATTCTATTCATGTGCATGTCTTTTTGCATATGTAAAGATTACTATGCTATTTTACATTTTGCTGAGAATAACATAATATATGCAGTACATCTTGCTAAATAAAATCAGATCATTTTTTTTTAAGATGATTCTATCGGTTTTGTTAATGGAGCAATAGTAAATTTAACTTATTTTTTTTTTTTTATTCTCCCGTCTATCTTTTGGTTTTATCAGATAACGAAAAAAAAAAAGCCTTTTTCTTTGTTTTTCGTCCTCGACATGCAGGTTTTGTCCAATGAAATAACATGATTTTTTTTTCTTTTCTCTGTAATATATTATTTATAAAACATTGTCAAGGTATATTTCAATACACATTCTGTTTACGAAGATAATATTTACAAATACACTTGCCTACTATAGAGAAAATGTACAACGACATTTTATTTTTTGGATGTCTATTAGACACATAACTATGACATATTTTATTTTTCTTATTGCTCTAGATTCATAATGTCATCATCATGCTGTAAAAAAGGACCAGGTTATGCTAGTCCACTTGAAGCTATGCAAAATGGTCCACGTGAAAAAATCTTATATGTTGCAATGATACCATGTCAAGAAGATCAACCTAATTATTTAGCAACTATTGATGTTGATCCAACTTCTCATAGTTATCAACAAGTTATTCATCGATTGTATGTTCCAAATATAAATGATGAATTACATCATTTTGGTTGGAATGCTTGTTCATCATGTCATGATGATTCTAGTAAACAACGACGATTTATTATATTAGGTGGTTTTAAATCATCAAGAATTTATATTGTTGATACATCCGATGAAAAAAAACCTAGTATATATAAAACAATAGAAAGTGATGAATTAAAAAAATTCGATTTAACTGCTCCACATACAGTTCATTGTTTAGGTAAATAAAGAAGAAAAAAAAGAAAAAGATTTTTTAAATTTTATTTAAAAAAATTTCTATTTTGTTTTTCGTTTGTTCTTAAAAAAAAACAAAAAAAGGTAGTGGTGAAATTATGATTTCATGTTTGGGAAATGCTAAAGGTGAATTACCAGGTGGTTTTATTTTACTTAATCAAAATTTTGAAGTTATTGATCGATGGAATAAAGAAAATGATTCATTACCAGTTCAATTTTATTATGATTTTTGGTATAAACCAAGATCTAATATAATGGTTAGTAGTGAATGGGCAGCTCCAAATATTTTTGATAAAGGTATGAAACAATAAAAAACAAAAATCTTTATTGTTGATTTTATATTTAGGTTTTAATCCAGATGATGTTAGTTCAAATAAATATGGTCATTCATTACATTTTTGGGATTGGTCAAAACGTAAATATTTAAAAACAATTGATCTTGGTAAAGATGGATTAATACCACTTGAATTACGTTTTTGTCATAATCCAACAACATCATATGGTTATGTTGTATGTGCATTAGGTAGTTCTGTATTTCGATATTTTCAAGATGATTTAAAAGAATGGCAAGTTGAAAAAGTTATACAAGTTGAATCAGCAACTGGTAATAATAATCAACCAGTACCAGCTATTATATCTGATATGCTTATTTCACTTAATGATAAATTTAGTATGTAGTTTTTTTTTTCTTATGAGAAATTTTAAATGTTTTTTTTTTTTTGTATTTAGTTTATTTTTGTAATTGGCTTCATGGTGATGTTCGTCAATATGATATAACAAATCCATCAAAACCAAAATTAACTGGACAAATTTGGCTTGGTGGTTTAATTAAAAAGGATAATGATTTTCAAGATAAACGTTCACTTACAGGTGGACCACAAATGATTCAATTATCACTTGATGGTAAACGTTTATATGTAACAAATTCTCTTTATTCATCATGGGATGATCAATTTTATCCGGGTATAAAACAAGATGGTTCATATTTAATTAAAATTGATTGTGATAGTGAAAATGGTGGAATGAAACTTGATCAAAATTTTTATATTTCATTTAAAAATGAACCACATGGTCCATCACGTGCTCATGAAGTACGTTATCCAGGTGGAGATTCAACATCAGATATATGGAATTAATTGAAAAATAATTTGATTAACTTCAAATTCTTTATAATTGACTTTAAAGATAATATATTTAGTTTTTTTTTATATTGATGAGGAAGAGATACAATCGATTTAACTACCTACTCTTTATCTTTTATGATTTTATTAGCATACTTCATATGTTTTTTCTTTTTAAATATTATATATAATGACATAGTACGAAATGTATTGTGTCTTATCATATATTCACCTTCAATAAAGCTTAAAGCATAAAATATTACTTTTTTGTTATATAGTTCATATGATTCAAATTAGATAATAAATTAACAATCGTTCGATATTTTATCAATCGGCTATCTTCGGATTGATATTTTATTATAGATAATAAAGTACACAGTTGATTCATAACTACTAGAGTCCTGCACGGGTACTACTTTTCGCACCCGGACCCGGCCCGGCTCATTTTTTTCAAACCCGGAATCCGACCGGACCCGGTCATCTTCCACCCGGAACCGAACCGGACCCGGATAGCTCTACCCGGTACCCGACCGGACCCGGCCCAGCCTTGAAATAGTCAGCACTTGATTGTTATTGTCAAAATTATATTCACTTTTCAAACTTTTATTTCATATGACAAAATATACTATTATTTTAATTTCATCAAGTAACAATTTGTACCCGGACCACAGTTCCGGGTCCGATCGGGTGTCGGGTATCCGGCCCCGTTGCAGGACTCTATCCTAGAGTGTAAAATACTTTTACTTGTTAAGATGTCATCGACTACCGATCGGGTACCGGGTATGCTCAAATTCTGCACCCGACCCGGCATTTTTTTTTATACCCGGCACCCGAACCGACCCGGCAAATTTGTACCCGGACCACAGTTCCGGGTCCGGTCGGGTGCCGGGTACCCGATCCCGTTGCAGGACTCTAATAACTACTATATCTAACGAACATTTAATTAATATACAAAGCTTATATAGAATTTGTAACATAATGAGATAATCTGTTTATTGAAAGACAGATGCTTGAAGAATGAAAACTTCTCACCATATTACTCATTCATAATCATTTTTTTTACAAAAGTACTATGATAATGAAATAGAAGTCGTATGTAAATTTTGTAATTGTTCAAAAGTTTTCGATATTTGTACAGATCGACAACAGTTACACTTTTTTTTGTGTCTTGTCAATTAGTGTATAAGATGTCGTGAATTTAAAGAAAAACTTATATTTATACATTCAATATTTTGATATATTTTTTGACCTAGAAAGTGAAAATAAAACGAATACACCTGTACCTGTTAGAAAAGAGAACATATATGTATTCAACCGTGACAGTAAAACAAAAGAAAATATAGATAGAACTCTAAGAGATTATATATATGTGCTGGCGCCATCTCACAAATGATTTCTTTGACTTGTCGATATAAAAATTGACTTAAATCTTCTCTTTACAATTTGATAATCATCGAAGTGTGTGTAAATCTAATTATACTAGTAAATCAATCCGATTTTATTATGATAAACTTTCAACGGTATTTATAATCTATGATTCATCTATAATATGATTCGTTATTAATCCTATCAAATAAAAGTAACTAAAGTATTTTCATTCGATCATAGGTTATCCATTCAAATTTACTATTTTGGTTACTAGATGATGTAAAACAAAAGGACAAAACGTTCTTCTTTTTTCTTATTTTTACAATCTAATAGAAAAAATTTATGTTACACTCTGACATTCGATAAAACATATATATTCATATTTTATTTTCTAGTTTAAACAAGCATGAATACTTTAGAAAATTATTTAATAGCTGTACGACCATGGTCATTTAGTACAAGTATGATGCCTGTTTTATTAGGTAGTGCTCTTGCTTATCCATCTTTACGTGCCATGTCAATAATCGTTCTTCTTCTTACTTCAATATCGGCTTTATGTGTTCATGCAGCTGCTAATTTATTTAATACGTAAGTAAAAAAAACACACATACTCATTATTTTCTATTGTATAAAAAAAGAAAAACAAGTTTTTGTTTATGATATTTTTAAGATATTATGATTATATGCATGGTGTTGATACTCCATTAAATAATAATAATAAAGAGAATATAAATGATGTTGATACTATTGATGATCGAACATTAATTGAAGGTTTACTTAAACCAAATGATGTTGTTCGACTTGGTTTAATATTATATGCAATTGGTACAATAGCTTTTCTTTTTTTAACAAATTTTTCACAAGCAAAAGAACCTTATTTGGCTATAATATTTTTTGGAGCTTTACCATTTTCATTTCTTTATACAGGAGGCATTGGTAATTATTTATTTATTTATTTATTTAAATTTAAATAATTTTTCAAAATCAAATTTAACTAAAATTCAAAAAGTAAGAACAGATGAAATTTCTTTTGTATATCTATTCTAAAGAAATATATCGTAAGCTTCTTTCTTTTTGTTTTTTTTTGTACTCTATACCCTTGACAGAGTCTTTCGAGATAGTTTCCGAATTGATTCCAATGATCATATTCGAAAAACAAAAATATTGAACTTTAAATTTGTTGAAGAAATTTTTTCATACTTTAATAAGAGACTTGTTATCTATGTGAAAAAGTATTTTGGAATTTTGAAAGAAATTCTCTCATTGACGAGAGAATTATCAGTTCTACACTCAGATTATGTTCATAAGAGTGTCTTTGTAATGAAGTTGACAGTGATTTTTGATCTGAAATTTTGCATTATTTTCAAAGTTTCAATGTAAAAAAAGAAAAAAATTCTATATCAGACTAAAAGAACATTATTTTTCGTTGAAATCTTTAAGATATTCTGCAGATTATTGTTCAATCGTTACACATATATATAGCTATTTGATGTTCTCTTTTTTCTTTTCTATTTTCCGTTACTTTAAGGACATTTTTCTTTCATATATATACGTCTTTCAGTAAAGAAGAAGATCATTCTCGATTTTTCTCATTCTTCTTATTGTATACATTCTTTGATTTGACTCAATAAATTATTCATTTTATTTGGTTGAAAAAGTGTATTCGATTTTACGTTGAATTTCTGTTTGTTTGATTTAAATCTAGTTCGAAAATTCAGTAAAACAATTCTTATTCGGCTCTAAAAGTATATGAATACGTGCCCTTGTAGATTTTTCTATTCTTACCAAAATGTCCTTGTGTACTCAACATAAGCTCAAACAGCGGGTATCAATTTGATTGATACATTCATTAGTGAGTTTCTATATTGATATGTTTTCTTTTATATTTTTTTTTTTTCATTAGTTCTTGCTATTGATTTATTCTATTCATTCGAGTGAATCTTGACTCAATAAATTATTCAAAGAGAATAAGACATATCTCGATAACTATGCTAAAGAACTTATTGTTGTTATTGTTCGAGGCAAAATAAAGGATTATTTTATTGTTATAATATTTTTTTCAATAAAAGTTTAAATTCATTTATATGTTATCTGATAATGAAATCGAAAAAAAAAATTTCAATAACTAAAATACATTTATGAATATTTTAAATAGTACAATTTTAAAATTTTGCTATTAATAAAAATACATAGATTTTAGATGTCACAGTTGTTATATGATAAACATAAAAAAAAGTGTCCATCGAGCAATTTATAACTTTGAACAAAAATAAAACAGATGCCATGACAGGCGTTATTAATATATGAACTATTTTCTATATATACAGTGATTTGCAAAAAAAAACTTGGAGCAATCTGTCAACACAAAGATTTGACATTTCCAAGCTTTTCGTGAAGACATCTCTTTCTGTTTTTGTAGATTTATATTTAGTAGGGTATCTACTAAAGATATTCATTTACTTTATCGATTTTTGTTTTTTTTCGTTATTAAAGTCAAACAATATGAAATCATATCATATTTCTCTATTATATTATTGAAATCAGGGAATTCGTTCAGCAAGAAAAAAAAACCCATCGAGCTACAAACACATTTTTGCCTACAATTACTTATCAATTGGAGCAGCTTAGAAAACAAAGTTCTTTATAGTATCGAAATTATGGGCAACCGTAAGATTGATACTACATGCAGCTGAGTATGGAATCAGTTCATTTCGTGAAATAGCAAAGTCACGCTCGAAGAATCGCTTGAAAAGTCACAAAACCAATGTCTATTGATTGTTTCATAATATTTCAATCATTTTCGGTCCGATTCAAATTCGCGCGGATAGGCAACCAATCTAAAATATGAAAAATACTAGTCGTCACTACTATTTCTCATATTTTTTAGACTGATCACTCAACAATTCGAATCTTAATCCTATCGAAAATGTTTGAAATATGTGAAACATCGAGTTGAGAAAAGAAAACTAAAGACTTTTTACAAACGAAAAAAATGAACGTATAATGAAGAATACCGAGGCCCGTTAGGAAAGTTTCCGGACTGATTTTATTAAAAAACAATAAGAAGCGCTGCTGTATTTGTATCATTGTCTGCGCGTAGTTCATACAGTCCTCTATCTATAGATATCATAAGCTCAGTTGAATTATACATACATACGAAAATATCAAAATAGATTTTAGACCACTGTTTATACACTGACAGAAAATCAAAAATTTTGCGCATCGCTCAGTGATAAAATTTCTTGGTCTTGGGGAGGTCATGCCTCATTCAATATTTATGAATATATAATGATAGTTAATGATGATCGATTATCTATCACTCACTACAGTTTCCGAATGGAATCATTTTGATGAAGACGGATTATCATGCATTGTTAATAATCCACATGTGAATAGCATAACTGTTAAAACTTTTAGAAGCCAGTTGATCGAAGATAATCGAATCGCATCTGGATAAATCACGGACACTATCAGCTTTCCAAATTTACAGCGCGTAGTATATTATACGATCAATTACATATGACTAAAGGTAGTTTACGTTAATATCGCATTCTCTAACAGTATGTGAACGACGTATCCACTATACCTAGAATCATCATTAATAGTTAGTTATTCATCTTTAGAACGACGAGTCCATTCATATACCGTAGTATGTGATAGAGTAGTATCACTGTAAACTATCCCCATATATTCATAGATATTGAATGACAACTAGCCTTTCAAAGCATTAATCTTTGCCCCAGTTTTTAGTTTTTCATCAGTGTATAAACAGTGGTCGAAAATCTATTTCGATATTTTCGTATGTATGTATAATTCAACTGAGCTTATGATATCTATAGATAGAAGACTGTATGAACTATGCGCAGACAATGATACAAATACAGCAGCGCTTCTTATTGTTTTTTAATCAAAATCAGTCCGAAAACTTTTCTAACGGCCCTCGTATTTCTTGAACATAATGATAATGATAAATTATGTCCTAGAATAAAATAATCTCACTGTATTTAGCAATAACAGTTATATTGTATTTCACATTTTAATTTTATAGGATATTCTCAAACAACTTATTTATTTTTTGGATAAAAATTCGAAGTTATTTTGTTTGTTAATTTAGGATTTAAATATATAGCTCTTGGTGATATAATTATATTATTAACATTTGGTCCTATTACAGTTGTTTATTCATATATGGCACAAGCAGGTCATTATAGTATTTATCCAATATTTTATGCATTACCTTTAACATTAAATACTGAAGCTATACTACATAGCAATAATACACGTGATATGAAACATGATAAATCTGTTGGTATATTAACATTACCAATATTACTTGGTAAACGATATTCATATTATCTTTATTGTTTACTTATTTATTCACCATATATAATAATAATATATATTATGATAAATATATCATGGTATTGTTTTTTACCATTATTAACTATAATTTATGCATATCGTTTATGTGAAGAATTTAAACATGATCAATTAATTAAATTACCAAATCGAACAGCTCTATTAAATTTTTTACTTGGATTTCTTTATATAATTTCAATTATTATAACAAATACAATACGAAAAGAGCAACAATTTCTTTTTTGAAAACAACAAAAAAGCAAAAAAAAAAAATCTCATTTCTATATATATAGTTAATTAAAAAAACAAAAAAAAAAAACCTCATTGTTTTGTTTTCTCGTATAAAACTAGTCGATTTATCTGTTGACTTTATTTATTCTTCAAAAAACAAAAACAAAAAAAAAGATAATAAAACATATTTTAGATATGTTCAAATTTATTTATTAATTTTTAAAAGAAAAATTAATATCTATGTTTTCTCATGTCTACGAATACAATTAAAAATAATGAACAACAACAACAAATGAATATCAATCGTTCTTCCTATGCTCATTTACTTGCTGGAGGGTTGGTTAGAATATTGACAAAAAAAAAATAAAAATATGATTTTATTTTTATAATCTAGTCTTGCTGGTACACTTGGTGCTGTACTAACATGTCCATTAGAGGTTATTAAAACTCGATATCAATCATCAAAAAATGCATTTGCTCAAGAACGAAATCATCTTAATTTAAAGTCATCCATGAGTAATACAACTTCTCATCATACGTTCTCAGGTATTAGAAGTCCAAGTATTATGAATTCACTTCGGTATAAGTTTTTGTTTTTTTGTTTTTTTTATTTATTTTAAAAATTTCAAAATTTAGGCATATTATCAAATATGAAGGCATTCCAGGTCTTTTTAAAGGTCTTATACCAAATTTGATTGGTGTTGCACCATCACGGTATGAATAAAAGATTTAGTTTTTCTTTTGAGTTATGTTAAAATTAATATTTTAGAGCGATTTATTTTTTTGCTTATGCAAATACAAAATCATTTTTAGTAGAAGAATTCGAACGAGAAACACCTCTAGTACATATAACATCAGCAGCTGCTGCAGGTAATTCTTAAAATAAAATATTACGAATTGATTATTTATATATTTAAGGTATTGCTATGTCTACATGTACAAATCCATTATGGTTTATTAAAACTCGACTTCAAATTGATCAGGGGTAAGGAATAACATATAAAATGTTTAAAAACAAAACGATTTAGACATGCATTGAATTCAAAAGTTTAGATTTGATACGGACTATCAAGTCTAACCTTCTGAAATATACACGAATTTGCACTGTAATTGTTCGTTAATGCACGCCTAAAGATATTATTTTTTTTTATAAAGAATTTCTATGAAATTTCTAAAGATTTTCTTTTTTTATACAAAGAGAAAAAAAAAATCTAACATTAATTTTAATAATAATTTCAACATCTGATAGAAAATCTAAAATACAAAGCTCATTCTTAATTCATTTTAGGTTCACTTAAAATGTATTTTATAATATCAAGTAACATTAATTCCTTTATTTCTAATATAGATCATAACAAATATTTTCTATTTGTTATGAACTATATTAGAAAAATTTATTGCACATATTTTGAATGTAATCAAGAATTTCAATTATATTATAGATATAGATATATATTTTATAAAATCATTATTTATTTATTTTAGAAATCTTCGTGCAATTGATCTTATACGAAATGTTTATCGTGAAAATGGTATTTGGGGTTTTTATAAAGGTATAAGATAATGAATTTTACATTAAAAAAAAAAAAAGCAAAATTTCAATGTTGTTGTTGTTTTTTTTTATCTTTATTTAAATAAATTCAAGGTATATCGGCATCATATGTTGGTGTATCAGAAACAATAGTTCATTTTGTAATTTATGAACAAATAAAAGCACAATTACAATTAATGCAAACACGTCAAAATCGTTTAATGGATGAAACAGGTTTATATAGTTTTCTATCTTATATAATATCTGCAGCATGTTCAAAAACATTTGCAACAACATTATGTTATCCTCATGAAGTTGTTCGAACACGTTTAAGAGAAGAGGGTATTAAATATCGAACATTTATGCAAACATTAAAAACAGTTTATTATGAAGAAAATTTTGCTGGATTATATCGTGGTTTATTAACACATCTTATTCGACAAATTCCAGTAAGAAAATAATTCTGTCGGTTTTCATGACCACCGTTAAATTGAAAAATCACTTATAGTAGTTCAGGACACATCCAATACTAACGACACCTTTGTCAAGTTGATAATGCCAACATATTTGGAAATTAACTTATGTAAAATTCTTTCTAATAGTCAAGGTCTGATTGTTACTGAATCTTGTATATTTGATAATTGACGTTATTGCTTGGTTCGCATCGAATATTCATCGTTTGAATAAAAAAATCTTTTACGAAATCTCGATCTGTTTTTCGTTAAGGAAAATTTTACTAAATAAAAATTAGCACTTAGTTCTTCATTAGACACAATATCATCTTTGAAAAAAAAACACGAAATATTCTTCGCATTGCATGATGTGGTTACGGTGTTTTACTTCTAGGAAAGTTACATGTTGATGACATCACATTGAATTATTTTCCAAAGGTTTAAGTCTCTATAAAATGATATAAGTGACTTTTCAATTTAAAAATGTGATTCAGAATCCTTTATTCTAAATTATTTTTTTTTTAATATTTTAATATATAGAATACAGCAATTATGATGAGTACGTATGAACTTGTTATTGCATTTCTTTCATCAAATTCAAGTATGTCAACATCATCATCATCATCATCGGTTGAAATAACAACTTTACAAACAAAAAAAGTTCTATTAAATCATGTTGATGTCGAAGCAAATGCAGTAAATGAATCCGAGTTATAAATAGTTAAATATTTTCCGTAGTTTTGTATATTTAAGTACAAAAAAAAGTAACCTAGATTAGTTGTTCATATCACTTCGTTTCATAAAAATTTTATTTCTATAACAACTTTGATATTTTTTTTTTTTTTATTTTGTTCTTATACCGGTGTATGTGAAAAAACATAATGTTGTAACTTGCTTTAACAAACTGAATATCATATACATATATATATTTTCTTTTTTTGTGTGTTTAATTGAAAAACGGGTGCTCGTTTTTTCATCTAGTTATTTGCTAAATATTGAAAGTTGTTTTTTCTTGTGCCAAAAATGACTGTTCGGTTTGTTTTTTTTTCTTTGTTTTACATTACACATTTGTTTTGGTATTTTAGTATGTGAATTTTTTTGTGTTTTGATAATTGTGAACGTTTGATTATATTTTGACATACATATTTCACAAAATGAAAAAAAAAAACAATCAATCAATCGAACGATTACGAGATTTTATATGAATAGATATATTTAAATAAAAAGATATTAATTTATAACTAAAGATTTCTATTCGAACTATGATAACAACAAAAGTCATATACTCGAAAAAGAACATTTTATTAAATAAAAATTTCAATGTGAAACAAAGCTGAGTGATTAAATAGGACCGTTCTGGTGTTCTGATCTGGCATTGATGAGACAAATCACTTTTCAAAAGAAATGATGTTTAAATTTTATGAATAATTAGAAATGTCTAGAATTTAGTGGCGGATCCAGGATATTTTAGTATGCTGGATTTCATCTTTAGAGCATGGGATCCAGATGAAACTTATAGAGATATGATATTGGACTCAAATGATGAGTTTTTATCGAAAGATTTTTGCAATAGGAGTTTGCGAAAAAAATTAGCA
>CAJNOP010000327.1:107442-163185 GCA_905250075.1 Rotaria sp. Silwood1
TGCTAATTTTTTTCGCAAACTCCTATTGCAAAAATCTTTCGATAAAAGCTCATCGTTTGAGTCCAATATCATACCTCTATAAGTTTCATCTGGATCCCATGCTCTAAAGATGAAATCCAGCATAGTAAAAAATCCTGGATCTGCCACTACAGTAGAATTGTTTAGTTTTTCGCAGACTCTTCGTTCTCGACATATCAAAATTGCACTGAATTCTTCAACAAAAAACTATCGTCTACCTCATATCACATTGAAAATCGACTTTTAACTTCAAACTTTGCATAACATTAATACACAAGAAAGTTTCGAATATATAATATCTTATGATAAGAGATATTAGATAAGTTACAACTTGTACAGATGCATTATACATGTTACAGTAATCATGAAATTTGAAAGAATTAATTCAATCTTCGAACGGACGCCACAAAGTCATGAACGAGACTAATCGTTTTGATCCTAGTTGAGGTTTTTTGCAAGACTCGCATTACCTCTAATAGTCTTCATCTTGGAGATTTATTACTTTGTTTAATTCACTAACATTTCGTTTATTCTACATGTTTGTATCACTCTATTGTTACCGAAGTAGTCATATCTCAATAATTTTCTCATAAACTATTAGAATATATGAGTCATGAAAATGTGACATTTGATCTGATCATGTTTTTGGAACCATCTTGCCACATTGGTCGTATACATCTTAGTTCAGCTCTACTATCAAAATATACATTGGTCAATGAAATCTATATATGGCTAACTATGATCAAGGTGTCTAAAAATCAAAGTGAATATTTATTTATCTTCTGATTGAAAAGTGTTAATTCAACTTTTTGAATAAATTTTATCGATATATTAACAAGAGAAATCATAGAAGAAAAAAACTTTTTGTTTTTTTAATGAGCAATTATGTTGTTCATATGGAAGGAAAGATAAACTTCACATAATGCTTATCTCTTTCGTTCACATAGAAACAATCGTATTATTAATAGTATAACATCTCACATCATTTGTATTATTATTCATTCAACAAAAAAAAACAAAGAATGTTCATCCTGGTAATATAGATGTTAATATATACTTCTTTCTAATTTAATATAATAATTTTTTATTAAATAGTTTATAATTACAAGTTTTTTTATTACATGTTTGACATGGCATAATATGGATAATAGTCGATTTCATTGTTGGCCATCAAATGCATCATCAATATTAACAGAAACACTTGCACAACATGGTTATAATTGTAAAGGTAAATGTAAATATTTTCATTGTTTTTTTTTCATGTGAAATAATATGAATAATACAGGTGTTGACGTAAATTGGATTCAACCTCCACCAAAACAAGGTAAATTTTGTTTTTCAAATTTAATCATTTTTAGTTTTATTCTATAAATTTTAATTTGTATATTATAGTTACTCAAGATGTTCCATTTAATGTATCATATTCAATTGATTTATCATCTGAATTCTTTGATTGGGCAATTTATCAATTACCTAAACCATTATATAAGTTTGTATTCTTCATGTTCTATTAAACAAAAAAAAAAAAAACGTTTTTCTTTGATTAGATTATCAAATCAAACGATGAATAGTAGTCAAGCATGGTATCATTGGTGTACAACACATGAATCTACTGTTGATCCTACTGATCCAAGAATTGAATCTGATGCATGTATATGGCATATTAATATACATGCATGTACACTTGGACGTACTGTTCCATATTGTGGACCTTGGTAAATTTTCTTTTTTTTTGAAATACGATTAAAGATCGTATATGAATAACGTCTTGTTATCATAGGTAGTAGAGCGAAAAATGGAAAAATTTTTTAAATGATGACAAGAGAGTGAAATAAGGAAGAACAATCATTTACTTAGAACAGTGGTAGACGTTGCGAGAGGGAAAGAGATAATCTCTTGCCTGCAAGGAATTTTTTTTCGATTTTTCTAAGCAATGAAGACTACTTTGAATAATGAGTTGAGAAAGTATATTCTATCGATAATCTACTACTTTCTTTCCAAAACTCTAGAACAGATATTGACTTAGAAGTATTGTTAACACTTTTTTATTAATTTAAAGACAAATAGAATATTGTCAAACTTCATAATGTTTTGCAAGACACAAGTGAAAAGAAATGATATACTGAATATTGTTCGTATACTCACTTTTTGTGCTGTTTGTTCAACACTTGTCACCGAAAGCATTCACATTTTCACTTTCTTCGTAATCAAAAAAAAACCGTACAATTAATTAGTTCATCCTATCTAGGCCAAGATGTTTCAAAATCCATGTAGCCCTGTAAATGTATCATTTAACACTTGGTTAAATGCAACATTCAGAAAAATACAAGACAACTCTTACTCAAAGAATTTTCGCTTGTCAAATATAACTTCAGGACAAATTCGGTAAAGTTTTTCAAATATCTGAATCTCTTCAACCCTGAGAGCTCGACCGTCTTTGTTTGTTGAAAATCTTTTATGATAAATACTTTGTTTTTATTTAAGGATTCCACCAAGTGGTGAAATATATCATAGTTTAGCTTTAGCAGGACCTTCAGCTCGTGGTAAGTTATTATTGAGATTTAAAAAAAAAGAAAAATTTGACAATTAATATGTAGTTTACGAAAGTACGGTGATTATACCTGTGTTTGGAATCATTGAAATCATTGCACATTTTAAAATTGGTATTGAAGATTGGATTCATATTGCGTTAGTTAGTTCAAATATACAAGTTAGTCGTAAAGCAAGTATGTAGTTTATTGTCTTGTTTTTTTAGGAATGACAAAATTAAGTTTTTTTTTTAGTTTGTGGAGATCAATATTGTGATTTAAACTATGAAAATTGTTCAAATTGTCCAATAGATTGTGGTAAATGTCCATTGAAACCTATTCATATTGGTTTAATTACAACGGGTTGTGCACTTTTTATTTCTTTATTTATTGGATTTTTTCTAGTAAGTTGAAATATATGAACTATTATTGAATACTTCATTTATGTATTATATATAGTATTTTAAAATTCAAGAACAACGTCTTTTATGGGATCCAAGTTGGATTATTGATGTAAAAGAAGTTCAACGTAAGATAAACCAAAAACTAGCAAACAGTATAAACATGATTAAAGAATGAAATCAGTAAAACGAATGAGATAGGTCATACCATACAAATTGATTAGTAGAAACATTCAATTGAGTAAATTAATAAGGCATCTCTTATTTTTGTATTTTTATGTTATGGTCCTCGACTCTTCAGATATTCATTCGTTTGATTTCGAATGAATATTCATAATTGAATACATCTATCATTCAAAATAGAAGATTAAAGTATATCGAATCATGTCTGTAACTTGTTTTCAATCTTCAGAGTTGAAAGATGTTCTGAAAATTATTTGCTGTATCATTCTGAGTAATATCAAATAGAATTCGATTTGCTAGTTTTTAAGGATTGAAAAACTAACGATGATTTTCATCTTCAAAAGTTCTTATTGAAAATAAAATTCTTTAAACAAATCAATATTTCAATTTCTAATAGAATTCATACTAATTGAAAATAAATTTAATTGAATAATTTTGTTAATCATTACATATATTTTCTTTTTTTTTTAAATAATTATCATATTTTATTATTTCAAGCATTTCGTTCACAATATTCAATAAGTTTAACATCATTAAATGATGTAAAAAAGACAAATATTAGTAGACAAACAAGTGAAACTAATTTAAGTATTACAACAAATTTTTCAAATATTAGTTGTACACAACAAATTTTTTGTCTTGCTGGTTATTTGTAAGTTTTATCAAATTTGTTTTTGATCCAAAAAAGAAAATTTTATTTTTATTTTTATTTTTTTTAGAAGACATACTTGTGTAGCTATTCGTAAATATAAACATAAACATTTTCAATTAACACGTCATGTACGTGAACAAGTTCGTCTTGTACGAACATTTAATCATAATAATATTTGTAAATTTATGGGTGCTTCATTATTTCCAAATGAAGTTATTATTTATATGGAATATATGCCAAAAGGTTCATTACGTGATGTTTTACAAAATGATAAAATACCAATAACATGGGCATTTAGGTAGATAAAAATAAATAAAAATTAATAGAAATTTATTTTTATTTTATTAATAGATTTTCATTTGCAATTGATATTTTAAATGGTTTATCATATATACATAGTCGACATCTTATTCATGGACGATTAAATTCATCAAATTGTGTTGTTGATCAAAGATTAACAATAAAAATTACAGGTAAAATTTTTTTCTTCAAGAACGACAAGGATTTGTATTATAATGCATAAATGCTATTAGGATTCATTGTCAAATATTCTTATATTTTTTGTTTTTTTGTTATTTTAGATTATGGTCTTGATGATCTTCGTTTTAATCATATAAGTGTTAATTCTTATGTACAATCAATTGAAGCATATAAAAGAGTTTATTATGCACCAGAATTAATATCAATTAATGAATTAAAATTAACTTCTCCAATAGATATTTATTCATTTGGTATAATATTAAATGAAATAGCTACACGATCAGAACCATTTGGAGTTAGTTTTTTTTTTTAATTTTAAATCTATAAAATATTTATTTTTTTGAAGGATGATGATATTGAATCAATAATGAAAATAGGTTATCGACCAAAAATTGCTAAAATGACACATGATATTAATAATGATAATGAAGAAGATTTTTGTCCATTACCATCATCATATATTCGAGTTATTAAACAATGTATTATGGAAAATTCATATGATCGTCCAACATGTAAAGATATAGAAAAAAGTTTAAAAAAAATGTATCCATTACAAATGAGTCCAATTGATTTAATATTTAAAAAAATGTCTTTATATCAAACAAGTCTTGAACAAGCTGTACAATTAAGAACATATGAACTTGAACAAGAAAAACATAAATCTGAAAATCTTTTATATAGTAAGTATTAAATCAAAAAGAATCAATATCATAAATGTTTTCTTTTTTTTGAATTATTCATTATATTTTACATATATATACTAAAATCACTTTATCATATGGTATAATCATAAGCAATATTTTATTTGATTAATGTGAATAGATTGTTTATAACTAATTAAGTCGGATCTATTCAATTAATTTGATTAAGATACGATAATTTCAGATGTGTGAGCTATTTGATCAAAAATAAATAAATTACTATAGAAGATGTTGAAAGGTGAATATAATAATTTCATAGAGAAGAAATCCAAAAATCGAAAATTAGTAATAACGTAAAATGTAAATAATCTCATACTTTGTCTCTCATCATAAATATTTTGAAGAAAATTCATTATCTTATTCATATTCCATATTGATTAGGAGATTCATAATTATTTAACAGACCAAAAAAAAAAAACTTTTTCAATATTCATTTCATATGTTGATATTATTCTAGGTATGTTACCAAAAAGTGTTGCTGAACAATTACGTATTGGTCAAATTGTTACTGCAGAATATTATGATAATTGTACGATATATTTTAGGTATTTAATTTTATTTTCAATGAAAAAAATTTGTCGTTTTTTTTTTTTTCTTTTATTAGTGATATTGTTGGTTTTACAACTATTGCAAGTCGTTGTAAACCTATTGATGTTGTTGAATTTCTTAATCGAGTTTATACAACATTTGATAAAATTATTGATCGTTATGATGTTTATAAAATTGAAACAATTGGAGATGCATGTAAATTATATTTAAATAAAAGTTTTTTTTTTTTGTTTTTTTTTGTTTTTTAGATATGGTTGTTTCTGGTGTACCAAAAAAGAATGGTAATGAACATGCATATCAAATAGCAACAATGGCACTTGAACTTATTCATCAATCAACAAAAAATTGTATTATACCATATTCAAATAATGAAAAACTTCAAATTCGAGTTGGTTTACATTCTGGTAAATAAGATTATGATTTCAAATTACAAAATTATTATTATAAATTTATTTAGGACCTGTATGTGCAGGTGTTGTTGGTTCAAAAATGCCTCGGTAAGAACAAAAAAGAAAAAAACTGTTAGCAGAATCTCTGTGAGATTAAAACACAAAACACAATTTACCCACTGTTATTAATTGTAGAAATATTATTTTATTTGATCTATTTTGTGAGACATTCCCTTTATCATTAATTGACTTCATGTCTCCAAAAATCCAATAAATAGTTCATATATTATAATGAAATATTGGTTTGTAATTATATATTAATAAGATTTGTAGAGAAACTATGTCCAATTTTTAGTAAAACATGATCTAAAATGAGTGTTGAACATGAATTCAAACTATAACGAATATCTTGATAATTAATTCTGTGAAGATGTTCGTGTTACATATTTTTTCATCTCACAAAGATTATACTTTATAAAAAGAAAAATAGATTAAAATTATATTTGAATATTTTGTTTTCTTTTTTAAGATATTGTCTTTTTGGTGATACTGTAAATACTGCGTAAATGTTTTTTTCGTTTTCTATCTTATTATTTATGAATTAAAAAATGATTTATTTAGATCACGAATGGAATCTAATGGTGAAGGTAAAAAAAAAATAAAATTATTTGAATTAATTTTTATAAAAAAAAAAATTATTAATTTTTAGCAAATAAAATACATATAACAAATGATACAAAAGAATTACTTGATAAAACTAATCGTTTTCTTATTGAAAAACGTGGAAAAATACATATTAAAGTATAAAAATTCTATTGAATTAAATTTAAAATTACTTTTTTTTTCAATATTCATTTCTCTAGGGTAAAGGTGATATGGTTAGTTAATTAATATTTTTATTATTTAAAAATTTAGAAAAAAAAAAACATTCTTTATTTTCTTAGACTACTTATTGGTTACTTGAAGAATTAGAATCAAAAATTGATTGTATTGAAAAAAATTTCTTATATGTACAACCAAGTAAATAACAAATAATATTATTAATTATTAAAATAATATTCATTTCATTTTTTTATTGTAGTACGACTTCCACCAATACATAAAAAAGATATATCATCATCATCATCATTTCTTCTTCCAAGTAAATTTTATAGAATTAAATATAAGAAAATAAAAAAAATTTTTTTTTTTATTTTATTAGATTCAACTTCGATTTTCATACCTAATCGTTCACCATCACCACGTAAAATAACTACATTCAATTTAATTTCTTTAGAATAATACATTATAAACGAAATTATATCGTTATATATTATGAAATTTCTTTCAATAAATACAGATTTCACAGAATTTTTATTGAAATTTTACTCATGAATAGGTGTCTAATGAATAAAAATATCGATAAAAAAAATCACTTTTTTTTCTTAGCTCAAAAACTTCAGATTTAGTAGAGAATTCTTATCTGATCATTTTTGTAAAAATAAAAAAAAATAAAAAAGTTTTTCGATTTCTACAATATTGATACTCATAAATATGAGAGTTCAATTTCGGATTGAAGAGGTAGAGGTTGAATTCTTCAATTAGATCGATGTCGGATTGAAATTCTTATTAATGAATTTGCCATAGGGTAATGACATTTCATCATCAACAATCGAATTAAGCGAAATTTCGAATGGTTAACTATTCTATTGAAATAATTCTTATGGTATATAAAACTCTCCATAAATTTATCGATCAACTAATCATTATATTATTCCTTCTTAATTCATTAATAAAAATTTCAAGACAATATGAATCTACAGATTAATTCAAGTTTTAAAAGTCAATTCGGATGTCAATATATATATTTAGATGAAATTTAAGTTCATTAAAAATTTATATTAATCAACTATAATCTATATTTTAATTGTATATAGTTTTTTGTGTTTTGTCTTATATGGAATAGAATTTCATATGATTGTTCGTCTGAAATTCTATAGCAAAAATTAGTTTCTAATCAATGTAAATAATACTTGTCTAAACAACAAATGAATATCGATTTTTTTTTTTAATTTTTTATCAAATAAAAAAAAAACATAAGAAAATATTTTTGATTAAAACAAAATTTCTACAATTATATTCAAATGTCCTTGACGACCTGGATTTATCTATCGATTGTATAATCAAATCAATGTCAATGAACAGTTGTCTCTCTAACGATCACTTTGTATATAAACAGATAGATCTCGTGCGTGTTCCTGTGTCATCTATACTTATATGCTATCGTAATATCTGTTATTTTCCTCTCTCTCTCTCTCCCTCACAAATACATACTATTTCCATATCTTTATTTTCTTTCATTTTACTTTTTCTTTTATACACACCACGTCACTATTTCTTTTACATCATACTATCATTCTTTCTTGGTGTGGTGTTGTGTGTGCATGTTATTTTGTTTTTTTTTTTTGTTTTATAGTTGTCTATTTGCCCATATATACATTTGATTTTCGTCGACGTTGTGTTGTGGCACATACACATCACTATTTCATTTTCGCTCTATTGTCTATCCCTGATACGCACACGCGCATGTCAAAAAGATAAGCATTTTATTATTAGCATGTTCAAATGGGCAACTATTAATAAGACTTATATTTATACTCATCAATTGAATTACAATAAACAAATAAATCCTAAAGACAACAATAAGAAAATTTTAAGTAAGTTGAGTTTTTTTTTTATTAATAATTGAGAAAAATATATTTAATAAGAAAAATCTGATCATTTTCGGAAATAGAATAAAGATAAAGAAGAAGAAAAAAAAAAAAAAAAGAAATCTATGGAGGAGGCTTCTAATGACCATGTATGAGATAGGTCATGATATTTACGCATGCTGAGAACTAAAACACATACGTACACATTTGTTGGACGATCTTGAAACATCGCCTATTGTCGTCACTCACTTTTTACATATATATATATGAGTACGTTGTAGCAATAACAACAACAAAAAACAACAACGTCATTCTGTGATAAGACATAATCAGCAGGCAAAGTATTTGAACGCTTGTATATATAAACATAGAAATATGACAGCTGTATAAAGTAGTCCCATTGTCTTACTTCTTTCTTTTCTCTGTTTTTTTTTTGCTATTTGATGGTGACGTTAGCCATCACTTAGCAATAGAATAATTCTTTTTTAGCGTGTTATACCCTGTGGGATTTTGACTGCTGTCAAAGCAAGAATAGCAATAGCAGCCGCTACCGATAATGAGACAATACCATTTGGTCTAAAGGCATATAATTGTTGTTGAATCCAAAAAAGCATATAAAACAAAAAAAAAAAAACTTTTGTTCCTATCTATCTATCTGACATTCGATGCATGCTGTCACATTTATGTCAAATCTCGTCTTTGAGATTTCGATTTGTGCAATTATCAATCATACTTCATATTGACATACACACATCTTTGACAGTCCGTTGTCTTGTCTATTTGACATATCTTCTTGTTCTTTCTTATACATGTTGTTATTTTAACTGATGATGCGCTGCCCGAAAGATACATGTTTTTCCGATTTGCTTCTTACTGCTAGAAGCGTTGATAATGGTAGGTTAAGGTTGTACACAGTGATGCTGATATTGTCATTGTGTCTGTAAGCTTGTGGGAGGCAAGCAAAAAAAAAATAATTGAGAGGAAAAAAAAATAGAAGACAATGTAAAAGAAGATATTCATCACTGAATTATGGATTTGTATTGTTCTTGTCTCTCTCTCTATATATATATATTTCATCGATGATAAAAATACTGTCTATCTCTCCCACTCCCCCTCTCTCTCTCTCTCTTGTTTGATGTCAATGTAATCACTAGTGGTAACGCGCGTAAAAGATCACATCCGTGAGGATACATATTGATGAGCATTACGAGAAAGAAACATATAGAAAAAAGAAATATCGAGTAAGTCGTATATATATATAAAAGAATAAATCAAATTATTGAGGTGAGTAAGATTTCTAAAAAAAAAAAAAACAATTTGTATCATATTGCTTTAAATTTATAACATATGTTCGATTATATTTATATTTCGATTAATAACAAAAAGATTTTTGACTTTATCATTAATTTGTATTTAATTAATATGATCAACAAAGAAATAAATATTTGATGTTTTTTTTTTGTTGTTATTATTATTAACATATTGAATAGTATTTGTCAATTTTTAGTAATAGAAATATATGAGTATCAAATAACATTATATATGTTGTTATTCGAACAGTTTTTTTTTTCTTCTTCTTCTTTTCTCTTTTTTTATTAAGCTTTCAAAAAAGTGTCAACTGTTCTTTATATGTTTTTGACGTTTTTTCAGAATTTGTTCTTCTATTTTCTTTTTCATCTTGTCTTTGGCTTACCGTCATATAATCAAAGAGCAAACATTAGAGAGTAAGAGAAAGAGCTTGTTGACAGAAGAGAAAAGAAGCCTAAAAAAGAGAGAGAGAGAGAGAGAGAGAGAGAGAGAACAAAAAAAAAATAGAAAACGTCAACGAATGAAAAGTTACTGTGTATATATGGCACGAGTTTATGCGTCAATCGGATGATGACAACTGGTTAGTTATATTCGACAATATTGAGTAAATTCCTTGTTCATCATCATAAAATATGTCTATCTATCTAGATATGTATATATACATGTACTTTTGTGGTAGAGGCAGGGAAACAGCTGTTAATACAATACGAAGAAATGATCTTGCCGTTGTTCGACATTCATTGAAGTAATGATGTACGATTAGTTGTGACGATGATGGTGCCTTCTTCTTTTCTTTTTTTCACTCAGCTGATTGAATGGGTTCTTTCTCAGTTTTTTTCTTCTTCTTCGTCTACTATTACTAATTGTTATTGATGAAAAGCGAATTAACATTGGCCCAAATCAATTATAGTGATGTGTATGTGTACGCAAAACAGGCAGAAGAAAAACGCGAAGTTCTGTTATGTAGGAAGGAGATAAGAAATATGGGAATGATGACAGACTGTTAGCTTAAAGAGAGTAGTAGTCTCTTAACATCCTCTATAAACTACCTTAAACACTATGAATAATTTCTATTTAATCAAATATATGTACATATATATACATAGAGAGAGAGAGAGGTAAACAAAAAGAATATATATATATATTACATCTATGTATAATTGAAGTTAAATGGTATTTTACCTCGAGCTCTCTTTCTATTGACGTTTCATTTTTTTTCTCATGCGAGAAAAAAAAAAGAAGCAAAAAGACAGAAACAGTTGAACATACCCCAAGGGTATAATATGTATTTACTCTTGTGATGGTAGTATAGGTTTATGTTTCTTTTTTTCTTTTTTTTCTTTTTTGCTTAGTGACATAATGAGTGGATAGTCTCTTCTTTCTATTTTCTATCACATATGACAATCGTTGACATTTTGAAATAGTTAATAGTCCTTTGGGGAAAAAATACATAACTATACAACAATTGTAACTATCTTTATTATAATTGTTTTTAATACAAACGAATGAATCATCAACTATATATATATAAGGTCGATTCAATTGCATATGATAAATGAGATAGAGAAATGATTCGGAAAAATATGTTTTGTTAGTTTTATTTTGACTTGATCAAAAAAACGATATAGCAATTTACGATAAATTGCTTTTCAAGTAGAGAAAAATCAAAAAAAAAAGAAAAAAGAAAGAAACAGTGCTTTTTTTTTCTTTCTCATCCCACTTGTTCACTCATTTATTTGCGTTTGTTGTGTATATATCATTTGTCCTATTGTTGTCCATGTAATCACATTGTATATATGTGTATATATATATATGCAATACTTGACAGTTTTGACATGTATTATCTATGCCTATGCGTAAATCTGAATCTAGGATGTCGTGTGTGAATATATTCGTATTACTTCGTCACATTCCATTACACACTTACATTCTTTTGTTGTCGGTCTTCGCTTCTTCACACTCTGATTAAATGAGTATTGAGTCTCTCTATACGTATGTATATATATATATATGTGTGTGTGTCAGAAACCTTACTTAGTTATACATAGATGCACGCACATGGATAGATCGAATTTGAAGTGTGTTGCTGTTTACTCTAGCTAATTTCCTTCGAGCATTTAAAAACATCGAACTCTTTCTTCTTATTGATTCAATTAGATAGAATGTAGAGATGTGACAAATTCCATTTTTTTCTCGTTTCTCTCTCTTTTTTTTTTTTTGTTTTATACTTTCAACTCATAAAATAAAAGAAGGTAGTCATAATCCAATTCAGACCGCTATGAATAAAAGAAATAAGAGAAAGGAATGATGAAGAACAATAAAACGTCAAAAGAAAGAAAGCATATGCACTCTAAAAAAAGAAAGAGAGAGAGAGAGAAAAAGCGAGGGAGATATGCAGTAGTAGATAACAAGATTTGACAATAGACAGACATATAAACGTAAGTTTTTTTTTTTCTTTAGTTTCTTTTTCTTTTTTTTTTCGTGCAAAACAGGTTGTGTTATTTAGCGAAATAAGAAAAAAAAAAAGGAACTATGAGAATTATATATCTATTGAGTATGTTTGCATGTTTCTTTCATCTTAGCAGGAAATCTAAAAATCTGATTGACACATTGACTAATTTTTAGCAACGAAAAACAAAAAAAAAACTAGCAATAGTTCGTTTCCTGCTGTGTGTTTATGAATATTTTTTTGTGTTTCTATTATTGTTTATCCTATTCTTTATTTTAGTTTTTTTTTGCTCTAGATTTTTTCCATCGATCATCTCTTCAACAAGATATATATATACATACATTAGACAAACTTATGTTATTTCTTTCTTTTTTTTCTCTCTAAATGGATATTGAAACAAGTAGTTCCTTCTTTTTATGATGATTGATATCTGTAAACAGCTGTTGAGGTGTTGATATGAATGCACAGACTTAATTAGTGTTGATAGATTCCTTTTTTTTTTGTTTCTCTTTGCTGTCTTCGTCTTCTTAAAGAGAGAGACAACGAAACGAGCAAAAGGAAATATTTATTATATGAGAAGAATAACGTTGAAAGCTTCGCTTAAGACTTTAATCTAAAATTGGAATTGAATATAATCTTTCGATAGATTTCAATCCTATAATTTGTATCAATATGTTGATATGTATTTGATCAATGAGTACGCATACACACATAACGAAAAGCAGTGATTTTTTTTTTTTTTTTCGTCGATTCATTTTCTCATCCGATCGATATCATACATATCAAATTAATCATTTTCGCTGTTGAATAAGGTGACGTCGTATATCTTATCTTGTTTCGATTATATGAAGAAGAAGAGAGAGAGAATACGTATGTGTATGTGTGTGAACAATAACAATAAAGTAGTCGAGGAAAAGGATAGGTTAATGACAATCAAGTAAGTTTTTGTATTCTCTTCTTTCCTATTATCGTTATAACTATCAGAAAAAGATGTGCAATGGAATAAGTTCGTAATAGATGACATCTGTCTTTCGACACAAAATTGATAAGACCACCTTAATTTATCTTCATTTTTTTTTTCACTATATACTTTCTATCAGTTGAGTTTTTTTTTTTTTTCTCTTTTTGGTATATAGTATGAGAATAAATTTAGCATCAAGAAAATATTGTTCTTTTTTCTCTTATAAAACAATCATATGGTAATTATGAAACGTTCTTAGTTCTGACTTAAGCCATCTGTATTTGATTCCCGACTATGACTTTAAAAAAAAAAAAAAAACATGCATAGAATCAAAAAAAAGAAGAAGAAGAAGAAAAGACGACACGCACATACACATACATACAACATGCATTCTCAGATAGTGTAAGATAAGAAAGACATTTTTTTATATCGTACATTACACTCGACATATCATTCATATCGTCTTTAAATTATGAAAATAATTCATTTTTATTTTTTTTTTATTTTTTTAGAATATTCAATGATTGATCATTCACACGATTCTTCACATTATCAAACAATGACAAATCTATCTTCATCATCGACAATAAATTATAATCATCATCATCATGATCTTCTTTATCCTTCATCTATTTATCATCATTCATCTGAAGTTATTGTTAGTCCACATCGTTCATCACTTATGGTACATTCTAATCAACAACATAAACAACGAAATCATAATATTGAACAAACAGATTCGGATTGTGATCATGATAGTTCATCATCATCATCAATAACAAATTCATCTAAATTAAAAAAACGACGAGCTAATTTACCAAAAGATAGTGTAAGACAAAAAAAACATTTTTCTTCAATATTATTCGAAACCATTAATATTACCTTTTTTCTTTCGATGTTTTTGTACAATTAATATATTTTTTAATATTTTCTTCTCTTAATAGGTTCGTATACTTAAAAATTGGCTTTATGAACATCGTTATAATGCCTATCCAACAGATGATGAAAAAGCAAATTTATCTCATCGTGCTGATTTATCAATAAATCAAGTTTGTAATTGGTTTATTAATGCACGTCGTCGTATATTACCTGATTTATTAAAAAAAGAAGGTACAGATCCAAAAAAATTTACTATATCAAGACGTTTTTCACGTGATCAAAAACGTTCATCACCATCATTATCAGCAATATGTTCGACAAGTGGTGAAAATACATCAAATGAAACAACAACAACAACAACAACATCAACAGAAGTAAATCTTCTTGTTGAACGAAGTTCATCACCATCATTAATATTAACAAATAATTCAAATGTTCTTAATAAACAATCATCATTATCTTCTAATGAATCTAATTCTATACCACGATCTAATGTTCTATTAAAATCTATACGTGATTCAACTGTTATTAATTTAATATCAAGTGATCAACAAACATGTATTGTTCGTTCAAATGATACATCAACAATGACAAATACTAATACAACTGGTGATCTAGCCGGTTTTCAACTTCTTGTTGATGTAGCTGTTAAAGAACTACATCGAATACAACAAGATGGTAATAGTAGTCTACCGCTACTTTGCAACTAGTTTTTTTTGTGTCTTCCTATATCTTTTTTTTTTGTCTTTTCCCTATGCCAGAAAAAAAAAAAAAAAGAACATCAGCCATTTTCTTTTTCTTCAACTTCTGTCTTGTTTTTTTTTTTTTCTTGTGTAAACAGTATGTTTTCATTTTTTTTTTTCATTCTCTTCTTTTAGAAGGGTTTTGTTTTTCGTTTTCTCTTTTTTTTTTATGTTCATGGTGCTTTAGTTCATTCATGAGATGAGGAATAAACAAAACATATATATTATATATACATATATATTTATATATTTATATATATATGTATGTCAAAAAATGATGTAGATATACAATGTCTTGTGTCAAATATTGGCTAATGTGATTTTCTTTCTCTCTTCTTTTTTTTTTTTTTTTTTTTTGTTGGCTCTCTTATATTGACAACGCGCCTTGTTGTCAAATCAATTAAGAATAACAGCTATATGTTCTTCCGAAAGACTTAACCATACATAGAAATGTATTGTTTTCTCTCTAAACAGAAGAATGAGTACATACAAAAAAAAAAAAGATTGTTTATATTGCTAGTCAATTAAAAGGGCAAAAACGCCTTTTGTCTAGTTGTTTGCTTGTTCTTTTTTTGACTAAGTAGATTAATTTGATTGATTGATACTTCATATCCATCAATATTTGAAAATTCTTTATTACTAAAGTATTTTGTTGTTTGATCTTATTTGATTGAAAAATATATCTATGATAAAAATGAATATGATGAGATGAATGATCATTTATGTGTTTAATTATGTGCTCTAATAATATGAATGATGAGACACATATAGAAAACACGTTTGAATGGAATGCGTCGATGATTATCGTTCAAGTTCATTGTTATTCGCTCGATTACACTGCATATTCATTGTATGTTTATCATCGTTTGATGACAGCCGATCAATCGTAAATAGAAGAAACATCATGTCATCATAGAAAAATATGCATCAAAAGTCTAGTCTGATAGATAGTTTGACGTCATTAAGTAATTTTTGTTTTTTTTTCTTATGTATTGTTTAAACGTTTTGTTTTTATTTTGTTGATAAGAAAAAAAATGAATATTGACAATAAACATGATTTATAAATGAATGTGTATATATATATATATCAAAAAACGAAAACAAAAGAAATCATCTCAATATAATCGATTATGTATACTTCGTATGCTATTTGATTTATTTCATCCATTTATAATAATCATCTAGTTTGCACTAATCAAAACATAATATTGACGTTATTTTGTTTTTTTTTTCCTACTCAATAATATTTAGTTCTAGTCATATATTATACTTATATAAATACATATAAAAGTTCAAATAAAATCATTGGTTAAACAATATAATAATAATGTAATTATTCAAAATATTATCATTATCTATTTAAATTATTATTAAGGATTTCTTTAATGTCAATAGATATGACTTATATTTTTCAAATATTTGTTAAGCAAGTTGTATAATTTTTAATATATATGATGGTTCTTTTTCCTAGATATATTATTATGAAAATAAATCGAACAATTAAGAATATAGATTCATTAAATAATTTATACTTATAACTAAGAACATGAAAGATAAAAAAAAAAAACAAAGAATGCTTTTCATATTAATACTTTCTTTTTCCTTGGATGTAATAATAAAATGTTATTTACCAATGAAGCTTGAAATAGATAATAATATCCAGTTTGAGAATTATACAACTTACTAAGATGATGTCGATGAAATTATGTTGTATACGATATGAATACGAATCACTCACGATGATGATAAAAATCGTTTTAAATCATTGTAAATAATCGAAATAGATAATAATAATAATTGTCGTTTTATATATAATTTGTGTTTGTCAGTTAGTATTTTAGTGGGCACAGTATTACGACTGTATTTTATCATACTGTATATCCATTGATAACGAACTGAAAATCGAGTGTCAGATCATTGATGATATGATGAAATACAGTCATAATATAATGTCCATCAAAAAAGAAAAAACAACTATCTGAAACGGCTGTCTATGACCGTACTTATTCGACCTGAAATACTTTTTTTTTTATATCCTATGTATGCTCTATTTTTATCAGATAGAATTGTCAAGCATCACTCTGATATACAGATATATATACGGTATGTAAATCGTCAGTTTACGCACCATATTGTTCGATTAGAGAAATTTAAAATTTAAAAGATTTTCTAAGTTTTTTTTTTTTCTATATATTTTACAATTTTTCACACACGAATATAAATCGATTCGATGAAATACTGAAGTATCCAATTGAATTATAGAAGACGATTAGATTATTTATAGTATTCTTATTAATAAATTTTAATTTGATATCAAATTTGTTATTTATATCTATTTGAAATCATAGACTTAAGCTTCTACAAAAAATATTTTTATTCATTCTATATTTAATTTCAAGGACAAAAGGGGTAAAATAAAATCATTTTTCTTTTATTTTTGTCTATTGCGTTATTTTGAAAACAAAATAAATTTCATTAAATAATATTTTACTTCATTTTATGAATCATTTGAAGCTTAATGTTTATGACACATTCTTTTTTCTTTTTTGTGTGTTCTAAATTGAGAACTTGAAATTTTTTTTTTTTAATAGACATTCTTTTGTAGTTGATGTAATGCTAAAGGAAAACACAATTATTCAACATACATGAGAAGGTTATCACTCTATTAGAGTAAATGAATGATGAGAAAATCTTTTCATTATGAATCAATAGTAGAAAAAATATTTTCCTAAGTTTCCACTGTGTTACATCTATTTGACTGAATGAGTCATAACTTATATATTATGTATTTCCTAAATTATGTAAGATGTTTTTCTAAAAAGAAAACTAATATTCAATATACAAATGTAGTTCTTTTATTATGTTCATGAGAAATGAGAAAACAAACAAAATAATCGAGATGTTTATTTCGAAATGAAAGAGAGAGAGAGAGAGAGTTTCTTTCGATTTTCATTTGAAATGTTTTTTGAATTTCGTATTTTTAATTTAATTTTTGTATTCGATATACATTTCGAAGTGTTCTTTATCTCCTGAACAGATTTCAAGAGTTAATATATATATAACTATACAGCAGAAAAACATTAAAATTTACATATTATTTCATTGTTTTTGAACAAAACATAATAGAAAATACTTCTTGTTACTCAATCACAGTACATCTGATTGAGCTGAAACTTTCTTTTACTTATGCTAGAAATTAGTTAGAATGTCTAATTCGTTTTTGATTCAAACAAAGATATATTGATGGTTTCTTGTTAGGATTTATAATAAATGATCTAGTGGACAAAAAAAAACATACATTATCAAGGATACGCTGATGAGGAAACTGCCGTAACTGTAATCCACTGTTTCAATTCATATAATATTCATAATTAGGTCTTATGAGGGAACATTTTCAATTGTCAAATCCATTTTGAGTTCGGACTTTGTGCATAAGATAGACCCCAGTAAGGTATGAAAAATTTCAAAAGATTAAATCCACTTAGGTCTTAGGTCCAGAGTTATAGGCACTTTACTGAAATTTTAGTCTATGGCATGATATATACCGACAAATTGAATGATGGTATTTCGACCTGAAATTTTGCCCACAGAGAGGTCTATTGATGAGTGAAATGTCCTGAAAATTTTAGCTAAAAAGAACGTTTTCTTCCCGAGATATTAAAGTCCCAAAAAACAGAAAATCCTAGCATCTTTTGTCGTATATGAGTCATTTTTGGGACTTTAATATCTCGGAAAGGAAACGTTCTTTTGAGCTGAAATTTTCAGGAGATTTCACTCATAAATAGACCTCTCTGTGGGCAAAATCTCAGGTCTAAATACCATCATTCAATTTGTCGGTATATATCATGCCATAGACTAAAATTCCAGTAAAATGTCTATAACGCTGGACAGAAGACCTAAGCGGATTTAATCTTTTGAGATTTTTTTGATACCTTATTGAGGTCTATCTTATGCACAAAGTTCGACCTCAAAAGGGATTTGACAGTTGAAAACGTTCCCTCGTTAGTAGGACAAGAAAAATCCTAGAAGGTTTCATGTTCATGGATTTATCAGTGTTTTAGAAAATTTTCGACCTACTATCGATGTCGTAAGGTCAACTACTCTAATTTATTCTTTTCAAGAGTTATAAATATTTTCGACTAAGTAATAGCTGGTCAGTATGCTTTGTATAGAGTTTGGGATAGTCAATTAAACTGAGTTAATTGATAATGTTTTCTTTTTGTTTTACAATGATCTGACGTTGAAACGACAAGATTTAGAAAAATCACCAATCGACTTAATTTAGTGACCTAACCCAAACTCTATAAAGTATAGGTTAACCTGTACAGCTCGATTTCAACACTTTCAGAGCTTGTGTAGATCAATAGACAAGTCTCTTGGCTATGAATTAAGTAAATTAGAAATCATAGGTAGCATTGAATACTTTTTTTTTTCGAAAATCACTGGTCAACAATTACACCAAAAACTGACAAACCTATTTCAGAAGAGTTTTATTTCCTTCACATTTTGTTTCCTCAAATGGTGATAAACGTAGACTTTTTTATACTCGAAATAATTAGAAAATATCGAAGTACATTATATTTTGACGTCGACAATAGCTTTCAATATATTCGGAAAAATAAAACAATGGGATTTTGAAGTGAAATTCCATCCATGGATAGATCTAATAATTCTTAGAATATTCCTTTGTTTAGATATTGATTTTTTGAAAAAAAAGGCATTTCTCAAAATGAACGTTCTTTTTGGTTGAAACTGTCATGATATTATGAGCACAATCTCAAATCAAAACTTCAGTAAAAGGATTATAACTCGGCTACAGCGACCTATAAAGACGAACTCTTTCAAACTTGTTTCTTTCTTATGCACCCTAGTTTTTATGACCGGAGGTGGTGAAAGAAGAAAGGGTGTACATTCTTCTCTAATAATTGAAAATTATTAATAACTACTATCGTAATATTTATTTTTGAGTTTTGTTATCAGGATTAATCCAGTAGACACTGTCAAGATATCTACCTTAGTAATTGGTATATGTTATCAATTGAAAATAAAATAATATATAAAATTCAGACGACCAAACGTCATTTTCCTACTATTTTGGTTTCCTTAGTAACATCCTCTAGGAAAATATACAAAGTGCATAGATATGTTAAAGAAAATATTTATTCGATAAAATGTGAGTTGATAATGAAAGACGATAGGTTTTCTTTTGTCAATGTCGAGCCACATGATAAAATATAGGCTTGAACCTCCCTCCATTTTTCATCATAATGTTTATTCTATAATCTTTTTTTTTCTTCTTCTTTAAGTTCTAAATTTATATATAAATGATTCTATTTTAGATTTTGCCTGTGTTCTTTTTTTTTTATTATATCGAACGAAAATAATATGATAAGAAAAAAATTTATTATTCATTTGTAGAAATTTTATTTGGTAAATAGGAATTTTCCTTTTTTTGTTTTGTTTTGTTTTCTAGTAAATAATTATTTATTTTTTTTTTTCAGTTCAATCTTTATTTATTGATTCATCGTTGAGTAAAAAAAAGAAAAAAAAAAAAAAGAAAAACAAATTTTCTTATTTGTTTAATATATATCGTTGATTCATTTTTAATATTAGTTGTCAAATTTGTGTGTGTTCCATTTGTTTCGTGTGCCATTCTAATTTTGCCACGATCCAAATGTACTTGCTGTTGAGTTTTGGCGATGTATGGTAGCAAACACAGAACAACAGATGGGTAAATTTTTCTTTTCTCAAATTATAATATATATATCATAGTGTTAATTTTTACTAGTCTATATGAAACCCGAAAAGATGGTAGCGGCTATTCGGTAAGTATTTATTTACGTAAATAATTACGTATAGATTGTTATCATAGAAAAAAGAAGTACATAGAGACCTTTATTTATTTAGAATAGCCTGAAAGTTTCAATCAAAAAGAATGTATGAGTTCGAGTTTTGTGGGAAAATTCATCATCTCAATATAGAAATATTCTTTCTGGCTATAACCTTCAAGATATGCTAAGAGTTATTAGATCTATCTATAAGGCTCAATTACAGAACAAAGTGTACTTTATTTAATTTTTCATATGTACTAAATACTAAATTTGAAAATTTATAAAAACAATCATCGTCATTATATTGATCATTATGGTTTTAACTACGCAAAAAGAACTAAATTTATTACTTTTAGCTATTCAGAAGAAAAAAAAGAATCTGTATATAAGAAATACATCGTCATAGTATAAAAACTAATATAAGTGTCACAGATATATATAATGAGTCATTACTTTCAGCTGTCACCTTTTTAAAATAGAACTAGTTGTAACGGATCATCGCTTTGATATAATCATAGCCTTAAGATATAATAAATATCAAAAAAAAAAAACAAAAAATTTTTAATTTATTATAGTCAACAAAACGAGAGTCGAATTTACAAACACATGGATTTAATGACGAATCATCCAATCATCGAAAATATATTCGAACACAATGTATTTTTTTTTTCGTGGCAAAAAACAAAAAGAATGTTTGTTCATTTAGCTTCTTCCAATAATCGAACTGTGCCATCGTCATCATTTTCTCAGCAGCAACGTCAAAATGGTGACAAAGATAAGAAAACAGTTAAAGATGTATGTAAATTTTTCATTTATATCATATATATTGAAAGTTTTTTTTTTAAGGCAAAAAAGCCGCTACGTGTGTTTGGTGATTGGTCAGAATTTAAAAGTTCAACAGGCAAAACATATTTTTATAATTGTAAAACAGAAATTTCTCAATGGGAAAAACCAAAAGGATGGCCAATTGATGAGTAAGATAATTTTTCATTTAGCATTTAAAAAATAAGGATTTTTTTTGTTATTCAGAACAACATCTTCATCTATTCGATCAACTTCAATATGTCCTTCTACTGATCGAATTAAAAAAGGTTTTTTTTTATTTATTTTACATTATGATTTTTTATTTTTGACAAAATAGAATCAAATAATTCACCTACAATTCGTTCTCGATATAAGATGGATGAATCATCAGAAAATTTTCGTTATCAACAAAAAGATATACTTATTCCTAATTCTAATATTAAATATGAACAAAATGGTGATATACATTCTCATATAACAAATAATCTAATAAAAGAATCATTACAATCTAATGAATCCTTTAGTACAACTTCAAATATTCATTTACCTAGTCCAAGTATTACAAAAAAAAACGAATTTATTTTAAATATATGATGGATAGACTTTTTTTATTTTTTTTTGCCTTAGATGATGATAATTCTCGAATGTCATTTTCATCGACAAGTAGTAAAGAGTCAACAACTATAAACATTTCGGATCGAAATGGTAATGGTAATGATAATAATGGTAGTGTTTTACATGTATCATTATCGGAACCTGGTAAAAAATAAATTTTAGAAATGTAGAAAATTTTTATAGTGAGAATATAGGATAGTTGAGTTTATAATTTGTGAAGAAGAGTTTTTTTTACAAATATTCTAAATTTAATTGAATTATATAGAAAATACTCATAAATTTTATCCTAAAACATGAACATATATATATTTTGGTTCTTGTTTGCTTTTTTTTTAAAGCTATTTCAGTATCTACCCCAGTGTCTGATATATTAAATAAACCTCATGAAAAAGATTCAATCTCTTTAAATGGTAAAAAAACAATTATCTCTTTTAATATATATATATATATTTAATAAAATATAATTTCATATTTAGGAAATGAAACAAAATCTCCATCTACTCGAACAATTCTTCCTTCTATAACAACAACAGAACAAACGTGAAATATTCTATTTTCGTTAATAAATAAATATATAAAGTAAAATTTCTTTTTTTTTTTTAGTACAGAAATCGAATCTCCTATTCCATCGATTTCTAAAATTGAACGTGATCAAGAAATTCAAAAATATTATCGTGGTAGTTTAATTCAACATTTAACTGATTGGCCATCAACTCAATTAGAAAAACAGGTTTAATAAAAAAGAAATTATTTCTTTTTATTGAATTTCTTTTTTTTTTTTTAGTGTTTAAAACTTTTTGATGATTATTATGGTTATAGTGCTAAAATGTCAACAGGATTTATTGAACTTAAAGCATTAAAATCGAACTTTCGCGTACTTGAAATAAAACAAAATATTTTAAGACAAAGGTATTTATTTAATCATTTTTTGATAAAATAAAAAATTAATTTTTTGTTTTTTCTATTTAAGACTTCTTCGATGTCAACAACATATTAAAGAACGAGAAGATGATAAACTGTTATAATTATCCTTTCTTGTTTTTTTGGAGGGAAGGGGAAAGTCTTCTGTGTTTTTTTTTTCAATCTTTTCTCAAGCAGCAATGTGTATTAGCATGCACAATAGTGTTATTCTTAACGCGAATTTGTTCGATATTATTATTGTTTGTGTGTGTGTGTCAGATAAAATAAGAAATATCTTAACATCAGTAGTTTTCTGGCCGATTAAAAAAAAAATGATGCTGCATAGTGATGATCGGATTTTTCTTTCGTTTTGTTTCTCTATTTGTTCTTTCTAGAAAAAAGAAAAAAAAAAAATTTAATAAACTTTGACTCTTATGTATCGATGTGTTCTTCTTTATATTGTGTATCTTTGGTTTCTTTTTTTTTTTTTTTGTTGTTTATTCTTTTTTTGAAAAAGTTACACATTATATATATATATATATATATTTGAAAAATATGGTACTTATGTACAATGATATGTTTTGATAGAACAAAAGATAAGGTAGTTAATTATTATTTTGTTATATAATAATAGATTTTAAGAGGAAAAAATATTTGAATAGTATTAGAATATGTAAGTGAATATCAATAGTAAGAATTTCTATTTGATATGAAAAATTTGAGTAGTATTTAGCAGAAAGAGGTTTTTTTATTTTAAATATGAAAATCATGATAGAAATATTAATTGATATTCAGAATATTTATTAAAAGGAAACTTAAAAACTATAATGTATTAACCCTTTTAGGCCCATGGACTCAGCCACTGGATGAAATTTCTTTGAGATTCGATATTTAATATAAGCAGCGTGTATTATGGATATTTTCATTCAAACTTTTTAAAAATCTTTCAAGTCATTTTCGACCCATACCCCCCTACGGGGATAGCAAGAAGTATTTTGGGCATTCCCGTGGGAGAATACAGGCGTGGGTCAAAAATTACCTGAGTGACCTCATTAGGGTTATGAATCATATATAGATATATGTGTCGAAGTCTCTTCTATGTCATAGAGAAAACCGCTTCTCGATATCTTTTTGTATTCGCGAGTTATTCAAAGATCACGAAACTTGAAAAATTTAGTACGGTGAGCCTGAAATGGTTAATGAATTATAGACATATGCAAAAGAAATAATTTATATGTTTGAATCCTTGTTTTTTTTTACGAACATTGAAGTGCATTCTATTTTTAAATTAGATAAGAATTATAGAGTGTGATTAATAATAGCAAATTCCAAGATCTAAATTATTTATATTAGATACTTGGTTTTCTTTTTGTTTTGTCATACTATAAAAAGATATTAGTACGTGTTCGGAAAGAAAAAGAAGAATGTTGATGAGATATTTAGATGAAATAACAGAAAGATGACAACCTTCTATGAATCAACCGATAATAATTAGATATCAGACTAAAAATAATAAGAAACAACGAGTAAAACTTTATGAAAAGATGTCTGTTGTCTATTTCATTTTTGTTTTTATTTATGATAAAGTGTAGAATAAATATATGTAAGAAAAAATTTTATTATTTCAATCATAGAAATTGAGTCAAAATATAACAAAAAATATTTGAATAATTTTTATTGTTTATGATTAAAAATACTATTGAAAAAACAAACAAATTTTTTTGTTTATTATTTATATATGAGTTTTTAAAATAACTACATAATAAATATCTAGGATAACTCAACGAAAAAAACATGTGTCTAGTTGTTTTTATGACTTATGTCAGTAATAATGTTACTTCTACATATTAAATAAGTAAAAGAAAAAAGACATGTCTCATGCTCAAGTTCTGACTTAGATATCTGGCGTTTGTCTTCTATAATTACCTTTGAATATTCTATATAAGTATAATCGTTAAGCTCTATGAATTTATGCATAATGGAAACTAGCCTGTCAGAATTTATTTGTTATACCACACAATCTACTATCTAAGATGAGTGTTACATGTTAATATTTTATAACTATTCTTTATAATTATTCATAAAACATGTTTTATGTATATATTTTTAATATCTATTTTAGATAATGTCAAATGATAATGATCGTCTTCGTGAATTTATATCTTCACCTATTGATTTAGAAAAATTTTTAAATGATGCAATAAATTTAAAAAAACGTATAACATTATTTACATCTTCAAATACAATTGATGAAAATAATCTTAATCCTTTAATAAATATAGCTAAATCATTAAGTGATTATCATCATTATGAACAACAAGATGAAATAATAAGAATAGAAAATAATAATGAACAAGATGATGATAATAATGATGAACAAGATATACATGATAAAGATGATGATGAAAATATAATATCAAGTACATGGCGTACAAGACGTAAAAAAGATAAACTTAATACAACTATTTTAAATAATCTTAAAACATATCCAGCTTGTATTGAATATTTATATAAAGAATTTAGTCAATCACGTCCACATGCATCACATGATACAGCATTTTTAAAAAATATTCGTGAATCAAATCAATCATTATCAAATATATATGATAATAGATTTTTATTAAATTTACAAATATTTTTTCCTATTGAATCACGTGATCGTTATCGTCATCAATTAATGAATGAACTTATTTGTTTATCAACATTAACATTAGCACAAATACGTGATTCAATTGAATGTGTTAGTGATGAACAAATTCTTGGTGAATATTCTGAAAATCCTGATCTTATAAAAACAAATGGACAACGTGCTGGTGATGTTAATACAGCTGCTTGTTTTATAATTGAATCAATTATATATGATGATTTACGTCGAACAAATATACGTTTAAGTGAAAAAATTATTGAACAAACAAATACAAATTATATACAAGGTAATACAATGGAAATAACAACATTAAATGATCTTAAAATGATACAACTTGGAAAACCATATATTTATTTACATCAAACAAATTGTGAACATGTTATTATATTTAGTGAATTAAAATTACTTGAACAAGATCAATGTCATGATTCAAAGTATAAAACAAAACAAAAAAAAAAAAATATTTATTTAAATTTTTTTTTCTATTCTTTTTAGTCTTTATCCATTATGTCGAATGAAATATCATGGAAGATTTTCATATTGTTTTTTATGTAATGTTTTTTATGCTAAATGGCTTATTAGAGATTCACCATTAATACCTGATGATCCATGTTTATTATGTGAAAGATGTTTTAAAGCATGTCACTATGATAAAGACGGAAATAAAGTTGGAAATTTTCTTGCATATCATTTTCCACAATTATAATAATAAATAAAAACATTTTTTTTTATATGTATAGTGAAAGACAAAAGATCATTTTTGTCGTTCTTTCATTCATAAATAAACGTGAATGTATCTGATTTTTTTTTCTTCTTTTCGGCTCTTATTTCTATAGGACGAAGAACTTGAAACTTCGTATTTGCGTTTTTTAGTGAGAACAAGTTTTTTTTTTTTTTATCATACACAATCAAGCCACTCCCTTCAGGGTCATGTGTTTTCATGATGCGCTCGACAACATAAATGATCTACACGTCTTTTTTTTTTTTCTTCTATTCTTATTCTTATTATTTTGCTTTTATTTGGGCTTTTTTTTTTCTATTCGTTTGCTATCGCCTTTGTGGACGCATGATGTAGATTACACGCCTAAGCAATTTTCTTCGTTCTGTAGTTTACTGCTATTACCATTGCTTCTAAAGGACGTCGCCGCATTTTTTTTGCTTTTCTTTCATCAATAACAACATTAAACGCATAAAAAAAAGCAGCTCTTCTATCACAATATGATGTTGCTTTTTTTTTTCGACTCTATCACCATCTCGCACAAAAAAAAAAATCCTAGTTTGTTTTAGAACATCGACATGAAGAACATTGTGTTAAAACAAAAGACAAAAAAAAAAGAAAGTTTAATACAAAGGTAGGTGCTTATATATATTATTCGTATATGAAATTCGTCACCAATGTAAACGAACGAAAGAACTTGCCACAAAAAAGAAAAACGTAACACTAAAAAAGATTTAATGCTTGACTGCTTGCACGTGTACTATATTTCATTATGGTCTATCGACCCAATAAATACGTTGAGGTGTACATGGAAACATATGAATATTTGTGTGCTCTCCTCACCGTTATTACTAGACATTGAGTTTCATATATTTATATATATATGTCTATCTATGATCAATTTTTTATTTATTTATACTAGATTTCATATTTGATAATTAATGAATATTTGTTGAGTAAAAAAAAAAAGACACAGTATTCATTAAATACTAGAAAAAGTATGATGAACAGATCAGTAAGTGAAGGTAAATAAATTAAAATTAGAGAAAATTACAATTAATTAATTATTGTTTTCTTTCTTTTTTTTAAAGTAATAAACGACAGTCATAAGAATCAAACTGAATCTTTTGATCAACAATCAATGACTGATGATGAACATTATGTACAAAAACGAAAATCTCGTCGTATTCGAACTCTTATTAAAACTTCTGTTGAAGATATTGTTCATGATAAACAAATAGAACAAATTCATCATACAAGAAATATAAGACGAAATTCAGTTAATTCATTATTTGATAGAAGACCATTTCCATTTGGACATTGGTATGTAATATTTATTTATTAATTATTTTATTTTATTTTATTTTATCTATTATAGTCGAGTTTGTATGGACAAAGCAACAGGTGCACATTATGGGGTACCTACATGTGAAGGATGCAAAGTAAATTTTACATTAAATATTATTTTTGTTATTAAACTCGACAATCATAGAATACAACAGAGATTGATTAACATTTTTCTTTTTGACTATTATTGAGTATATAGTGTTTTTTTTTCCTTGTTCCGGGAAGGGTCACTGTGACCTACATGAGTACTCAGCAAGAGTTATACGAAATTATTTAGGTATTGTTAACTTAAAAAACAAAGGGAGTTCTATAATGTTAATTCTTTGACGTCGCCCATTTTCTATTCATTTAATTGGATAAGAAACTATTCTGTTGAGTAATATTTTTTCAAATAATTATTGTAAGCGAAATTTTTCATGGACAAAAAGAATCTTAAGAAAGAAAAAAACAACATAAAAAAAAAAAAAAAACTAAAGAAAATATTTATTTTATAGGGCTTTTTCAAACGAAGTATTTTACGAAAAGAAAAATATCGATGTTATTTTGGTGATGGATGCATAATTAATACTGATAATCGTAATCGTTGTAAATCATGTCGTTTTCAAAAATGTCTTAAAGAAGGAATGTCTGTTGAAGGTATAGAAATAATATTTGAAACAAATATATATATATATGTATATGTATATTTATAATTATTCAATTATATTTAGGTGTTCGAATGGGTCGTATTCCAAAATTAGTTAAAGAAAAAGCTCTTGCTGAACATCATTTATCATCATCAAGTATAGAAAATGAAGATCCAAGTTCATCAATAGCATCAACATCACCATCATGTCGATCATCAATTAATTCAAATAATTTAACATCAACAGATATAAATTTTGAACTAATTGATGAACCATTATTTTTGGATGATTTTGAATCTATATCTATTGATACACCATCAACAACATCACCATCATCTCATAGTTATATTTTACCGGAAAATTTTACTATTGATGAAATAAAACATAATTCAAAAGAAAATTCATCAGTATTAAATCGTTCAAATTTAATCAATTGTACAGTAAATAATGAAGAAAATTTTTCAAAAAATATTATTGAACGTGTTAAAAAACTTGTAATGAAATTAAATTATCCAATGACATGTACAATATCTGATTATGAAGAATTATCATTTATTCGATATCTTCGAAAAAAAATGTTTGATTTATCTAATACATATGATGGTGGTACAAGACAGTTAGTAGAAAGAATGAACAATATGATTAATCATGAAGTAAATAAAATAAGAATTTGATTTTTTTTTCTTATACAAATTTTTTTTTAGATTACAGAATTTCCTGGTGATCAATCATCTCTTCAAGATATATGGGTAGGATTGACAGGTAATTTTTTTGAAAATATATTCAAATTTTTCTTTTCAATTAATGATATATATATATATGTTTATAGACGCTATTCCATCTCATGTAAAAAATCTCATTACATTTGCTCGTGAGGTAATTATTCTTAAATTTGTTTTTTCTTTATACTAAATTTTGAATTCATTTATATGTTAAAACAAAAATAAAAACCCCGAGAATATGACATTGTACGAAAGTATTTTTGAGTTGATTATCGGTAACAATGACAAGAAAACGATTAACGAGTAGTATACCAACATAAAAAAAAAAAAAGAAAAGTACTTTTCGGACGTGCAATCATGACTTTTCTTGGTTTATAAGAAGAAACTTCTAACAATAAAATGTAATAACTATTATTGTCAATTGATTATGCACGAAAGAACAGATGACAAAGAAAATTTTTTAAATAATATATGACATAAATAAAACATAATATCTCAACATCTATTGATGCATGTTTTTTATCATAAAAAAAAAAATAAATAAATAAAAATAACATAGTTTTTTATCTTATTTAGATGCCAGCTATCAATGAAATTGAATTATATGATTTTCATAAGATAATGAATAATCGTTTATTTGATTTTTGGCTAGTAAGTTTTTTATTATTTATTTTCTTTAATAAATTTAATTAAATGTTTTTTTTAGATTAAGCATGCACCATTAATACATAATAATCAATCATATATAATGTTACCTAATGGTCTTCAATATACTCGTCAATGGATGAATAAAATTATTGGAGAAGAAATGGTTGAAACTATGTTTGAATTTGCAAAAAAATTTAATGAATTAAATTTAACACAAGAAGAATTTGCATTAATATTTCCTGTTATTATTTGTATTAAAGGTAAAATATTAGTAGAAACACTAAACAAAAAAAAAACAAGTTTATGTTATTTTTATTTTTGATTTTTTAGATAAAACTCTTAATGATCAAGAAACTGTACATCATACACAATGTTGTTATTTATATGCATTATATACACAAATGTTAGCAACACGTACACAAATAGAAGCTAAAACAATATTTCGTAATCTTTTACAGGTTTGATATTTTAAAATGTATAGAAAAAAAAATAATATTTTTATTGATTGAAAATAGATTTTAGCTTTTTTACCATTATTAAATGAATTACAAGAGAAAAAAGTTGGTTCAATTATTCGAGAAAGTAAGTTTAGGAAAATATTTATTATCATTAACTAAAATAATAATATCAGTGACATAGCCAAGGGGTAGGGCCATTGGGCAATTGCCCATGGATTTATTGAGCTATGCAATGCTTGAACAGTTATTGCCCATAGATATTTTTGAAATCATAACGGTTGCCATTAGCTGCCCGTAACTTAAAATAGTTCGGCTGATGAAATTGCCCATAACTCAAAAATTTTTGGCTATGCCATTGAATAATATATTTACAAGCAGTTTTTTTTTGCTTTATATTTCATTCAGTCAAAAACAAAAACAAAACTCCTTTCGGTAATTTAATATTTTACCGATCTGCTATCTTCTGATCCTTATTCTCCGCCTGACAATCTACTATTGATATGCCATCGGCGCTTATAAGTACTGCGTAGTTATAAACGACAGCAAATATTTTTAGTTATGATTGTGCGCTTAGTAATAGGAAAAAATGAGATATCAGTTTTTTAGCAGTTCTCAATGCATTCAAGACTGTCTAATACTTTGTCTATCTAGTACGCTTAAAAAAAAGAAAAGGAAAAAGATAAAACTACCAATGAAAAATTATTGCTTATGGACATGATTTATTTTCTCTTAATTTTGTACTCAAAAATAAATGGCTTGTATTTAATTGGTCATTATGCTTTTTTAATAAACGTTAACGGATAAAATATCTAGTAACTAAAGGTTGAGATGCAGATATCGACGTCTGTATCTGCTTTCCTGACAGCTATACCAGACTGCCACACTCAATCCCATCATCATAGTCGAGCCATGCCCACATACAGAAAATTATTAATTTACTGAGTAAAAAATAATTGTTATTCAACACTATATTTTGTACTGATAATTTGTATATAATAAAACAGACTGAATATTTAATTTGTTCTCAAGATAAAATAAATTTATCTATTTTGTGTTTTTTTAGATATGGAATCAGAATCATGATTATATTCATAATGATGGCTATATTCGTTCTCATTCATTCGAGCTCTTTCATATTGCTCAATGTTGTAGACTAACTCTATTTCTTTCTTTTAATGTATCTATATATATAAATGTGTGTGTGTGTGAATAAGTACTTGTGAAAAACATAATTTAAGAAAAACAAATTACGTTAATCTTATAGTGACAGCAAAAAAAAATTCAAAAACAACTTAATCACCATTTGTAATGTGCACTGAATGTAACAAAGTTGCAATGTTAATAATGAAAAAAAACAAAACAGTAGTTTTGAAAATTGTCCGATAAATAAAATGTAAAATATATTTTGAATATATCAAACTATTTATATGATATTAAATCAAGAAATAAAGTTTGTTGTCGAACTAAAAACTTAGAAAAATAATAGAAATTTGAGAATAAAATATCTGATAACTAACTATGTTTAATTACGATCGGAACTAGAAAAATCTGGTTAATCGATTCTTGTTTCCTGATTTTTACTATTTTCCGGTCGGAAACAGCGTCTTTCCGACAAATTTTTATCGGAAATTCACAGATTCGAGCTATTTTCATAAAATCATGTCAATAGTTTATTTCTACTAGAATTTATTTATTTGAACTAAAGTTTTAATCAATCATATAAAATAATATTTATAGTCTACGTATAGAATAATAATATGAGTTAAATAAAAATAAAAATACTTATATCTCTATACTTTAAAATATCTTTTTTAAATGATTTGAGATGTAATAAATATATGTAGGTATATTCTATATACCCTGAAAATTTTGGTTCGATCGACCTTTGTTTTGGAAGGTCATTATCAAAAAGTGAAGTATCATTGACACGATACAAAAAAAAAAAGACAAAGGAAGTCATTGCGTGCGTTTTCATTGCTAAACTCTACAAATTCAAAGGACATTTTTTGAAAAATAAATTATGAATTTTGCATAGGATTCTTTAACCTAAAAAAAATTTTCTATGCAAAGTTTTTCTATAAATGCTTTGATTAAAAAAAAATTGAATTTTTTTGTTGTTAGTCATGTGAGTGAGTACAACTATTGAATAAGTTTCATTCGCATAGAATTATTATATATATATCCCTGGAAAGAAAATTGTTGTAGTTGGTATATTGAGTACAAACATTAATAGGAAAACATGTCTTTATAACAAAAAATAATTACATATTATACAAGTCCTCGAAGTGTTCTATCATCTTGGATATTTATATTTTACTTTGCCCGAAAATAAATCAACTACAATGAGGACATCCTCATTATTAGATTCCCACAGACGAGATTTTTGTTATTCTCCTCACAATTAGTTTATTAATAAGTTTGTTTTTTCACTACAGAAATACTTTTTTTTTTTAAAATAGTTATATATTATGATAGAGTTTTGAATTCTTTATCTTTCTATATACTATGAATATATAAATATTTAGTTACAAACATGTTTTTCATATTAATGATGTACTTACAATACTGACTACTAATATTTGTTTTCAGGTATATAGGTATCAGTTTTCTTTTTTTGATTGAATGATTGCTACTAAACTTCTTATTTTAACCTACTCATTAAATTTATAATTGCTTGATTTCAGACCAAGTTTCTGAACTACAAAAAATGTGCTGAAATGAAACTAAGAGTAATTTAATACAAAATTAAAATTTCAATTTTGACTAGACGAAATTGAAACTTTTTTTGACTTATGAACTTGTTGTAAACACAATAGATCTAACGATGGTCAAAATTAAGTCTTTTGTAATCGTAAAACTAAAGCTGCACATCAACTATAGAAAATCTAGGTTAAATTATTAATATATTAGAACTGCATTTCAAGACTTATGTTGGATTTCTACGGTAGATGTTCGGCTGCTTTCTCGAAAATCTAATTTTAATGAGTTCAACAGAATTTTTCGGATATTTTGTATAGTCATTGAAAGACTAAAAAATAAATCGTAACTTCCAATAATGTGTACCATCGATTTTATATATATGATAGCATTTTGTTAACTAAAATCAACATGAAATAATAAAGTATATTTTGAGAGCATTCATTTTTTTCTTCTTTTTTTATAATGTCTGACCAAACTTAAATGAATTTTTAAAAGATTAATTTTATATATTTATATTATGTTATATTCATCTTTAATGCAACACTAATTAAACATAGAAAGTTGTAGAGTTTGCTACTATTTTCTATTGAAATTTAATTTTTCTTAACAACCTTCTACTAAAAAAACAAGAAGATATTTGAGTTTATGCTTTTTTTCTCATTTATATTTTTTATCGTTACCTTATTGTCTTCGAGTTCTACCTGATTTAATGAGTTATTTTCCAACACAAAAACAAAAAAGTATTTTAGCTTATGTATTCCTCATGGTAGATTATTATCTACGTTAAATATAAAAAATGATATTTCACTTGTTTATAAAAATAATTTTCTAATGTCGATGTAGCAATCATTGATTGCTGGTATTACAGTATGAATAAGTGGGAATATTCTTTTTAATAAAATCAGTATGTACTATATTTTCTTACTACAAATAAAAATAAAAATTTATTTTTAAATAATCAAATATTATTTTGTATCATTGCATGTAATTAGAAACACATTCTATCTAGTGACGGATCCAGGATATTTTAGTATGCTGGATTTCTTCTTTAGAGCATGGGATCCAGATGAAACTTATAGAGGTATAATATTGGACTCAAATGATGAGCTTTTATCGAAAGATTTTTCCAATAGGAGTTTGCGAAAAAAATTAGCATTTTCCTGAGCCCCCTCAAGAGTTTTCTTTTTCTATTTGTAGTATTCTATATTATAGAATTTAATAGTAAGCTACATCAAAATTTATCGATAGATTTCAATTTTCATCTAAAAATATCCATCCGTTCAGAAGTTATAACGTTTTGAATTTTTGTTACATACTGCTAAAATTTTAGCGAACATTCAAAAAGTTATAACTCCTGAGCGGATGGATATTTTTAGATGAAATTTGAAATCTATCGATGAATTTTGATGTAGCTTACTATTAAATTCTAAAATATAGAATACTACAAATAGGAAAAGAAAAATATTGAGGGGCTCAGGAAAATGCTAATTTTTTTCGCAAACTCCTATTGCAAAAATCTTTCGATAAAAACTCATTATTTGAGTCCAATATCATACCTCTATAAGTTTCATCTGGATCCCATGCTCTAAAGATGAAATTCAGCATAGTAAAAAATCCTGGATCTGCCACTAATTCTATCTATGCTTAATGTTGTTTGTAACTAATATCTCTTTTTTCTCTTTTATCATTTTTGTCAATAGATAGATTTTCATTTTTATTTATTTTTTATTAAAAGTATCCAATGTATGTGTTGAATTTATTAAAATAATAAATCAAGATATTTCTACATTTTTCTATAATTATAATATTAGTCTATTAAAAATTGTATCTTTTGCCTAATACAAACACAACTCAACAAAATTTGATTATAAGCATCAATACAAAATTGATCAATCTCATGTTATTGAGTTTAGAATAAAAACACTTTTTTTTTCTCTCTTTTGACAGAAAAAAAAAAACAAATATTTTTGACGCTTCTCTGAATTATCATTACCTTCAAGGATTAATATTCATCTTTTTATTGATAAATCAAATTTGACATATTTTTAACGTCTCATAAATAGAAGATTTCATATCTACTGTAGTATTGAAGCGAAACGACATTTCCATTATCTAATCAAGTACCGAACATTGTTTTTTCTTTTATTATTATTATTAATGCTGAAATATTCCTTTCTGAATCAGAAATCTATGATGCCCTTTTAGTTCTTTCATATAAAGACTAATGAACTCATTATCATTGCTTTCAAATCAAAGTTTATCGTGCCCTATTTGTAGACAAAATATGAGACTAGAAGATTCAAATTGAGATATATTTTTATATAACACGATATAAAATAAATGATAAATTACAGTGATAAAAATTTCAAATCACATCTCATAAATCTTGACAAACATTATTGATATATGATGTTTAATCATATATCAATAATATCTTGTTCTAATATATGAAGTACTCTCTTTTTGAATATTTAGTTTAAGTTAAATAAAAGAATGAATGAAAAACTATTTGTTACAAAATAGATTGAATCAAATCTTTTTCGTATAATAATTAATAATCGTAATTGCATCGTATTATTTTGTTTAACTTAAATTTAGATTCAAATTTTTTATTTTCTGTAGGTAATAAAACACATTAATTAATTTCTTGAGATTGTTAGTCATACAGAAGCAACGATTCGTTACAACTAACTCATTTGTAAAATGTATGACTGTAAACAAATTGATAATGATGACACATTTTATGCATCAGTGACATTTGTGTTATCTTATTTTTTTTCTATATTACTTTTACATATTTTTTATTTGAATATTTGTTGACACATAGAAGTTTTCATTTGCCAATAGAAATCTTACTAGCTATTCTTATTTTATATAATTATTAACAAAGTGTTAATTGATTTATTAAATAAATATTCACTAACGATGGTGTTTTGCTTGATGAATATGATTAGAAAAAAAAGAAATTTTAATAAAAAGGAAAATATTGATATCGATATAGAAGAAGGTGATAACATGAAATAACTTTCATTCGATATAAATATCGGGAACAGCACTTCTGAATTTGATAGACATTAAAGATGTTATTGTTCTATATGAATTTGCTGTTATCTATGTCAAATATATATATATATACAGAGTTGGAAAAAATATTTTGATAGGGCGGTATCGCTATATTCTGAAATAGAGTTAATAATGAATTTTATACCAAATGAAAGCCCGTCAAAAATGAGGTTTATTGGTACTAAATAGTACCTTTTAATGTCGAACTTAAGAAATTTTATGCTTTTTTGGCATAGAAAAATTGAGGTACCAATAATTCAAAAACAGATTAAAATATTTTTTACATGATTCGATAGAGCTCGTCTAGCTCTACAAAATTGTATATATTAAAAACTTCTTACGCCATTTTTCTGAGATAAAAGTTTAAAAAGATTACGTGGAAAATGCTAAAAAATGTCAAAAAACTCATTTTTTTTTATGGAAGAAAAACACTTCATTTTTCAATAAAATTAGCTTTTTTCATTATTTTTACTGTCATAGACGCTTCGAAATATACTCGTTAGACGCAGTATTTTACGCTGCATTTGATAAGCATATTTTGAAGCGTCTATGACAGTAAAAATAATGAAAAAAGCTAATTGTATTAAAAAATCAAGTGTTTTTCTTCCATAAAAAAAAAAAGTTTTTTGACATTTTTTAGCATTTTCCACGTAGTCTTTTTAAACTTTTATTTCAGAAAAATGGCTTAAGAACTTTTTAATATATACAATTTTGTAGAGCTAGACGAGCTCTATCAAATCATGTAAAAAATATTTTAATCTGTTTTTGAATTATTGATGCCTCAATTTTTCTATGCCAAAAAAGCATAAAATTTCTTAAGTTCGACATTAAAAGGTACTATTTAGTACCAATAAACCTCATTTTTGACGAGCTTTCATTTGGTATAAAATTCATTATTAACTCTATTTCAGAATATAGCGATACCGCCCTATCAAAATATTTTTTCCAACTCTGTAGTATCATGAGATTTTTTCACATAAAATTTTTTTTGAAAAATACTAAACGAATCTTTTTTAGTTTATCTACGAGTAATATAATATATCAACCGTTGTATGTTTTATTAGAAGTAGTATATCATTCATTTTCTTTTTTGTAAACTATTATTAATGAGTGATTGGCTTAATAGTAAACTGACTCTTTCATTTTTCAAATGATCATTATATGAGTCAGAATGGACTAGGAAAACCTATTTACACTCGAAATAAAATACAATCATAGGAGAAAATACCAACAACATTACAAGAGAAAAGAACGATTGAAAAATACCGTAAAACGAAGAATAGGAGAGCAAAAGTTATAAATGAGTATTCTTTTTTTTTTTTTTACAGAATCTGTTTAATGTCATGATGTTTTTATTAGTTCATATGACAAAACTATTTTTCTAATGATACAAAAATTTATTTTAAGAAAAAGAAAATAAAAGTGACTATTAATACACATATGATTCATTTAATAAATAAATGAATTTTTATATAAGTAAACTTAATAAGTTAATTCGAACATTGTAAAACAAAATTATTAATTTATTTCAATAATCATATTTTCTTTACTCAATAACTTTGTACAATAATATCAATAAGATTATATAACAACAATGCAAAAAAAAAACAAATAATTCTATTTTTATTTTAAAGGCTTTCTAATGTAATCATAAGAGTATTCTTGAAAAATTATTCTTTAAATAAAAATTCGATCAAATAAATACTATATGACACATGTATATAAAGAATTATTTGTAGTGCTTATGAAAAAAAAAAAACACGTATATAATATACATATGACAGTAGGTTTGTTTTGAAACGAGTATATCATACATATGAATGATTTTCATTTTCATGATATTTGTCTTTCAATCGTATATTGTCATATACTATATGATCAAATGCAACAAAAATTATATACTAATAAGATATAATGTTATTTTTATCTTTTCATAATCGATATTACATGACGTTATATTATTCTTTGAAAGTAGTAAAGCATTATTTGATATATCTGTTTTTTTTCATCTAAATATTTTATCATTTTTGACATATTTGGCAAATAGTATGTTGGAAAAAAAATCGAGTACTATGCGACGTTATGTTTCTTTCAGAATAAATTTCTAAATACTGAATCATATAGACCCAAAAATAACAGGTGGTATATAGTAAAAAAAGAAAAAAGTATATTTGACTTGGAAAAAACCTGTAGAAACGAAAATAAAAAAAAAAACAACAACAATATTCATTTTGACAGAAATGATTATTTTTGTTTTTGTGTGATTGATTGAAATATTATTGTTCATGATATTACTGATCTATGCATGATTTTTCTATTGCAATCTTAACCTTGACAAAAGCAAAGGTTTTCTATCATAGATATGATTCGCATTTTGTTTAGTTTGATTGTTGATATTGATATTGATTGTTGTTAAATTTTTGCAATTAAATGATTGTACTCTATGACTCATACAGGTCGAAATAGAAGAAAAGAAAAAAAAACTAATGCAAGTTGACAGGATTAAAACTACAACCACTATTCGGGACTGACCCAGACATGACGTCAATGGCATTTTATTTATAAAACAGAACATAACATACATTTTATTTTCTTTTGAATGACGACATTTAGTTTTTTTTTTTTTTTTTGTATTTATTGCTTAACAGCTAGAAAAACTATTTATCATAATAAGTATGTCAATCTGCGTATTTTTTTTTTTCTTTTGATACAAAATTTATTCAAAAGAAACATGATTAGGTATAAATCGATCGACAAAAAATCATGTAAAAAATATTCAATATATCTTGGAAAATTGTATGTAAAGAGGACTATTGCGAAAGAAAAAGAAATATGACGATATACCTGGTCCGTGTATTATTTTTTTTTTCTTTCTTGTTCTTGTATTAAAAGGAAAAAAGAACAGGACAGGAAAGTATTTAAAGCAGTGCAAGTAAATGATAATACTACACATATATTTCCAACTAGTGTTCTAAAGTTGTCAAAATGAGCAGTCCTCTCTTTGTTTCTCAACCATCTTGCGATTTAAGTATTTATTTACCAATTGAATTAGATTTTGAAGATATAATAGTTTATCAATCACCTGAAGTGTTGATGCGTTCAATTAATATGGATACATCATCGGCCCATCGATCGGAATTCGAATTATTTGATCCAATCAATGATGATATGGAAGCTGTATCAACGTTAACAGATAGTGATATAACGGTTCCATGTGATAATATCTTGGAGATAATTGATATAGATCAATATTTTTTTGGACAATGTACAGTCGCATCTCATATACCAATTGTAGAAAATCAAGAAAAATTACAAGATACTACACCATTATGTGTATCATCAAAACGTTCGTATAAAAGTCAAAAAAGCAAGTTATTATCATCTGATTCATGTCAATCATCAAAGTTCATAAATATAAAAAAATTTCTTATATTGGATGAAACAACAGGACGATTACGTCGACCATTATTATATGAATTTATTCGATTAATATTAGAAAAAGATGAATATTCACATATAGCTGAATATATTGATCGTAAACGAGGTATTTTTAAATTTCATCAACCAGATCAAGTTGCTGAATTATGGAAACAAGTAAAAGGACGTAATAGTGATAATGGTAAGTTGATTCGTTTTTTTTTGTAAATGAAAATTTAAGTAATTAAATAGTTTCTTTTTTTTTTTTTATTTTAATTAGATATGACCTATGATAAACTAGCAAGAGCTTTACGTTATTATTATGGTAATGGTATAATGCATGCTAGTCCAGGACGTTTTACATTTCGATTTGGACCAAAATCTGGTTTTGGTACATCATGGTGGCCAGCTTATTAATAAACATCAATTTCTTGTCTTTTTTGTTTTTTTTTACTCCGGATGTTATTTCTTTTTAAATTTTTATTTGTTTTTAACAAGTCCGATATCTTGATTTTTCGCTAAAAATTGATTATTATTGAAAATTGTTTTATTTGTTTATATTTGTGGGTTTTTATCTTATATTAGATGTAATATTAAATTTAATATAAATGTGAATTATATATTCTATTAGAAAAACAAATAAGTCTATACTTGATTTAAACATAATCTTTTTAATTTGTTAAAAAAAAAGAGAATATGAATTCATAGTAAGACAGTATATAAATTGTTTAATTTGAATAGAAAAAAAAAAAACAAAAAACAAAAGTAATATTTTGATTAATGTATAGATTTCACTCAAGTAATACCTGTCAATTTCATATGTCATTGAGACATATTAAAAAAAAACAAACGTTGACTAAGGTTTTACCTATTTTGTTTTTCTTTTACTATTATGAAACGTTCGAAAAGTACACAACTTGTATTTTACAAAACTCAAGGACAGACAATAATGATTAGAGTGTCAAAATAAATTTGATGTCAAGGTTTAAATATGCAAATAAATGTTATGCTATTCAAAACATGATACGCTGTTGTTTACAACATCATTTAAAATATTCGAAAACAAAAAAATAGAAATATATGATTTATTAGCATATATGATGTTAATAGTTTTTCATCACTTATTTAAATATTCAATGTTATAAAAATAAATTCAATCGATATTAAATTATAATTCAAATTTTTTACAATTGATTGAATTTTGATTAGTATTTATTAGAAAATAATGTTCTATGTTTCTTTTCTTGTATAAATGTCAAATCAAATTCGGCGATTTTTTCTATATGAATATCAAATAGATATCAATAAAAAAATTCGCCGAAAATCTATATTATATATTTATTGATATAACAATCATTCGAAAAAAAAAACAAATTTGCACATTCATTTTTTTTCTTTTTGGTGAACTTTAAACTTAAGGTTTGATATAGAAACATAAGTGATCAGAAAAACAAAGACAAGGACATGTTGTTTTTTTTTCTTTCCAGGTGATATTTAGATAATATTGCGTAGAAAAGAAATAAAATCTTTCAGCGAAAATAGATTTATGTCTATGAATAAAATTCATTCGTTGAAAATCTATTTTTACGGTATATTAAAAACCATAGAGTTAAACACTTATCTTATCGCTTAAAGTTTCATTTTATTTTTTTCTTCATGTCATGCGTGTAAAAAAAAAAAAAAAAAAAACAATAAGCTCTCTCAGTATGCAATATAAAATTTAAAAAAATATATATTTGACAAGTATTATAGTGTTGTCCATCTTATGATAATCAGCGATTTATTGCACATGTTTTGATTAATTTTTTGTTATATTTTAGTCTATAACTCTACCAAAAAAATAAACTGAGCATACATAAGTCATCTGCATCAACCACATCATCTATTTTCGTATAACTTTCAAGTTTGATTATTTATTACAGGTGCTTGAGATAAGTCATAAATAGTTTATATATTCATAATCACTGTCAACAACATGAATTAGGGTGACCTTGCTGCTAGAGAACGTAACACATGTTTATCTTAATCATTACAGATAGGTACATAAAAATATTGATTAGTTAGATGACTTGACCAATAAAAGAAAAACAGGTTGGGGTCGTCTAACTTGATAGATATGTTGTTGTGGTAAATTAACAATGTAGAATCTTTGAGGCTAAAAGTATGTTACTCATATGTATTCTTTAATTGCATTATTCTAATATAAAATAAGTCAAGGTTAAACAAGAATAATTAATTGCAAGCGAATTGAGACTACTTTATTTATTTATTTTTTGCTGCTGGTATCGTTATTGTGTATATCTATAAACTTTTCACTTAATATTTGCTACTGAATTTGAATAAATTTCAATATCTTTAGAAAACTTTTTTGAGTTGTAACATTTTGTTTTTTAATATAGTTTGACATGCATCCGACATGTCTGAAACATCAATACAACATGCAAATGTCTCCTAACCTAAATCCAATTTGCTTTCTAATGTTTCATTGATCACAACTGGTGAAACACTTCTTCTGTAACTAGCTCGCATCTACTTAGAATGCAAGATATATTAATGACAAATATCATTCGAGAACTGGGTGAATAACTGCATGTAAAAACTATTTTTGCAATGACATTTAGTTGTTTTTTTTTGTATTCATTTTGCTTATATAATGAAAATTTTTATTAATGCACTCTTGAAGGGTATACATGTATGTATCAGAATCTAGATTTTAGCTGATAGTGATAGTCTTCTGGTTATCAACATCCAAAATATGAATGTTTCAACTAATCTATTCCGGCAACTTATTACTGCTATTTTTATTTTATTTTATCTTCAAGATTTTTCTTTTTCAATATATTTTTTTTAGTCTTCTGCATTTTCTCATGATATCTTTTATTCTATAAGATGTTTGTTTATTATCACAAAGAATTATTATATCCATGTTTATTTTTCAAGATAATGGATATAAATCATCATTAATTATGAAATAAGAAGTAAACAGTATCAATGACTACATTGTACCATATTACCTGTAAATATAGGCATAGTACTTTAGTCTATTAATATGGTTTAAAGATAATTTGAGTATTATATTTAAAACCTACTTGTAGATAATGTATCAAGGGTTCGAATGAGATTGGAAAATTCCATTATGATGAAAAGAGATAGGATGGGGAAATTTCATTTGATGAGAGATGATTGGATGAGACAATTCTATCATCACATGACAAGCTATAGAATGGGGAAATCCTTATCACTTGAAAAGATAGGGGATGGTAAAATTCCATCTCATAGAAGATAATGATGTTAGATTTCTTTGTCTTTTATTTTGAAAAAAAACATGAATACAAACCGAAACTTTCCCACAAAAAGAAAAACAAACCAAACACCCAAAAATAGAAAACAATAACCTTTGTGTATTTGATTAGAGAGAAAAGGATGGTCAATAAATATATAGATGGTAATCCTAACAGATGGATAAAACAGTTCCATTCTATGAAAAGAAATAGGATTAAGAAATCTCATCCTATATAAAAAAGGAATGGAAGTAAATTCTCGTCGAATGAAATTTCATTTTCTTTTTTTTATTATAAAATAAATGGGAGCTTTTTTTTCTGAAACATTATAGACTTTCGGTACACTGTATAGATATGATTGGTAATAGGACTTGTTATGCATTTGTAAGTTTAACCGAAATAATCTTATACAAGGAATATTTATGTTCATGGTGTGATTTTAATTCATCTGGTGTTTTGCTTTTGTTTTTTTCTTTTGAATGACTACTTGGTCGATATTAGGGATTAAACAACATGAAAAACCCTGATTCGACAAAAGCAGTATGTATTTCATGGTGTATTGGAGTAATACAAAAAGAAACGAATAAATTATATAAATATAGAAAATATTTTATGCATATTAAAGATTATTTCAACTTCTATAATTTGCTAACCTATTGTGAAATACTCAAAACTTATATTATTTCACTTGTTGATGATAAACAATATGTAAAAAGTTTCACTGTTTTTCATTTTTTTTCAAAATAATCGATCTTGTCAGTCTGATATTTGAGAGATATAACGATGAAAGAAAATATTACTTTTTACTAATCAATGACTTTTAAGGTTTGCTACAAAACGTACGTTTTTTTATGTTGTAAAATTCTATACATTTCTCAGTTGTTCTAGTCAATTAATAAGAACCCTAATAATCACAAGATTCACTAGAGTCCACAACAATCTAAAGAAATACATCAAAGTGTATTAGAGTACGAAAGGATCTTCCGGAACTTTTATTAATATAAAAAAAAACAAATTAAGTAAATTCATCAAAAGTTAACAGTTCATGAATGAAAAATGTACTGAAAAAAGTAGTATTCATACGTTCTTACAGATCTCAATGAATCACGACGAATTTCCTATCGTAGTTCAAAAAGATTGTAAAATTCAGATAATATATTGCAATAAATCCAAAAACTTTCAAAACCTACTGAATTATTTTTTTCAATTCTAATTGTTTCACTCTACTTAAATTTCGTAATAAAACTTTTTAAATTATTAGATAGAACATGTCTCAAAGTATTATTTATCATCATTTAAATCAATGAACGGATGACTTTCGCTTTTTCATTTAATGCTAAAACTGATTAATTTATTCTTCTATCGACATTTTCATGTAAATTTTTTCTCATTTTTATTGATCTTTGTCATGCTAGACAAAAATTTTGTTTTTTATTGTTTTAGTTACTTAAATTTCGATAGATATGTATACAAAAAATGAATCGTAAGAGTTTAAAATGTCGTCGAACAGTAGAAAGAAAGAAAAATAAAAAAACCATAATTTCACTAAAAGTATTTTTATTTGTCAACAGAAAAAAGAGAAGAAAAAAATCTTTTAAATTAACAATACTTCTTTATGATTTAAAATGTTAAAATAGACCGAAGGCAAACATAATGCTGTTTCATTTTTATGATAGAAATGAAAAGAAAAAAATTCAAGTGAAATCCTATGTTGGATAAACTTCAAACGATTTATTTTTTTGTCAATACATTTGCACAAGCTCTGTCATTTATAAAAAGCAAACAGATTTTCTTTTTGTTAAATAGAAAACAGAGAATTTTATTTTGTGTATCTGTACAATAATTCAAATAAAATCTATTACTATTAAAACATAATCATGACTCTAACGGCTGCTCAAATGGGTCTTTGTTTTCAATCATATTGGTACATGTGGTATGTATAAAATAATTGAGTATATTTATATAGTTCAAATATTTGAATCATTTCTCAGGTTAACCAATGGTCTATCAGGTTTACTTTTTATGGGTATTGATATTGGTAAAAATGAATTTTGTATTATTCTTTTTTCAAAATTGAAAATAATAATTGAATTGAATAGGTATTGCTGCATTTTTTTTGACAAAACTTAAGAAAAATCCATCGAAATATCAACGTCCACCAACTGTTGATAATCGACCAATTAGTCCAACTGATATTAATACTGTTGAAGATACTGAAAGAAAGACGACTAGTAGAAGATCTGCAATACGTGGTTCTTCAGCTAAATTAGGTATGAAATAATTAATTGTATGAAATTAATTCTATTATTTCTATAGATAATTCCAATTCAATGGAAATAAGCGATGATTTTTCTCATGCAACATGTGAAATAATAAATCTATTTCGTCAACAATATGATGCTCCACCACTAGAATTAGATGATAAATTAACTGATATTGCACAAGATTGGGCTAATCAAATGGCTGAAACTGGTAAATTAGAACATAGACCACTTGAATATCGTAATTTTGGAAGACAATCACTTGGTGAAAATTTTATGGCACAATTTCAAACTGAATTAACAGGTTAATATTTTGTTTTGATTGAAAAAAAAATAATATGTATATATTAAAATGTTATGTTTTGATTTCTTTTTTAGCTAATAAAATGGTACGAAAATGGATGAAAGAAGGACGTAAATATAGATTTGGTTATGATGGACGTAGAGATACAGATAATTTTACACAATTAGTTTGGCAAGGATCTCGACAAATTGGTGTTGGACGAGCTCAATCTGCTGATGGAAATTGGTGGTATGGTGTTGTCGTCTTTGATCCACCTGGTAATATTCCAAATCAATATGCTGAAAATGTAAAATTTCCAGGTCCATAAAATTTCATTGAGAAATCAAAAATAAACTTTTTCCATCTTTATTCATATGAAAGAGGAACAAAATTATGATTTTACTACTGTTGAAATTGTAATTCATTTCAAACATCGATTAATAAATATCGCTTATTTACATTTCAAAAAATAAAAATAATATATAGAACGAATATTGATGTTGACATGATTCTTCTAACGGCGTATTTTCTTCGGAAAATGATGCATAATAGAGTAATGCTCTACTCTAAATATTCATGAATGTTGTCTTGTGATACTGAATGTTTCTTGAATTGTGCTATATCGATTGAAGGTATTGTAGTGGTTTATGTAAAATACTTACAAGCCTATATTACATGGTAAGAATAAGATTTAAAAAAAAAAAAACAGAAAGATTATGTAATTTTTTCCATTAATTACACAAAAAAAAAGTCATATAGACATTGTTAAACTCGTAACTGTCTGTAGTATCTTAGTAATTTATATTAAAATAAATGTGGAAACCTCGGATTTAAATCCGAGAGTTTTGTGTACTTCAAAAAGTGAATGAGACAGATGAGTCACCCTAGAATGTGTGGATCAGCGTTTTTAATAGGATTTCGAAGCACAGTGTACGCATACACTTTGCTAAGCCAAAGATTTTATTTTCAGAGTGTACTTCATAGGAAAACAAAGTGTATTCTAAAAAAACAGAGTGTACGTACACTTTGCTCTGCTGGTGTACACTAATCATTAAAAACACTGGTGTGGATATCAAAATTGTCCTGGCAAACCCTTTCTGTAAACACTTAATTTCTATTGGCTATTGCTCAGCCAATACGATTTGGAGGCAAATACAGCTCAGATTTGAACTCTTCACCGTGATTTACCCTAAGAAACTCATTTTTCCTATAACTTGATTTCTATTGGTCACTGCTCAACCAATGGGATTTCGAAGCGAATGGAACATAGATTCGAGTTCTCCATTCTAGAAAACCTCAAACTATCATCTCTGTGATGGGAAGATAGAGCTCTAATTGTGGATCATATAGAGCGTGGACAAAAACAGAACCGAATTCCGATTAATTATCTTTGCAATAGGCGAGTTAGCTTTCTTGTTTCTTTATGTTTTATACACCATTTTGTAGCTCGTGAAATTCTCTATCGAATGGTATATAATAGTTGGGGGTTTATATGACTATGATAGGAAAAGTTTTTTATGAAAGCAGAGAAGGGTCTATCTTCTCATAGGGAAAAATGACTATTTTTGCAATAACTCAGCAATGGTTCGACCAATCATTCTCATCTTCGAACTCGACCGAGATATTGTTAAGACTAAACTGTGTAGAAAATTTCATCGCGATCGGACTCTCCTTTCAAAAGTTATCGTGTTGACGGCCGGACGGACACACTGACCGATTCTAGAGTGTACTCACTTTTTGAGTACACAAAAAAAGAGATACGTTCAATTGAAATTTTATTTTCGTACGTGAAATAAATAAAAAACTAATAAAATTTGTAAATATTCGAGAAATAAAATCTAATGATTTTATTTTAGAAGAGATTTGAACATAACTGTTAACATTAAATGATGATCAATAAATTGATAATAAATGTCAATATTTATATGAATATCAACTATAAAAAAAGATAAATCAATCAATATATTGAAAACTGAAATACCCTTAAAATTGAAGTAAAACTTAGATAAAGTATATTTTTTCATTTGATTCATAATTTAGAAAAAATCGATAAGAATAATATTTTTTTTCTGGAATGTTTTATAGAGTTAATCTCGATAATTTATGATAAACAAGAGAGGAATGACTAGAAAAAACGTTTAGATGTATAATACTAAATTGAATTAAAATATAGCTGATGATAATAATTAACCAAAATATAATGTTCGAATGTTTTTAACATTGACCTACATCAATCAATAAGAAATTTGAAAATAATTCATATTGAATTAGAAAACATTGAACATATGAATATATTATATCTTATTTATCATCTATCTATTCGAGAATTCAACCTTATTTTTATATTTACAAATAGAAAATATTGATTGAGATATTTTTATTGAAATAAATAAATAATTCGGATTTATTTTTTTGTTTTTTTTTCGTCTAATAGTTAATACGATCATCAATCTGAAAGTAGATACTTTTATCATTGGGATATTTTAAAATAAAATTATTATTTACAAATGATTTATTTCAACATAGAATCTTAATAAATATCCATTATTTTTCGTCATTAATATTATTTTCAATAATAAATGTGGAAAAGTGAATCTTCTTTCCTCATAGAAAATCCTAATATTTTCAATATGATTTAAATTTTCAAAATGAATTTATCTTCATCAACAAATCTATTTAGAGTTTTTCTTTATTGATTAATCTTCTTTTTTCGAATATCTATAACTAATCGGTAAATAAATCACTTTTGACCAATTTATCATCTTAAACTTGTTTCCAATTGTCAGATTCTTCCAGAAATTTTCAAGTTAGATACGTTTATCTTAAAATAAATTATTTTTCATCAGTATCGTTTATCCTCGCACGTCTTTCTTAAGAACAACTTTCTGTAACAATGATTATTTTTTTTTTTGTTATATACCAAACAACTCAAACTATGTCATAAGAGAGCCTGATTTTTTCAATTTCTGTTTTTTTTTTGTTGAAATTAAAAACATAGATCTCTCTTTTTCTTCACCAATATTTGATTGATGAAAATATTTTAGAAAATTTAAAAAATATGTCAATAGAGATAGTGATAGAAATTTAGATTCAATAATCATAATCATCTTTACAAATTTGACTTTATTTTCAATTTCATCTGTAATGAGAAGACAGATATCGTACTCCTATTGAACTAGTTATTATTTATTTCTCACACGTAAATATTCCATCACTTCTAAGAAAAAAAAAACAAAAAGACAAGAATTAATTCATCTCGTTGTAGAAATGTAGAAAATGATAAAAATTAATATATCTATAAGACCGTATTCTTACTTATGAAATTGAGAAACGATAAAAGAAAAAAAAGAAAAAAGAAATAGTTGTGAAAATCATTTTTTGAATGTTTTCCTATATATCTTATTATTTATTGTCTGTTAAAGAAATTATTCCAGAAATAAAAGTATTTCGTTTTGTTTTCATAGTATACAATTGAATGATTTTGTTTTTATTCAAATCTATTATCATATTATTCTTCTTATTATATTCTATATGTCAAGCTGATATCGATATTGAGAAGTTTCATAAAAAAAAATAATTGAACAACTTATTTGTGTATTTATATTGTTAAGAATGATGCATTTACTGATATTTTATCTTTAAGAAAAAATCTAATAGGAAGATATTTCATTTGAAGTTAATGTCTCAATATGTGTTATTGAAATAAACAAACAGATATTTTAGAATTAGAATAAATTCTATTCATTTTTCACTATCTTTATCTCATTTATTGAAATCTATATCTGCCTTTTTACAAAATAAAATTCTATATAGATGACATATTGAATTTTTTTTTAAAAAAATCTCACTAATAAATTAATAAACTATATACTTTTTTTGTCATTAGACGTAAATCTATGCTTTTATACCGAACGTTTTTAATGTGAAAACATTTTCATTTTTAGATAGTAAAATTCTAATCGTTGAAATAATAAAATAAATCATTTATTTCTTTCATATATTTCAGCTTTCAACGAGCACATTTTTATAGATATACGTGAACAATTTCTACGGGTTCGTTGAAACTATACGTTAGGAAGTATGAATCAGTGTCTAAAAGGTAAAGAAGAATTTTTATGTAAATGATCTATAGCGCAATACGAAACCTTTCTCGATAAAATCATATCGTTCTTATTATTGATGCTCAAAAATTTTTTTTCTAGGCTCTTATATTTAAAATAACAAGTTACTTCTCTAAATCAGACATCATATATTATATTGTGATAGACGGTGTGGATGTGGGTGTGGGTGGGGCCCTCAGAACGTTCTGACAATGAACAAATTGATAATTATAGGTCTGATATCGCATTATCCTATAATGCACATCAACAAATATATATATATGTTTCTTTCTCATACACTTCTGTCTTGATAATGACTCTGAGAGTAGTCTAAACGTCGATAAAAGAAATAAAGTTTAAAGCTGTTGTTAAATCAATACTTTTCTTATTTAAATTATAACCCGTAAATGAAAAATTATATTAATCAAACATGAGCTCTTTTTGTTATATCTGCAGGCTAAAGCTGCTTGTTTACTATTTTGTTTAGATTTTTTAAAAATAAAATCCAAAGAAAATAATTAAATATTGCAAAAAAACTAATTGTGCTACGAAAGAATTTGGTGAATCGCATATTCAACATTAGAAACTTGATCACTTGAAGAAATTGCCGGGTAACCACGATAACCGGAAAAAAATCGCCGGTTAAACGGCGATATACTTCTCAGTTATACGATCGGTATACCGGCGGTTTTTTAGCGGTTCAATGGATGCGAGTATAATCATTAACAACCTTTGATACCGTACATAAGCGCCATCTAGGTTTTCAGATAACATTTCTGACTAGAATCTTTTCTCAATATAAATACTATTACTTTAATTCGTTCATTGAATTTTGATTATTTCTCCGTCGCTGTGGCTCTATATGTCTTCTGCTACTTCTGATTCGTCATTTGATGGAATAAACAATAAACAAGCATCATCATTTCGTGTTGTTGTGCGGATCAGTGTTTTGAATGTTGTAACTATTTGATTAAAACATGATTGACTAATATGAGATCTGAATGAGATCTATTCATAATTAATATGATAATCCTTACGTGCAACAAAATCAATGCTAATCAAAGAGATCAGGTTGTTAGTAAAAGAAGATAAAATATAACAATACCTTTTTCCTTTTCAATTAGACTACAATTAGAAATAACTTCTCCTTCTTGCTAAATAAGTATTATTTGGTTCTAGTACACTCTAAAAAAAAAAAGCGTTTTCTCAGAAACCGAAACCCCTTCGAAAACCCTTTCGAAAACCCTTGAACGTATCCGGAAAGGTTTCCGGACTCATGTTAAGTTTCTGAAAATACCTTCAGGGTTTCCGAGTATCCGGAAACCTATGGGTTTTCGAAATATAGGTCCGCAAACCCTCAAACGTATTCTCAGAAACCCTGGTACTCTTTTTGAAAACCGAAAGTTATCCCCGGAAACCTTCTCTGATTTAAAAACCTTCTCAAAAACCTTTGCGTTTCCGATAATTTTTTTATCGAAAAATTTTTTGGGTTTCCGAGCATCAGAAACGGTGGAAGCGTTTCCAAAAAATTGAGCATGGTTTCCGAACATCTATTGGAAACCCTTCAGGGTTTTCGAATTTTCAGAAAACTCTTGCGTTTCCGAAAAAAAGCTCGGAAAACCTATCCAGTATTGTCAAACACAGAAATAGCATTCGGATATCTTCTTTTTGATTCTTATGTCACGATCGGTATTTTAGAAGTGTAGGAATTGCACGGGATGCATGATATAAAGCTTATTCAATTTATGTGGAATTGTTGTGTAAAATCATTAGAGTCCTGAGAATTCAAAAGAAAATACATTGTTCCTGAGAAAATTTCGACTTGTTTTTACATCTTTCAATACGTAAAAACTTGAATAGATTACGACAAATTTTCATACTATGGGCTATTTAATTTCAGTCTGAATTTATCAAATAAAAATAATACTTGATTTCAAACTGAAACGTGAGTCTAGGAGTGAGGGGGGGGGAGTGACTCAGGGTGTGGGTGTTGGTCTGGGACCCACACACACACCCACACCCATGGTGCGGGTGTGGGCGCGCGAGTGAGGGTGAGGGTGTGCTTGTGGCTTTGTGTACTATAGGCTTTAGTCCCCTGCACAAGGGACTAAGCGGTGACTAAGCTTTTTGTGGGGGGGACTAAGGGGGACTTTGCAGGACTAGGGGGGACTAAGGGTTTTTAGTGGGACTACGTAGTATCAAACGAGAAAAGTTTGATTCGGAAGAAATTGGTGCGGTTTTTTTGATTTTAGAATTCAGTTTGAAATAAAAAAGCCCATAGACTCCAAATTTTTCTGTGAGGATCGAAGAGCTGCATTAAATCGCTAGATGAATCAAAGAATGCCGTCTTTCTCCTTCTTCATTCATTTATGTTTCATCCAAGTACAGGCATTATCATCCTTATCAACAGATTGCAACAGAATATAGTGCAAGTTTCAGCCGTTTGAGGATCCTTTCAACCGAATTATACAGAAGATTGATAGGAGAGGAATGATGGAAAACATGAAGAAATCTTCATTTGCGAGAGAATGTAACAGAGATACTAGATGTCTCGGAGTGTTTGCAACATAATTTATTCTCCATATATCTCCACAAATGTACATGATAAAATCTTAAATTTTTTCAAATTATACGTCGTGATATTCTGTACGATAGTCAAAAAAAAAGATCCTCTTGGTTTGTGCTAATAGATTTGGAGTAAGCCAAAAGAAAAGATGTATCAGATATGGTAGTTTCGCACTTTCATACCGATTTAAGCACTTTAAAAAAAAACACATTTACTATCCAAAACAAATCATATGCACAAAAACTCATTTCTGAATACCATCATCTCAATAAAGTGAGCATTTTCAGTTCGAAAATAGTCGGAAAGAATGAAAGGTCTGCGAAATGTGATTGTTGTTTAGATGAAGAGAAAAAACAAATTCTGGACAGTGAGAAACTATAAATTCTCATACGCTTTGCCTTTTAGCTCGCTCCAAATCTATTAGCACAAGTCACAAGAATTTCTGTGTTCACCTAGTAGAGAGAATGCCATGAGCTATCGTTTCAAAAATAAGTTGATGTTTTCATGAATCGTCTGTTTGAAGACAAACAAAATAAAATATCTTGGAAGCTTTCTGAGAAAAACGGTAGATATGTATTTCTTCACACCGCAAGATGCAGTTTTTTCAACTGATCCGGTTAATAATCCGAAAAAAGCGAACACGAAAACTGCAGTTCACCGGTAACAAAACTAAAGACACCAACATTCTGCCTTCGACACCAATACGGAAACCAGAAGTCAGACTGCATTAAAGACTTTGACTTCAATACGCAAAAAACTTTCACCACTATAGGACTCCCTTGACTTGATGACTCTGAGTTCGACAGAACATAAGACCTCATGACATTACTAACTTCCTAGCACTGGCTTTGAGAGACATGAAGACTTGAAATCTTTAACTGACTTCATGACGATAGCTTTGAGAGATGTCAAGACTCTAACAAACAAGACTGATTTTACGACTCTTAGTCAAAAAAGCATACAGACTCGATGACTAAGACTGACTTTGTGATTATGACTTTCAGATACAGAAAGAAAGCAGGACTAAGACTAACTTTTTCACTCAGTCTTTCGCACGAAGACATAAAGACTATATCAATAAGACTGACAGAACGACATCTGTTTTCCGAGACATGAAGACTCCAGAACTCAGACAAAATAAATGACATTTTATTTAGGAGATGTCGAACTTCCACTAATTTAGCGGGCTTCATGACCGTGAATCTGAACAACGAGAACACTGGAGCGATCTCATTAAGTTCATCTCTCCGTCTTTCAAAAGATTCACCATTTTGACTGACATCATGTCTAACTCCTAGACAGATTTCAAAATATTAGGACTACAACGGACAATATGACTCTGGAAATAACATTCGTCTACACTACGACACTATCACCAGTCCCATGACACTCACTTTAACAGACATGAACAATCAAGAACTTTGACGAAATTCATGAGTTTACATTAAGGAGCTATTCCACTCTATTTATACTACGGCCACATCTTCACAAATATCAAACTCAAATCGACATGTAGGAGTCAAATTACGAAGTTACAATCACTCGACACATATAGATTACCGACTTACACCAACACGATGCTATAAGGGGTTAAAATAACGGGATACGATAACGCATTAGATATAGAATAAGGAGCCAGATAAAGGGGATATATGTATTCCACAGAATCAGCGAACAGATATACATTAAGCACTTAGATTACGCGCTACAATGAGGCAATAGAATAAGGGCTAAGAATAAGCGGAAAGATATACATTAAGGGCATAGATCAGGGATTAGCATAAGCGGTTAGATTAAGGAGTTAGATTGACAGAATAGAATCAGCGGTCAGATTTAGGGATAGAATAAGGGTTAGATTAAGGGATACAATAAGGGGTTAGATTAAAGGGATAGATTCAGGGGCTAGAATAAGGTGATAGAATAAGGGATTAGATTAAGGTGATAGATTAAGGGGATATATATAGATTAAGGGGTTAGAATAAGGGGTTAGGTTAAAAGGTTAGAATAAAGGGATAGATTAAGGATAGAATAAGGGGATAGAATAATGGTTAGATTAAGGGGATACAATAAGGGGATAGAATAAGGGGTTGGATTAAGGTTATAGATTAAGGGGATAGGATAAGGTGATATATATAGATTAAGGAGTTAGAATAAGGGGTGAGATTAAGAGGTTAGATTAAGGAATAGAATAAAGGGATAGAATAAGGGTTAGATTCAGGGGATAGAATACGGAGATATGTATTGTTTAAGGAGTTAGAATAAGTGGTTAGAATAAGAGTTTAGAATAAGGGGTTAGATTAAAAGCATAGAATAAAGGGATAGAATAAGAGTTAGATTAAGGGATACAATAAGAGTTAGATTAAGGGATACAATAAGAGTTAGATTAAGGGGATAGAAAAGGGAATAGATTAAGGGATAGATTAAGGGATAGATTAAGGAATAGAATAAGGGTTGGATTAAGGGATAGAATAAGGGGATATATATAGATTAAGGAATTAGAATAATGGGTCAGATTAAACGGATAGAATAAGGGGATAGATTAAGGATTAGATTAAGGGGTAGAATAAGAGGTTAGATTAAGGGGATAGAATAAGGGGATAGAATAAAGGGTTAGATTAAAAGGATAGAATAAGGGGGATAGATTAAGGTCATAGATTAAGGTGATAGATTCAGGAGATATATATAGATTAAGGGATTAGAATAAGGAGTTAGATTAATGGGATAGATATAGATTAAAGTGTTAGAATAAGGCGGCAGATATAGGTCAGTGAATCGTTTTGTAAGTAGCTGTGGAAAACCTATACAAGATTTTCGAAGTCTCGGAAACCTCAACTGGGTTTCTGGGCCCTGAGGTTTTTTGATTGCGTTGAAGCGTTTCCGAGAGCTCGGAAACCCTTTCCCGGAAACCTATAAAGGGTTTCATATAGTGACAAACCCGGAAACCCTCTATAGGTTTCCAAGAGTACCTTTTTTTTTAGAGTGTATAAGAGTTTCTTTCTATTTTTAGTTAAAAAAACACGACTCATGATTAAACACTTATTGATTTTGTCCTTATTAAATGTTGAACTATATTGTTGTACCAAACAAACGTTTATTAGTAACAATGTCATTGATTATCCAAGATCATCCATACATTACCGATATTTTGTTGTTCAACATGGAGATAAATTTAAATTGCTTGGTTACTGTAATCAAGTTCGATCAACATCTCCGAGAACAAGATGTTTAGTAAAAATCAATCATAAATATGATTTGTTTCAAATGAATGCTAATGAAGTGACTGGCACAGGTATAATTATACATAAAAATGATGATATTATTATCATTGTAACAGCATTTCACATAATTGTACCACAATATCTATTAACATTTAACGAATTTATAATTTTGAATATTTTTACTATGATAACAATTATATTCTTGTGTTATATCAAACTCAATTTTTTTAATTATAAAGTATTCATATGTACCGTATTATATTCATTTTTTTGCTGTTCATTGTTGTATATACTACTGGCATTTGGTTATCCATTATTATGTCAATCTTCATTCCAAATTGAAACTGTCGATAATGATATACAAAATCAATTATCATTACAAGAATTGGAATGTCGGGTAATATCAAGTACAACAGCATTTTCGCCATCTTGGTGGGAGGATATTGGTAAGTAACGCAAAAGTAACAAACAATTGACAAAGAATAGAATAGCAAACAAGAGGATAGCGATCCATTAAGCAATTTCCTTGCAACCGGTACTAGATGGTTCAGCAAATATATCTAATGTCTGTTCAAAACTATGTTAGCCGTGGGTATTTTTGAAAGAA
>CAJNOP010000327.1:178401-194695 GCA_905250075.1 Rotaria sp. Silwood1
CCCGTTATACCAAATCCACTCAAATTGCTCAACTTTTGGGGGTACCCACTAAGAGATTGAGATATTCATCTCGTTACACCAAATCAACTCAAATTGCTCAACTTTTAGGGGTACCCACTAAAAATTTTGGATATCCATCCCGTTACACCAAATCTGCTCAAATTGCTCAACTTTTCGCGATACCCACTGAAAGATTGGGATATCCATCTCGTTACACCAAATCCACTCAAATTGCTCAACTTTTAGGGTACCTCCAAAAATTTTGGATATCCATCTCGTTCCACTAAATCCACTCAAATCGCTCAACTTTCGGGGTACCTCTAAAAATCTGGATATCCATCTCGTTGGATATCTCGACGTGTTACTTGTCGTTACCCAGCTTATGGATATTATGACATCTCTGATCTACAATTACTAATCATAGACGAAATATCAATGGTTGGTTTTACAATGTTTCAACACGTCGATGCACGTTTGCAGCAAATAATGAAGTCCAAAAAACCATTTGGCGGAGTATCAGTCATAGTTTTGGGCGATTTCAATCAATTAATACCAGTTGGTGATAAATACATATTCCAATTTAACAATTCATACAATGCTTTAGTAGATAGTTCACTATGGTCACTGTTTGAATTGTTCGAATTGACAGAAATAATGAGACAAAAAGATGATAAGACTTTCGCTATTGCATTAAGTAATATAGCAAAAGGAATGATGACACTTGAAGATATTAATTTATTAAAATCCCGAATCGTTTCAAACGAAAATTTGGAAATGATGGGTGATGCAATAAGAATATTTAGAAGTAATGCTGAAGTTGATGCATATAATACAAAAGTATTGGCCAGTCTTAATACCGAAGGTGCAATTGCTAATGCTTATGATTTTTGTGTTGGTGATGGACTTGCATCAATAAGAGAAAAAGTTCTAAACAACGTAAAGAATCTAAAAACAACTGAAACATACGGTTTACCACTTAAAATTGATTTGCAAGTGGGCGCTAAGTATATGATGACAGTGAATATTGACACTGAAGATGGATTAGTAAATGGCGCCTGTGGAAAATTGATAATGATTGATTATGGAAAACTTCAAAAGACAAATGAGACAGTACCATGTCGACTATGGATTAAATTTAGTGAGGAGAAGACTGGAAGAAAAGCTAGAGCCAACTTTCATAATGTAATGCGAAATAGAAATATTGATCCCAGTCTCACACCAATTGAACCAGTAACACGGCAAATAAACACACGGTCAACAAATTTCAAAGTAGAACGGAAACAGTTTTCTCTAGTTCCTTCTGAAGCCATGACTATATATAAAAGTCAAGGTGGCACTTATGAAAAAGTCGTTGTCAATCTAAAGAAAGGAATGACAAGATCTGAATTATACGTCGCTTGTAGTCGTGCAACAAAAGCAAGTGGTTTATATTTAATTGGCGACTTCGTTCCACCAAAACCACCTGAACGTAATGATGCAGTGGCGATGATGTTCAAAGGCATGAGATCCGAACGAATGCTGAAATTTTCACTTGAATTTCCTGAAGAATCTCAAGAAGAAAGATTTTTCGTGATGTTTCATAATGTACAATCATTGAATAAACATATTTTGGATATCAGATCTGACAAAACATTTTTGTCTGCTTCTATGATAAGTCTTGTTGAAACATGGACAAAACCTACTGATTGCTTGGAAATTGAAGGTTTTAAAGTAATTCACAGACGTGATTGTAATGATACACGAAAACCATTCGGTCAAATCACTTACTTAAAAAATGATTTGAAGTATGAAAATATCACCGAAAGATGTGAATATTCAGGGAAAGACCATATTGAATATTGCTCAATAAAAATTGATAATATTTGTATTATTTCCGTTTACAATTCACCAAATTCATCATTTGATGTCTTAAAACGACATATTAATGAAGTTATATCTATTTCAAAAAGATTCTGTGAAGATATAATTGTTGTTGGTGATTTCAATATAAATTTGAAGATAAAAACCAACCACAAATTCATTGAATATATGGAGTCATTCGGGTTGACTCTGATTAATAAGTTAAATAAAAGTTCAACTAATGCTAAAACACAGATTGACTATTGCTTCACTAATATGAATGACTTAAAATCTGATTATTTTGAAAGCCTCACAAGTTTCCATAAACCAATATGGATAAGAAAACATGAAGTTTTGACTGAATTTCATGTTGATGAAATTAAACAAATTCGTACAGATATACCCTTTAATCTGAAAGATCTTAAAATTTATGATCAGTCTGATATAATGGTAGTTGACGAAGAATTCTCTTTCGATCGTTATGAAATAGTTGATGAAAACGAACAAATCGATATAGATACGACTTATAATCTTGAAGACCTTCACGCCAATGATCAATCTGATATGATGGAAATCGATGAACAATCTTCTTTCGAAAATTATGAAATCATTGATTCAACCTCAAGAAAGATTCTTGACCACTTTCTTCTTGTACTTGATTTTAATAATACTACAGACACTGATCAAATTTCAAGTCAAGCACAAATAATCAATGACTTAATTGAAGAATCACCATTTATAACTGTGCATAATAAAGACCAATCCGTCCGATTAAAGTCGAAAACAGAATATTCTGTTCAAGCGTTCGATTCCGTTTATGCTAGAACATGCACAACTGCAGATGACAACTGTTTATATAGTTCTCTTTCGATTTTAAATATTGGATCTGAAAAACTAACACATTCGATGAGATTGTTGGCAGTCAATGCAATGATTAATAATAGCGATTATTTCCAAACACTTTGTAAAGTATTGCACTATTCATTTGAAGAACAGTTGAAAAGAACTGCTATGGATACAATATGGGGTGGAGAAGTTCAAATTCAAGCGCTTTCGATAGCTCTATCCCATCCGATCTATTCATATATTCAGTTTAACAGTGATCCAACAAATAGACATTATATGTCATTGGATATTAGTTTACAGGAATTAATCGATCGATTTAATAAACGGACAGCAGGTGGTCATTTAAAATATATAGGATACAAATCCGATATGAATAAATTAGGATTTTGTGTTTATTACAACGGTACTCATTATGATGCTCTCTTGCCTTTTCAAGATAATCCTCAACAATTTGTACCGCACTATGACTTAATCACCATGAGTTTATAATATGAAATAAGCTTTAACTAGAAAAAAAAACAAATTTTTTTCGTTTATGCAAGTAAATAAAGTCTTCGGAACTAACTCCTCGCCGCGTCCTATGGGACAAAAAGAGGGCATCCGCAGGGCCTAAGGGGCAGTTCCTTAGTGCGCTCAAGGATGAATTTTTTTGGACAGCTTGATAAAAAATTAAACATAATTGTTGACAGATTGATCTTGATCAAACTGTCTAAAAGAATTGACCGACAATGTCAGTACACATGAGTTTGTCATAGTTTTGGAAAGAATAACATTGAGGAAATCTGAAATGCAGCATACTTACGCTTTTGATTGTCCTCATTTTGTAGTTCCAGACAAATTCTGTCAATTCCGAAAAATAATTATACAGGTTCTATGGAAAAAAAGTGAAGATAATTGAGTCCTCATAATATAGGACTCGAGGACCTAAGAGCACCCTCACAATATAGGACTTGAGGACATAAGGGTACCCATATAATATAGGACTTAAGGACCTAAAGGTACCCTAATATAGGACTTGAGAACCAAAGGGTATCCGTATAATATAGGACTTGAGGACCTCAGGGTACCCTTATAGTATAGAACTTGAGGTCCTAGAGATACCCCTATAATATAGGACTTGAGGACTTAAGGGTACCCTTATAATATAGGACTTGAGGACGTAACGATACCTCCTTAATATAGGACTTGAGGACCTAAAGGCCCCTCTATAATATAGAACTTCAGAACCTAAGGGTACCCTTATAATATAAGACTTGAGGACGTAATGATACTTCCTTAATATAGGACTTCAGGACCTAAGGGCACCTTCACAGTATAGGACTTGAGGACCTAAAGGCACCCCTATAATATAGGACTCGAAGACCTAAGGGTACCCTTATAATACAGGACTTGAGGACATAACGATACCCCCCTCATATAGGACTTGAGGACATAACGATACCCCCCTCATATAGGACTTAAAGACATAAAGGTACTTAAACACGCCCCTCCCCCTCCTCGGAATAGGTCAATATTGGTATAGGAAAAAGTGAATGAGACAGATGAGTCACCCTAGAATGTGTGGACATCAAAATTGTCCTGGCAAACCCTTCCTGTAAACACTTAATTTCTATTGGCTATTGCTCAGCCAATACGATTTGGAGGCAAATACAGCTCAGATTTGAACTCTTCACCTTGATTTACCCTAAGAAACTCGTTTTTCCTATAACTTGATTTCTATTGATCACTGCTCAACCAATGGGATTTCGAGGCGAATGGAACATAGATTCGAGTTCTCCATTCTAGAAAACCTCGAACTATCATCTCTGTGATGGGAAGATAGAGCTCTAATTGTGGATCATATAGAGCGTGGACAAAAACAGGACCTAATTCCGATTAATTATCTTTGCAATAGGCGAGTTAGCTTTCTTGTTTCTTTATGTTTTGTATACCATTTTGTAGCTCGTGAAATTCTCTATCGAATGGTATATAATAGTTGGGGTTTTATCTGACTATGATAGGAAAAGTTTTTTATGAAAATAGAGAAGGGTCTATCTTCTCATAGGGAAAAATGACTATTTTTGCAATAACTCAGCAATGGTTCGGCCGATCATTCTCACCTTCGAACTCGACCGAGATATTGTTAAGACTAAACTGTGTAGAAAATTTCATCGCGATCGGACTCTCCTTTCAAAAGTTATCGTGTTAACGGCCGGACGGCCGGACATACTGACCGATTCTAGAGTGTACTCACTTTTTGAGTACACAAAAATAAAATTATTTGTTTATAGTATTTTCAAGATGTTTTTCATGATTTTAAATCGTAATCGACTTTAAAACAAAAGTTCTTAGTTCGTTTTTCTTTCATTATATTTTACATTTATTTTGAAAATTAACTTTAAATGAATCTCTTTTAATGCATTTTAAACAAATATTTAATCTCATTATTCAACAAAATCTTATAAATGATTCATCAGAATAAACTAGATAAGTCGCTAAAAAAATAGTGTAACTTTAATCTATTTTTCTATAGACAAAGCCATGAATGTTTTGCTAAATATTCTACAAAAAACAACGAACACAACTACTAATATCATTGCCTATGAGTAAATCTATAGAGAAAAATTTTTCAGAATACATCAATAGTATTCATAAACATAAAACTGTTTGAGTATTTGAGGAGGTATTTAAAAGATTGACTAACATAGTTTTTACCAAGGAACAATCATCCATTAAAACCCTCTAGTGAATTCTATTAACAATCAACATAGAAAAGTTCCAAAAAAAATGGATAATAAAGTTCAAGAACAAATGGTAGAAAGTTGTACAAAATATAATTTTTCGTAATGCGACATTATATTTGACGACTAAAAATAAGTTATATACAATTGGAAAGAAGAAAAAATTTCGAGACCAACATTTTGTGCAGTGATTTTCATAAAAAATGACAAGTATCGAATTATTATGTTTTCATTTTTTCTAGTGATACAACAGCGCTCAGTTTAGTCTATCTTTCGTGAGAACACTGGATTCGTAGTCATCTGTTGATGAAAAGACAATTTTTTATTACAAAGAATTAACGTATAATTTTTTTGATACTTCTAATGAATAACATTTTATCATAGTGTCATGGCTGAAATTTGGTCATCGCTCTCTTCCGGAACGCTTTTAGGATCATTAAAATTTCAACCAAAAAGAATGATTCCTTCTTGAGCTATTTAATCTCATTAAAAAAAAGGCAGACTATGTGTTGTTTTTGGGGATTTGATATGTGAACAAGAAACGGCATTCTTTTTCACTGAGACTTTTAGAATGTTCTAATGGTGTTGAGAGCTATTATTTCATGAACAAAGTTTCTGGTGTCGACAGACTCTATCTATTGAAGAATACCCTATCTCATATGTGAGGATACTACTCGGTACGGTTTCTTCTTTAATTTTATTATGCTTAGTGTAATAACTAATTTTCTTCGAACTCACATGAAAGATGTTGCTTAACAATGCTCATGAGAATTGAATAATAACATACTTGTATAATGACTTCGCTATGGTATTGCTTTACTATATCTTGCAGGCTAGGATAAAGAAACGCTGTACATATCTAATTTTCGTTTTCATCTTTTCTTTTACTCACATTGAATCTTGATATTACGCAATAATCTTGCACAATATCTAACAACACACAGCATAAATAGTAGAAAATAAAGAGTAGAACTCGATGAGCCGCGATCTCGATTCATAATAATGTATTGAGACTGAAGCACTACTATTCGGTTATCTGGTCATTGAAAAATGACTCAGATAACCGCGAATCGGGATCAAATCGATACTCGTCGCTATACTTTTTTTTAATCAAATTTTAATTGTGCCATTTGTTGTTATATTTGCAAGTCATTTGTATTGAATTAATCGTGAAAAAGCAATAATTGCTGAACGTAAAAGTATTTACACAATGTCATTGTGTACATGGTAAATGTGTTTAAAGAATTTGGAAAATCAAACCATTCTTGACTTCTCTGTTGCTCACTAGTATTTATCAAATAAAATATCATCTCGATTGAAAAATAATTTGGCACTTGGAACGGTTCTCTCGTAAGTCGAAATGCATATATTTGTATATATTTTCTTTGTTAGATTACATTTCGATTTCAATTCCACCATTACCGTCATATGTGCAAACAATGAGGAATAATATACGTAATTTTATTACACATTCAACAAATATTATAAATATAGTACAATTTCGAAATACTCAATCTCATACAGCAAGAGATCAGTCAACCATTGTAAATCGAAATACATTGACTTTTTTGTTTTTTAAGAAATTATCACCAGTACTTGCTAAATCAATATATACTGCAACAATAGCATCTAATCAACCAACTCGATTGACTACATCTTCTAACGAACTGTTTGAATTAAATGTTGAAGTTCAACTACCTGAGTTTTAAGTAGAATATAAATGCTTTAAACGAAAAACTTGAACTTCAACGAAAGTAATCATGAATTTTATTTTTCAATAAAATAATTATCGTTTGTATTTATTAAGAAATTGTTAAAGTAGAAATGTGTAGCAAAGAATAGAATAGTTTTGCACATCTTAACCTGGAAGGTCTTACATCGAAATAATATTCACTCAATAGAATCTTTTTTGGGCAGTTAAAATGAGAAACTACACTTATTTTTAAACAAAAAACATAATTTGACAAAATGTTGACATTCATAAAATTGTATCAATATTATTTTTGATCAATTCTACTTTACTTTCGTTTCGTATTTGATATGTATAATTTTATTGTAAAAATATAAAATATTTTCGTACAGAGTAAAACACTATACACTTTGAATAAAAAAAACCAAATAGTGATTCCTATCACATGATATTTGTATGTAAAATAGATTACTAAAGAACTTTGATTTTGTATCTAATGCTTTTGTAATACATAAGTTAAATGTTGTATTCAATAGTTTACTTATTTGTTAAATCTAAGATCCAATTTTATTTGCGTCTATGTTGAATGATAATTGTAACAACAAACTGGATTGAATAGCATTTCGCCATTCTCGACAATGATGTTTATTCAGCTATTTCACATATCCAGAGTGTAACAACTTCATACATAATACGCATATATATAGGAGAGAGATATATTAGAACAACGGCAAGAGAACAGACAGAGAAGGAAGGAGAATCATCGAACCGTGTCATCAATATCAGCACAGACAGGAGAGTGATATATTAGAACAACGGAAAGAGAACAGACAGAGAAGAAAGGAGAATCATCGAACCGTGTCATCAATATCGGCACAATAATCACTAATATGAAATTGATGTATAGACTATGAATCTCACTGAATTATTCTTTAATATGTAAGTAAAATATTTCATTCCTTTATCTCCGATTTGATTGTGAACATGTGTTTTATTTTTATATAAATAAGTATAGAATATATGAATAGAAAGATATTGTCTTACAACATTATTTTGTAAAGCTTTATCTAAAAACTAAGCTCCTTGTGAACTAATTTTATTATAATAAAGAAACAATATCGGAAATTTTTGTTTTCAATAATACGAATGCATAGATAATAAATGAACAGAAAATTTAGATTACTTTAATTTTTTTTTAGTGCATGAGCTATGTGTTGTATTTCTTAATTACTGAATTTGTTATTCGGTAGATGAATGTTCATCCATGTATATTTTAAAGAGTATCAACGAATAAATAGTATATATGAATGGTTTTCTTTTGTTGACTTTTCATGAGTTTGTTTTTACTTTTTTCGATACATAACTTGAAAAAGTCTTTATATGTCACGATGATTTAAAAATCGAAGTCATAAAATTTTTGTTCAAACATTGTTATAAAATTTCATGTTCTTATATGATAATTTTTTTCGAAAATTCAATATGAAGTTTCATTAGCTTTCGATTCGATCTACAAGATGATGATTTTTTGAAGTGGTAACTATTTTTTGATATAATGAAAACGAGTTTCACATCCTCAATTCGAAAAGTTTATAAACTCATAAAAGAGAAGGCTAGTTCAGGTTGTAGAATGAATATACAAAATGAACTAACTTTGAAACTAGATATGAATTATAACAACATGATACAGTAACTATGGAAAAATATCATAGACATTGTTTAATTAAAAAAAAAATTCATTATAATAGTTTCATTTAGTTTTTCATTAAAAATATAGTCAGAACATCAATAGCAATCTTCTACCTATGCTTTCATCGGCTTCATTTGACACTGAACTCTCAATTGAGCGAAAAATAGCCTACTGAAATAAGAATTCATCATGCATTTTCATACAACAATGTGTATTAGTCTGTTTCTATGTAAAAACATATTTACGGTAGCATAAGAAGCGCGAGAGAAAAACTTCCAGATATTATAAAAAGAAAGCGAAACGTGACACAGTGTATAAAATTTTGTTGCAATGCGTTTTTGTTATTCGTTCGTTTTCTTGTGGCACCAGAGACCGACAGCCGATAATATAAGAGTGAATCATTTGAATGAAATGAAAAGAGAAAAGAGTTCGAAGGACAGCACCAACCAAAAGCAATTAGAAACATCTAGAAAAAGCTTCCAACATAGTATATAAATTCAAGTCATCTTATTTTCATTCATTATACACAACCCGCGCACCATGGAGGAAACGAAAAAGCCGATAACAACAACTGCTGCTGCCAGGCCATCTAAACCTATGAGCATGAAGCGACGACAGTCTCCTCGTACTCGTATGGTTCAGAACTTCGTCCTGGTATGGCTCGATGCCAATATCAATGATATGAGCAGCAGCGATTGTACGAATACCATCAACAAATTAAGGGAAGTAGTGAATAAAATATATCCATTCACTGATGTGAATGAATGCATCGATTTCATAACCGATATTCACGATGAGAAAATATTTATGGTCATTTCTGATGCCTTCGCACAAGCAACTCTTCCGGTTGTTCATGAAATTCCACAAATCAATAACATGTATATTTTCAGTGAAAACCAAACTGGACATGAAGCTTGGGTCAAACACTGGCCAAAAATAAAAGGGATCTTTACAGATATTACTCCAATCTGTCAAGCTCTTCAACAAGCCGCACAAGAATGTGATCAAAACTTGATTTCGATCAGTTTTGTCACAACCAGTAGTGAAAATAGCAAGCAAAATCTCAACCAATTGGATTGTTCATTCATGTACACCCAAATAATGAAGGAAATTTTGTTAACCATCGATTTCAATCAACACCATATTGATGAATTTCTTACCTACTGTCGCGACGCTTTCGCCGGTAATCCGAAGGAACTTCGTTACATCAACAAGCTCGAACACGAATACCATAATCATCTCCCGATTTGGTGGTATACCAATCCATGTTTTTTGTATTCAATGCTCAATCGATCATTACGAACGATGGAAGTCGATCTCATCATCAATATGGGATTTTTTATTCGTGATCTCCACAAACACATTGCCGAGCTTCATGAGAAGCAATACGTTGGACATGCGCATATGAACTCGTTTACAGTCTTTCGTGGTCAAGGACTGCCGAATGTTGACTTTGATCGATTGGTAAAGACGCAAGATGGACTTTTATCATTCAATAATTTTTTATCGACTAGTATGGAACGTCAAGTATCCCTCAGATTTGCTCGTCGAACGATGGAAACCTCCATATCTTGTTGGCATTTTATTCGCTATGAAAATTGATCCATCGATTCCATCGACACCATTTGCTAACGTCCGTGATGTCAGTCATTTCAAAGGAGAACAAGAAATTCTCTTCTCCATGCATTCCATTTTTCGCATAGGACCAATGAAACAAATCGATAAAAATAATCGTCTTTGGCAAGTCGATTTGACATTGACTAGTGACAACGATCCAGATCTCAATGCACTTACTGAACAGATGCGCAAAGAGACCTGTCCCAAGAAGAAAGGATGGGATCGATTGGGTGGCTTGCTAATTAAACTGGGGCAGTTCAATACAGCCCAATATGTATATGATATCTTGTTCGATCAAGCAACAACTGATTCAGAAAAAGCATCAATGTATCATACGCTCGGCATTCTCAAGCACGGTCAATGTCAATATAAAGATGCCGTTGCCTATTATAACAAATCTATTGAAATCAAAGAGAAGATTCTCTCACCAACGGATGCTAATTTGGTTGCTTCTTATAACAACATCGGTTCGGTGTATGCCAACATAGGTGACTATTCAAATGCCCTTTCATATCATCAAAAAGCACTAGAAATCTGCCAAAAAACTCTATATTTGACTCATCCTAATTTGGCTCAATGCTATAACAGCATTGGTTGGGTGTATGACGGCATGGGTGACTATTCGAATGCACTTACATATCATCAAAAAGCACTGGAAATCAAACAAAAAATCCTTTCTTCAAATCATCCTGACTTGGCTCAATCTTACAACAATATTGGTTCGGTGTATAACGCCATGGGTGACTATTCGAATGCACTTTTATCTCAACAAAAAGCACTGGAAATTTGCCAAAGAAGTCTTCCTTCAAATCATCCTGATTTGGCTGCATCTTACAACAACATTGGTTCGGTGTATGACGACATGGGTAACTATTCGAATGCCCTTTCATATTATCAAAAAGCACTGAAAATTCGCCATAAAGCTGTTCCTTCAAATCATCCTGACTTGGCTCGATCTTACAGCAATATTGGTTCGGTGTATAACGCCATGGGTGACTATTCGAATGCACTTTTATCTCAACAAAAAGCACTGGAAATTCGCCAAAAAAGTCTTCCTTCAAATCATCCTGATTTGGCTGCATCTTACAACAACATTGGTTCGGTGTATGCCGACATGGGTGACTATTTGAATGCACTTCCATATCATCAAAAAGCACTGGGAATCAAACAAAAAACTCTTCCTCCAAATCATCCTGATGTGGCTATATCGTACGGCAATATCGGCCAGGCATATCACAACATTGGTGACTATTCGAATGCCCTTTTATATTATCAAAAAGCACTGAAAATTCACAAAAAAACTCTTCCTTCAAGTCATCCTCATTTGGCTACTTCTTACAGCAATATTGGTTTCGTGTATGACAGGATGGCTGATTACTTGAAAGCACTTTCATTTCTAGAAGAGTCACTAGCTATCTTCAAAAAATCACTTCCACCGACGCACCCTTATATTGAAACAATAAGAGATAATATTGATTACGTGAAAAAGAAGATGTAAACATGTTTTTCTTGCTTACTGAATAAATTGATTTTGATTCCTTCGCATTTTCCTTTTCCGGCTCTTCTCGGTTCATTTTCACGTAAGCGCGTGTCGATCAAAGAGACCCTTGTAACTCTGAAATAGGTACACACAAAGCGAATCACGCCAGACTAGTAAAGTAATGAAGGTAAGTATGACGCACAATAACGACGGCAGGAATCTACGAACATAACGACCTTCCAGAGCACTACACTGTCTTCCCCATCACAGGCACAAGGAATCTTCTTGGGTCAGGTTACGAAGCCACTTGACAAGTTGTGATTAAAACAAAAACCAGATAACTATCTTCACAAATTACTATTTTATCTTATTGTAAACATTATAATGAGTATATATTTATAAAAAAAAGAACATTCTACTCAGTATAGACTATGTCTATCTTACCGGAAAACTACCTTGAGAAGTCCTATTGGTCATTAGGACTTTTCAATTAGTAGAAAAAACTAAATTTAGGTACTAGATTACTATTCCTATATTCTTCTTCCTAATAGAGGAAAACAAATAAACAACATATCTTATTGACGATTCAGATTAATAATTTTAATGTTATTTATTCTCATTGTACAAAGTTTTCATTATCTAGTAAATCAAAACAAATGTAGAAGTTTTTAATGTAAACTTTCTATTGTACTCATAATATCGAGGGAATTTTCGATCTTACACGATCATTTTCAACCGAATACCAGGATGTTTAAACAGTTGTTACAGCACAGGACAACAAAAGTAAAAGAAAAAGAAAACTGTATATTCTTTATAATATCATATGTAATAACACTATAAACATTAAGATCATAATTATAGATCTTATGGCTTTCAAATCGAATTGTTGTTTAAGATAATTTAATGCAGTAACATTATGTGGTAATGGCACAATGTAATTCATTAGAATCATTTTAAGAAACAATAAGATTTACTCCAAATATCTAAATACCTACTTGTATGACTCATCTTTAAGTTCTACTTAATATGTAATTATTGTATATGAAAGCAATAGTGCATAAAAGTTAATTCAATATCTAATAAATCAAAACAGGGGCGTGGGTGCATAGAAGAACTACGACTACACCCACACCCACACCGGTCTGCTAGAAACAAATAAATGAAGACTATTATTATGACGAAATTTAAATAATGATATTCAATATGGAATAATATTTTTCTAAATCAATAAATATAATCAATTTAATCGTACAAGTATTGCCATGTTAAGATCACATACAATTGTTGATATTCAATTCTCAAGATAAACAGATTCAAAATCAAAGTTTATCATAAAATATTGTAATTAGTATTAAGAAATATTCGACGAAGACATTCTTTTCAACAACACATGGTAAAACCAAGTTGTTGATAAAATGTGATTAAAACTACAAAAAAATTTTATTTGTTAGTTGATCGACAACATATTCGAATAATTACTTCATGATTATAACGATAATAAATATTTAATTAATCAATAAAATTGATTGAAATTAATATTTATAAGTATTTGAAAAGAGCTGAATTGTACCGAAATCACTAATCAGTCTGAGATGCGCGAAACAATGCAAGAAATTCGCCATGGTTATTTGCCAGCTTCTCGCCGATCTCGCTATTATTTAACCGTTTTTGAATACAAAACTTTATAAGTGCTCGATTTTCAATGTGTCTGAATCATGTTCAAACATGATAGTGAAAATCTTTTCTTCATCTGGAGAGAATGAAGTGAATCTTAGTAAAATGTACGTTCTATACAATGATGTAGGTGAAATGATTCAAGAACGTGTAGTATTTAATCAGTTGCACGAACTTTCCAAACGACCTGATAAATGTCTTATTATAGGTAGTGCTGGAAGACGCTACCGCCGATACTGCGAATAAGGGTGCGGCATGGGCACTTATTCTTTTATTTATTTTTGAATACTTCATTGGGACCCTATCCACTTGCATTTAATCAAAACTCAAAATTAATTCATCAACTTTTACAAATAATTTAATCATCAAATGATATCTATACTCTTCTGATTGATAAAATACTAGTGTTGTATCACATGATACCAAGTAAATATATAACAAACAAAGCATAACAAACAAAAAGCATTAACAACAGTAAAGAAGAAAGATCAATTGAAATCTTAATTCAGTACAACATTAACAATAAACAAAACGAAAAAATTGACTCATAAAATATTTATAACAGAAGAGAATATATGTAAGATTTTGTTGTAAATCGTTTCTCATAAATCTACATATAATCCATTCTGTTTTCAAAAATCATCGGAAAACTCATCGTCACCATTTGTAACCTAGTTAACCTTCCATTATTTTAAATACATATATCTTCACAAAAAAATTTGCCTATATAGACTTAACCCCATTTGAATATTGATGAAAATATATCATTTGCATCATTTGAATTAGACTCGAGATATTTCTGAGATACTGGATAACGAGCAAAAACCGCTCGAATTTGATCTACAACTTGACGACATTCGGCAACTGTTATACATGAACTAAAATATTTTTGTTGTACTTCTTCTGCGTCTCTTATAACTTCTTCCCAACCGGGTTCATTAGGTACTTCCCATTCATGATTGTTTATCATAATTCGTTGCATTACAGGATTTGATAAAACCATTCCGAATAAGAATATCACACAAACAAAAATAATAATCATATGAAATTTAACGATAGCCATGTTTTATTCAATAACGATGTCGATTTGCTGGAGTAGTCTATTTGCAATAATACTTAACCAATATTTAGAATGTAGTATAACTATCGTTCCTTTTCTATAATAAACTTACTATTGTGTAATACTCTTATATATGCCGATGTTGTCACTGAAAAATTTAGGTCAACAAACTCCCACGATTTTTCTTCCTGTTTATCTACGTCATAATCGCTCAAAATGATGCAATAAATCGAAGTCAGTGTTCGAAGAAATATCAATTTGATTATTCAAAGTGTATTTGCATATGTATGAATGATTCTCGCATTGAGATGAAAATTAAAAGCAAATAAAATGAAACATCAGAGACTGATTAATTTCATAGATTTTTGAGAGTGAAAAAGACACAGTTATTGAAAAAAAAACAGAAACATGATGCCTTACAAAAAAAAAATCAACGAAGAACAAAAAACATGTTACTTAATTTCTTTTTGCTTCTACTTTCTAAATTTCACATTTCAATCGATTCTTACGTCAGATTTCTCTCCTCCCTTCCCCAAAGTGTTCTACACCTGAGTCAATATTTGTCACTTTTAACGTTCTATCGATAAACGGTGTTATTTTTTACTGTAGTTTCTAATCTAGATTCACACATAAAGTATTCGAATATGAATATTTACTTTAGCTTTTCATAACTACATGATTTATCTGAAGAAAGTCTAATAATAGTAGTAAAGCGATATCTTTTTTTTTTCTGTGTCATTGTTTTCAACAATGATACTAATAATGCTTTGTAATGCCAACTGACACAGAAAAATCGTTGTCGTAATGTTGTTTGACATAAAGGTATACAGAGAAAAACATGCTTAATATGAATGACTATATCTTTTTAAAGTTTGAAAAGATTTTTAGAAGCTAACGCAAGACTATATGAAAATTTATTGTTAATCGTGCCATCTTAAAGAGCACAAAATTTTGAACAAAATGATGTGTCGCCACATTTTCTACGGTCATTCTTTAAAAAGATATGAGCAGCACACAAAACAGCAATCTATCGAAAAATTGCATTGTTCTGTTTTTTTTTTGTGTTACTTATAACTTTTGAAGAAAGGATCGTAAAAAACGTAACGACACTTTATTTTGTTCGGAATTCTACACTCTTTCATATGGTACTACAAACAACTAATTTTCTTAAAGTCTTCTAGATCTTTAAAAATTTTCTTATAGTACATCTGTGAAATTTTAATAAAGAAATTCATTAACTATTTAAATCACTATTTGTATATGAATTGAATGTTTGGTATCGTAAATAAAATAAAAAATATTTTAGTCTGATATTTTCCGCCAATACTGTTGTTCGCGTTACTTATATATTTGTTTTTTTTTTTGATATAAGAGTATGTTCTTTAAAGTTTTATTTCATATAGTTTAGTTTCTGACAAATATTCAAAATGATTAACATTATCTGATATATGTAAATTTATTTTTTCCAAAGTATCTGAAAAAAATACTAAAGGATTTTTTTTTTCTGTATGAATTGATTTTTCATTTTGATTTCAACTGCATCTTTATTGATTTTTCTTCCAGCATTTTTGAAAGCATTTTATAACTTCTTTCGTGTTGTTAGTGTGTCAATTTTAGAAACAGAACTGAAAAAAGTCACTTATACGGTTTATTCATGGAATTTGTATGCCAAATTTAACTT